>JAMXBC010000008.1:33385211-33895124 GCA_024138005.1 Lumnitzera racemosa
TACTAAATTAATGAAGAAGCCCTACATGTTTTGACTTGTGGAAGTTTATAATAATGTTTTGAGTAATTAATTTTTATCTTGCCCATAATTTGTTTATTTTTCATTATTTCGAGCTAAAACAACTATTTTCATAAAAATAGATAATAGCTAGTTTAGTGAAATTCATGATCAGTAATTAAACTATATATTTTTATGAGTTTATAAGATTTTTTGTGAAATCAATCAGGCTCATATACTATTTATTGTGTATTTTCCTAATAAATACCTATATATTAGCTTAATTTGTAACATAGTAATTAATACTAGTAAAATACTTATCAAATTCACATAAAATGAACACATTAGGGTATATTAAGGGTTACTGGATAAGTTTGGAAAGTATATAGCTTGGCAACTTGTTCAAGGTTTAGGCTATAGGCAGGCTTGTTCGGCATTGCGACTCCTAGCTTAAAGTCAATCACCTATTTGACACCTCGAATGGGAGGTAAGCCTTCCGATAGCTTACTTGGGAACAGATTGGAAAACTCACCTAATAAGATTTTTACCTAGATAGGTACTGGTTCCTCCTCAAATCTCATCACCAACAACCTTTTAACCAGTAAATAAGTTAGCTCTTCGAGTTCCATCTCTCTTTTCATCTTAGCTCGAGTTATCACCAAAGCCTCTTTCTTCAGGACTCAGCTCAATTGGGTCTACATGACTTTTATTTGCTTAACAGTTATAGGGTTTAACTTTACCCTCCTACCCTGATTCTCTAGGGAGCAAGTATTCCTCCTTCCATCATACACTGCGATTCAATCAAACATCTACGGTCGTCCAAGGAGAATATGGAATGTACTCATGGGTAACACATCATAGAGCACTTCATCTTGATAGTTGCCAATACAAATCAACACATACACCTGTTTGTTCACTCACAAGGCTCCCTTGTCACTAAACTAATGTAGCTTATAAATTTTTTTGTGAGACTTGGTTGGTAACTTCAATTGCTAGACCATGAAAGCAAAGGCTGCATTGGTGCAACTCTCACTGTCAACAATCAGGATCAGGGCATACAGTGACCCATTCACCTTGTACCCAATGTGGAAAAGATTCTCTCTCTGTTTATCCTCAGGTACAAGACTCATATTCATTGTCTTCCTCAACATTAGAATGGCCGACATGAAATTACCTTGTTATAGATGACTTCCTCCTCCTTAGACAGTTTGATTTGTCGTGTCTCTTTTGGGTCTTACACTTCCTCATTAGTACTATCTACCTCAATAGTCAGTGCTTCACCTCAAATTACCACGATTCTTTTGTTCAAACACTGAGCGGTCATGTGTCCAAATCGTTGACATTTGAAACACTTGATCTCATTCATCTTTCATCCTAAGCTCTAACCTCTCCTAAACTACATCGGGATCTCCTTTTCCTCTACTCTGGCATTTTGAGCAAGTTAGGTCTCAACAACCTTACTTAGTTCCATCTATACAATTCTACTCAGAACAGATTGGCTACTGCTAGGTCGGCTAATAGGAGGTCGGAACCTTCCTATTCGGTGCCTTTCAATTCGCTAAGTAGCTTAGATAATGTCATCAAGTGATCCAATATCCATGGTTTCTTAAATATCTCTACTCTCATATTTCAATCCATTGATGAATCAAGATAAAGTTTGGTCTTCAAGCTCAATGACTTCGCATCTGATCATTAGCATCTAAAATTCCTTTACATATGCATCAACAGTCGATCTTCCTTACCTTAGCTCTTGTAATCTTTTGAAGGCATCCTGCAAATAGTAGCTCAAGACAAATCTCCTTCACATTCTTCCTCTCTTCTTCGAGTGGCTTACATGTTCTTCTAACATAAGGTAGCATAACCAATAAACTCTAATACAGTAAGTCTAACTTTTGCATTATCTAGTCCTTTGTGGCATTCAAATTTCTTCTCAATCTTATCTACCTAATTCAGGTAGTCCTCAGCATCTCCACTCCCAGAAAAACTTGGAATGCGCGTCCTTAACCCTTCAACTCTAGCAGCTCAAATATTCCTTTCTTCTGGTTCATAGTAATCCTCTACTTCATCGTCTCCCTCCTCTTCGATTTCATCGAGTGCTAGCCTACACGTAGCAACCTTAACCGCTCCTTTAATTTGGGGCGATTAAAATAAGGTATTAACTCGGCTAAACTAACCATTATTTCTCTTAAGCTGTTCACATCCTCTATATGGGCAATTTCTAGCTCGCTGCTTATCTTTATTTATGACAATCACCAAATTGACTACAAATCGATGAGTTTGTCCAGTCGATCATCCATTAACTAGGGTATGAAACTTCTTTGTTAGCCTTAACCATTCTGAGTACTACTCTCTTAGTTACCAATGGATCCTTGTACACTATAGTCAAACATCATTGTTTATTTCCACAACAGTAACAACTGATATACTATTCAAAGCTTCCTACCATAGACAAGGATAAACTAACACTGAATACACCAACAACTAATATAACCAATACATGATAAACAACCACGCATTAGTACTCTATTTTGTGTATAAAAAATAGGGGAAGATAGAGCACAAAATTCTTCAACACTACTCACCTTTCAAACTCCTATGACCACCTTAGATTGTTTCACACACACGAAAAAAAAAAAAGAAGTCGCTCAAAGAACAAAGTCACAAAAACTAACTTTGAATGTAGCTTGGCTTTGATACCAAGATGGTATAATCTGATGTAGATGAACACACAACATTTGGTATCGCATGAACTAAGGGGGTGGGTTTGAACCTCGAGATAGTCCAAAAGGTAAATGAAAGTCGAAAGTTAAGAAAGGATTCTCGCGCACTAACCATAGATATGACATATCAACGCCTTACACGCTTTCAGATCACACTTAATATGATGTATAAGTATGGTTGGAGGTCATTTGCCACTAGTCCATTAATCCACACTCAATGGGCTAGATAAGAGTAGTCAAGAGTAAGGAAAACATTTAACTCACACAAATGTGTCTAAAATATCAATAGTGTAATGTCTCGTACAATTATTACAATACAGAGTATTTATATGACCTAACTAGGGTAAATCTTAAGTTAGAGTAAATTATAAAAAATAGAAACAAAGTTCCTACTAGTAAAGGAAAGGGAAATAATTTATAAGGATAACATTGTAATTAGGCAAAACGAATATCCAGTGGTAAAAAGACAATAGGGATGTAAAAAAAGGTAATATGCACATCATTTACTCATGTTGTAGTCCCAATGACACTACTAGCCAAGTAAAGTAGGTTCTGAATGGGTCAAGTCAATGTTGGCAGTTCAACAACTTAGACAGTTAGGACTGGAAAAGGGGTCAGTGCAGTGATGACTTACTGTTGGGTCAGCCTCGAGAAGTTGGCTCTTAGTAATTATTCAATCAGCTTTGGCATGAATCAGGTGGATAGTATTTGGATTCTATGCTTAAACAAGGGTGTTGTGGAGAGGTTAGCTCCATACATTAGCTAGTCACCTCAGTAGCTTCTTGGATGATGTGGAGAATGAAGTAACTAGACAGGTCGGATTGAGGGATGCACTACTTCTCCTCATTTAACTCATCTCAGACACCTTGATGAACCATTTGAGTAAATCCTCGAGCTTACGAGTGCATGATTAGTCCATGATCCCTATCATTTGACCTAACTTGATACGCATAACAACCCATTAGGGGAAACAATTAGGGATATTAGACCAAATATCAACCCTTTCAATGAAGATAGTTGAAATAGTCATTTATCCACTTTTAGTCAAACTAAGTAATAAAAGAAAAGTAGAGGTGTGCAAACGGGTTGAACGAGCCAACCTATCAAACTCACTTTGGCCCGTAGGTTAAACGAGCTAAAAAACCTTGACCCTAACCTGTTTAAAAGGTAGGTCAAACGGGCTAGCTTATGGGCCAAATGCATAAATATATTAAACTAGCAAACCTAACCAACCCACAAGTTAAATAAGTCATGCTTATTTGGCTTACTTTTAAATAGGCCAAAAAACCTTGGCCTAAACCAGTTTTAAAAGCGGGTTAAACAAGTCAACCTGTGAGCTAAAGCCCACTTGTACACCTCTAGACAAGAGTTCTTTAGAAGGTTAGGGATAATGGTATAAAGGAAGTCTTGGGAGGTGGGTATTCTTCATTATATAAGTCTGGATTTGGACTAATTTGAGTCATACTGAAAACTCTTCAATCCAAATTAGAGCAAACGTAACTATCTAGCCTCACAATGGACTAGTTAACATTATACGATGTTTTATTTAGTTAATTGCATTACATTTCATTAATGATTGATAACCATATTTGTGCTTGTTTTGTACTCTTCCATCTCCATCTTGCTTGCAGAGCTAGCTTATTGAACTAGTTGACTCGCATCCCTATAGATTCTTTTGTAGGTACTAGGTAGAGACTAATGATGCAACGATATAACTATCCCTAAGTTAGGATCCAGTGGGTTGGGGAGTGATGAAAGATTTGAAGATGCTTCTCTCTTTTGTATTTTATACTTCCATAAAAACTAACTAGGTCTCCTTAGGTGGCCTACTAGTTTTCAACTTTGATTCATATATAAGTACCAGGAACCTTAGCTTTTGGGAACTTTTCTTAAAAACTGAGACTTTGTGTAAATATACTCATGTAAACACTATCTTGACATCGAGAAATGTATCACAGGTCTTTTTAGAAAAGCATTTTGAAAAGATGTACTCTAGGTTTAATTTGTAACAGGTGCTTAACTAGATACTTCACGCTAGTTGAATCACATTATGTAGGTCATATCTACAATATTGACTATGATATCAGCTTATATCTTAGGTTAGTTTATATGGCAGGACTATTATGACTCTACCTATTCAAGGCATAACAGAGATTTTTCTTGCTAATAGAGCTCTTCTCGATGTAAAGCTTGTGTAAGTTCTATATGAAGTTTGCTTCTCTTCTACCACATTTGATTCTTTTGCTTTTCTATTCTACTACTCCCTTATTTTCTCAATTTCTCAAGTAATAGCATTATTGCTCATATTTTTTTTCTTCCACCTTAGGAAGGTACTATGGCATAAGTCTTCTTTTATCTACTGAGAGAACTTCCTCATTCTGTGCTTTCTCTATAACCTCTCCACTACCTCAAATCTTTAACCAAGAATGTTAAAACCTAAACATCTTCATACCTTTCACGTCTTTCTTAGAAGTTTCAACAAGTAGTAGAGAACGATTGGACCATTCTAGCATTAGATTAGTAATTTGTGAATTTAGAAAATAATGGATCTAGTGATAGTTACCAAATCCCCTGTCCAACCTTTCTTTAATAAGCCCATATTATCTACCATTTGACCAAGTGAATGCTTGGCCATGGTACCCCAAATCTAAGATTTGATAGTCATAAATCATTTCTTAGAAAGGAAAAAATTTGCCATAAAGGCTTTTCCCTTCTATACTCTCTTCTTCCCATTGAATTGTAAGATATATACATCTAAATTAAAGTTGGAGTTAGGAAAGTTAGAAGTATTGAAGCTGTGTAATTCTGAATGGGCTTTGATGATTTGATTAAATAAATCCTTTTTATGCTATAATAAGATAATTTCTTTCTTAAAAGTTGGGTCCATTATTCTTTATGCTCTATACCCCAATTTTTGAGTATGTTATCATAAATGAAGTTTGCATGAATAAAAGTAGGAAGAAGTGATTATGACCTTATTTTGAAAGAAGTCCCTTGTGAATAAGTCATGACTATTTTTCAAGACTTTGTAATCAATTCATGGCATCTTTACTTTGTCCAATTATGCCTAATTTAAGCGTGGTTTAGAGGTTTAGAGTTTGGAAAATGTTTTAACTAGGTGTTAGATTTTCGTATTTTAGAAGTTGACCTATATATATACAATTCTTTTAAGGAATCGAGTGGTTTGTTAATGTTGTGTATACCAAAGTAGATACTAGATTTTACCTTAACATTCCCTAATTAATGCACAATGAATACTTGAAAGAAAAGTTGAAAAGAGAAAAAATGATAGGGATCAAGAAAAGTCATTACATATCAAAAGTATAACCTCATCACAAAAGAAAATGTAGTTGAGGAAAAAGAAAGAAGGAAAATGAAGGAAATAGAAAAAGAAAGAAATAAAAGTTGAAAATTTCCAAAAAGAGAATAGTGGGCAAAGTATGAAAATTATTTCAAGAGTTGAGGAGGTGAAGCAAGGTATGATTCAATGATCACTCTCTATCTACATGGCATCAACATACTTCTGAGACTGATAAGGAAAAAATATATATGCAGGCTAACCAATTAAATACCGAGATCTCTAACTTAACTGAAATATCATACTTGACTTCAAATTTTATAAACCTAACCTAAATGAGAAGTTAACTTTTCTAAGCATTGATTCCTGGGTTAATTACATAGTCTTTAATTTATGACATTTGATTTAGCACAAGTGGAACAATATCAACATCACTTCTAAGGATTTTGCATCATATTAAGTATATGTAAACATTGAGCTCTAAATGATATAGCATACTCTTGATTATATGTGAGCATTAAGGAAGTTCATGCTTGTATCGTCATTTTCTAAAAATTTTGATTTTTTCTCACTTGCTTAAGGACAAGCAAGGTTCTAAAGTTGGGGGAAGTGATTGCTACTCAAAATACATAATATTTCCTAAATTTAAAACCTGCATTTTTGCATAAAATTAATAAAAACTCATTAATTTTATATGAAATTAGAGTTTATACACAAAATAGACCAAATTATATAAAATTATGAAAAACCCATGAAAAAGGATTAATTTTAAGTGAATTTGATTGATTTTATATCCTACGTGCAGGCATATGGGGACTACCATAGTCATGGTAGCCTCCATTATTCGATCAAGGAGGCTTAATTCAAGGGAGCTAGTGAATTTAGCCTAGGGATCGATTGGTAGCTTTGCTACCGATAAATTGATATGCCCTAAAGTATTAAGGGTGAAATGACTTCTTGGATGATCGATTGTTAGAGAAGACAGCATAGTAAATAGAATGTGCAAGAATTGATTCACTCAAGCCAATCGATCGGTATTGGTAGAAGAAATTAAGGCTAAGGTTTTTCGACTAAAACCCTAACCCTCCTAAACGTTGAGTTTTATAAAACACAGAGGTGACTTGGTGTTGGCATATGTCTATTGATCGATTAATAACCTACAAATATATATACTCATATTTGCAACAAGAAATGCAAAATGCAATTAGGTTTTGTTTAGGGGATTAGTGTAGTTTTGCAAGCTTATTCCTTTGTTTACTATTATATTGATGTTTCTATAACATTTAATGCTTGTTGAAGACACTTGATTTCCTCCACACACCACCCCCCCAACCAAATATATATATATATATATATATATATATATATACAAATAATGAAAATATACAAAAATAGGAAAAAGCACAAAAAATGGAAAAACTTAGAAAAATAAATAGAAAATTGAAAAGTCACAAAAAATAAAAAATAAGAAAAATAGAGGATTTCGAAAATATAGAAAATAATAATTTTCTTATTTAGAATAGAATTTTTAATAAAATTAAAAGTGGACTGTTGGACTTAAACTTAGATTTGAATTTAGTTCAGATTAAATTGTACATATAGACAAGGTATAAACCAATTGCCTAACAGATAAGCACTTGGACATATGCAATGTGTTTGGTTGGAGATTAAGAGTTCAAGAGTTACTAGAGGCATGAAGAGATTTTTTATCTTTTCCTTTTTCAAAACTCCATACATTGCAACATATAAAGCCATCACTGAGCTACATGTCTGATTGTGACACATGGTAATTTGTGATGGGCTTAGAAAACACATTTTCCTTCCTTTTTTTTTTTTCTTCTCCCTTTTCCTTTTCTTTCCCTCGCTTTCTCATTTTAAAAAACAAACAAACAAACAAAAAAAGACACATACATATGCAGGAAGGGAGTTGATTTTTTCAAACTACACAAAAATAACATACGCACTACTATTTCACTCTTTGGCAAAGTCGCAATAGCAAACCCTCGCACAACTGCACCCTCCTCTAGTTATCTCTCTCTTTAGTTCTCGACTACTACCTTTACCCCAAACCCACACGACACTCAGCCACTGTACCATCAACCTTATTGTTTACCTCCCTCACCTTCCCTCTGTCAATTGACTCTCTCCCACTCCACACGAGCATAAAACACAGACTCTCAATCTTCTCTCTCTCTTACGATTGCACAAATACATCTCCTCTCACTCAATACACGACCATACGGACCACCCCCTCACACGTATATAGACCTATCCACCACCAGACCTATAGCCACACTCTAATACACATAACCCAACCGATAACCTACACATACCCACGACTTCTCACACACCACCATAGAGCCCACACCGAACCAATCCTCTCGCATGAGCTCTCTTTTGACCACCACAAACTGAACCAATCATGGCCACCATACCCTCATCCACTTTCTAAACACCAACCGCATCCAAACCAATAACCCATAGACAATCCACAACCACTACTACCTAACTACACTTATCCTTCAACCACTGACCTCCATAACTGAATAGTACTAAACCTTATCCTCAAACACCAAACCCGACGTCCCCTCACTCGAGCAAACCCCCATACACAGCCCCTTCTAACTAAAACACCATCACCACCACATGCGTCAGCCACCGCTAGTCTCAAAGTTCCGACCATCACTCAAACCACCTTTGTTGGTCACGACACCACTACTAAACCCCTTAAGTCCAATAAGAAACCTACAAAACTACCATCATTCGCTCAAAATATACCTCGAAAAAGCCTCTAACACCCTGCTTTGGTCGCTAGACACGCCTCAAATTCAACCAAGTTCAAGCTAACCCGACCAACCCAAACCGAACTCAATCTGGAGTCCCCCAGTCCGACCCATGCGCTTGTAAGCTCCTGGTTCCACCTTGCTTATTTTGACCCATTTTCTTTTATATTGTCTTATTTTATTTTATTTTTCTTGCTATTTATTTTTGTAATTTGTAATTTTAGAAATAAATAAATAAAAAGAGAGAAAAAAAAAAGAGAGAAGAAAAATTAAAAAAAAGATAGAGAGAGAGAAAAGTAGTGTATTTTATTTATTTATTTATTTTAGAAATAGATAAACTAGAATAAGTAATAAATAAATAAGACAATATAATAAAAAGAAAGATAAATAAATAGGTTAGTGATTATAAATTGTTTTTAACACTTAGAAAAATCGGGTTTTCCAGAAATAAATAAAAATAAGTATACCACTCCCAAATTAGGACATTTCTAAAACTTTCCACAAATATTGATTTAAGGCCCTTTAGAGAATTTCTTTAAATAAATCAAAATAGGTAAAGAACATAAACCTAATCTCCTTTAAAAAATTAAAATCAATTCACCCACCAAAGTTTTTGTAAAAAGAACCACGTACGTTTGATCCTAAATAATAGGTACTTAGGTACCTACGAGGCAATGATAGAAAAAAAAAATAACTATTTTTCCTCTTTCAGTTTAGATTACTTAAGTTGTCGAATTTGATTAATAAATAATTAAGTTCTATTTTATAGAATGGAAAGGTAATTTTTGAGATTAAAATTAAAATTGGTAAGTTAATTGTTCCCATTAAGGTTTAAAAAACCTAACCCCCAGATCCAAATCTCTAGTTTCTAAAACCATTTTTTATTGATAAACTAGTAGTTAAGTTATAATCATTTTATTCAATTAGTTATAACTTAACTCTTTTTTCCTAACTCCGGTTAGGTAGCGACCCTGATACATTTTCAAAACAAAAACCATTTTTCTTTAAACTCTAGCTGATGGTCAGTGTTAAATGGGTAAGGTTTAATACTAATTGATTTAGAGAAAATTAATTTACAAAAAACCGAGAGTGGAAAAACTAAGCTCAATAGCTTGGCGACTTTACTAAGGACGTCAAGAGAGTTAGCCATTCAACTTTTCAAAATTAAAATTAACCTCTAAAAATCACCTTAACTGCAATTTATTTACTCATTCGTTCTTTGTTATTTATATCATAACTATACTAACATTTTTATAGGTTTAGTTTTATTTATTTAAACCATTTGAGGGAGGGATTTATTTTTCCACAAATGTATGGTAGAAATAGTCAAACATGGACCATATTAGGAACCTAGGATGGGGGGCCATTATGTAGACTTCGAGTGTTATAGTGTAACTACAGCCTAGAGTTGATTAGGCTACCCTACTTAAGCCTGATGTGACCAATGAAAGTATTTTCTAAAAACAAATTAGGTCACAAAGCTTGAAAACCTTTTAGAACCTACCCTAATTGTATATACCCCCCTTCGAGCTTGAGTTAATACATTACTCTTAAGAATTGAAACCCTACTAACTGTTTCAGAGTTTTAATGCAATCAAATTTTTTAAAATAATAGTAAGGTTGCGGCTTAAGAAGTAATGCATTAACCCAAACGATCCTAATATCTGCATATTTCTACGTGCTTTCTTTTGTTGCATTGATGATTGATTTTTGTCCATAAAATGTGTAGATCTAGAATGGAAGACAACCAAGCCAACATTTAGGGGGAATGATAGGCTGTGGGACATATCTAGGATTCATGAGCAACTGTTTAAGGATGAGATCGCCTATCTGAAAGAGAAGTTAAAGTGTTCTGAAGCTCACAATTGGGCCTTAAGGTTCCTTTTAGCACAAGTCATTGGGTATACCTATGAAATGATAAAGGACCTTAAGGCTCGTATACAAGACTTAACGTAGGGTTGATTATAATTTACAATCTAAAGAGCCTAAAATAAACATCAAGTTCCTTAATAAAAGTTAGGTTTTTTGCCTTTTTATTTGTACTTCGATCTTTTTTTTTTTAAATAATAAAGTTCTCTTTAAGTTCATTGTTCTTCATTCTTTAACATTCCCATCTTTGTAAATAGTCCTTCAATAAACATTTATCTAACCACTATTCCTTCTCATTTAGGGAAATGTAAATAAAATCCATAGTCTCGTAAACTAGAACCCTAAAAATCACCCTCCATATTTGTAAATATTTTTCTTTTTTTTCTATAAGATAAAAAATTATCTTTCTCTCTCCAAAAAAAAAAAAAGATAACAATAGTTGAAAAATAAAAATGAAAAGAAATGTTGCTAACAACTATAAATCCTTATGGGCTCAAGGAGCTAACCCAAGCTCAAACCTTTGGGCCACTCAAGTAACCAACCCAAATACTTGGTTTCTAACCTACATAAGGCCCCTTAACCTATTAAGGAAGCCAACATGAGTCCCTTAACCCATTCAACCTAAACACTAGTCCTTAGATCCATTTAATCTAAACATCAACCTTGAGCCCATTCATCCATTCAACCTAAACATAAGCCACTTGGCCAAGCAGCCAATCCGAATACGAACTACAACCTACTAAGGTACTCGACCTAAACACAATCCTCAACCCATAGAAGTAACCAAGCCAAAATCCTTGATCTATTTAGAAAGCTAAGCCCGATCATAAACCAAGCTAAGATACAAAGTCAAATATTGGGGCATGATTTGAGAAACTAGGGGGCAAAGCTGATCTTCATCTTAGGTAAATAAATATATATTCCTTCTTAAAAAATTAGTAACTCACTTTCAAAAGGTTTAGAATGAAAAGAGGCGAACTGTATTCCATACACTAATCTAAAATACTTTGAGAGCTGAGTGACATAAGAGTGAGGATACTTTGGGCTCATTCCTTAAAAGAGATCTACTTAAAATGAAGTTAGGCATCCACTTTCAAATCTCAAACACGATTACCTTTTGTTAGCCCTGTTAAACCAATTTAAGGAATTTTCAAATTTAAACTCTATCAAAAGCCACCTCACAATGGGGTAATTCGGAGGTTAAGGCCATGGATTAGGAGATGAACGTAAGATTAGCTTATGCTTGCTTAAGTAATGTTAATTCAAAAATGACTTTTTATTTTGATAAATTATTTTTCTTTGAAATGAAAAAGAGCTAATTTCCTTTTCAAACATCTGAAGCCCATATACTAGAAATCCATGGATTTAAGGCCTTGAATCATTTAAAAAGTGAAAACTTAGTAATGGAGAGAATCACTCTAAGGGCCAAAAGAAGAGAGAGAATAGTAAGAGATAATGGGGCAAAAGCAATTTAAAAAGAAAAAAAAAAGGGAAGAAAAAGAGGTTGAAAAAATTAAGCCTAAGTTTAAAACAAAAAGCCCCAAGAAATACATCACATCCTAGTAGGGGCAACAAAACTAAATCAAAAGTAGGGTATCTAAGCCCAAAAAGCCCTTAGAAACATAAAACCCTGAATCACATTCTAAAGCCCAGAAACCCTAAATCTCTATATCTACTTTGAAGTCTTTCCTACTCATGTTGAATCACACGAGGCCTTCCTACCTACACTAACACCCTTATGTAATAAAAGCTCTTCTGATCTTAAAAGATAATTTATCTTTGATAAAAATTGTTTTTGAAACTGAGGTAAACATTCTTCTATATTTTTTCTTGAGGCTCTTGACTTGTATACCTGGAATTGATAAAAGTATTTCTTTCAAAATAAGCCTCCTCATTAGTCCCTTTTTGAAACCTTTGGACCAAAAGCCTAAACTCATAATGTTAAACCGAAAAAGACCTTACGGATTAATCAAAACGTGTCAATTACAAAATGGACTATAATTTTTACAACTATAGTCAGGAGCAAAATCTAGACCAAAAGTTAGCAAAGAAGCCCTTGTTGACTAAACTAATCATAGGTTACTGTTTTCTTAAGAAAGGAATGCCTTGAAATCACAAAAGCCCTATAAGAAAGCCCTAGAGTCAAGGGCATTGAGAAACTCTACATGATTACTAAGGATAAGGGTAGTTATAAACTTGTTCCTAAAAAAAGAACTTATACCCTTTGGTAAAATTTTCATAAAATGAAAAAAAAAAAAAAAAGGAAGAAGAAGAAGAGAGAGAAAGTAAAAGCTTGTCACAAGTTTTTTATCTGATCTATATTAGCTTAAGTAGCCAACCTTTCAACTCATGTCATTCCATTTCCTTTTCAAATTAATTGACCTTAATAGTCTAGATCATTCTTCTCTAATTGAAGTTTCTAATGTCCATTAACTCTTGTTTAATTCAAGGGGCCTATCCCTATTTCCTTTTTCATAAACGGGCGTTTTTCAACAAATTCCTTATACACTTTTCCAATTCAAGAAGTCCTTTAAAGCTAGTTGCTTTCCTTACTTTCCTCAGTTTACTTCTTCAATCCTTCATCAAATTCCTCTTACGGTTCAAGCCAACTCTTAGAATGTTGATCCACTAGTTTATTCTTTTTTAAGGTTTCAACCAGCCTTTAAGGCATTGCCTCATCTTCTTTTTAGGCTTCTAGCTAGCTCTTAAAGCATTGACCTTCTCTTTTATTCTTTTAGGGTTTTAGCCAACTCTTAGATTATTGACCCACTCTTTTATTCTTTTTTAAGGTTCCAACAAACCTTTATAGCACTGTCTCCTCTTCTTTTTAGGGTTTTAGCCAACTCTTAAGACACTGACTCACTCTTTCATTCGTTTTTAGGGTTCTAGCCAGCCTTTAGGGCATTGTCCCCTCTTCCTTTTAGGGTCCTAGCCAGCTCTTAGAGCGTTAATCCACTCTTTTATTCCTTTTTAGGGTTTTAACCAGCCTTTAGGGTACTGTCTCCTCTTCTTTTTAGGTTTCTAGCTAACTCTTAAAGTGTTGACCCACTCTTTTTTTTTTTAGGGTTCTAGCTAACCTTTAAGGTGATGTCCCCTCTTCTTTTTAGGGTTCTAATTAGCTCTTACAGCGTTAACCCACTCTTTTGTTATAGTCCGCCTTTAAGGTGCCATCTTGTCTTTCTTTTAGGATGCTAGCCAATGATTCACTTAAACTATCTATATATAAATAAATCGCCAACACTTCAACTCTTATACTAGGTTGGAATTAAGTAATATAGAAAAGTAAGATTATTGATCCCTCAAGGACTAAGAAATTACTAATCCTATACTAGTTCTTATCAATATTCAGGCAATTAAAATTAAAATAATTAATCTAATAATTACTCTAAAACTATTGAAAAGAAAATAACTATGAAAAAGCTAAAATTGAGCAATTAATTGAGAATTGTAGGAGAATATAATTCACCTTAGATTACGCAAATCAAATTAATATTATATTATATAGATTAATAGTTATATGATCATTCAAGTGAAATTATTATACCTTAAAACTTAAGGATTTAAACCCTTAATTAATTAGTCAATTTCCGTATCTCCCAATTAACAATAAACTCTAAATTATAATCATATATCTCCTAATACTATGATTGTCTAATGTCCTAAATCAATTATCCCTAAAGTCTTAGTGAATAATCAATTGCCGAATATTGCTTTAACCTTTAGATAATTTCTAATCAATTCAATTAACTCTACTTTCACATTAATTAATCAAATTAACTAAAAACTTCTAACAAACCTTTTATCAACTTTCGTATCATTAGGGTTTCTAACAATTATAATCAATTGAACAATTAAAATTGAAATCATAGGAATTGCAATCATGAATCATCCATATATCTCTTAATCCTGTAACATGAACACAATCATCATCTTAACTATCTAGGGTTTCATCAATTCTCATAAATAATTTTAGTTAGCTATGGATTTGAAAACAAAAACACAAATATTGATTGGAATTGTAAGAAAATTCATAATTGAAAGCATAAGTAATTCACGGAATTGCATAAAAATAATTGAAATAAATGTCACCAATTCTATATTGGAAAGAAATAATCTTCAATTGCAACTTTAATCTTGGTTCCATAGCAAAGGCAAAATCCTTTCAATGATCAAAGTGCTTCTCCTAAAGAATTCTTTAAAAACCATCTAAAAACTATTCTATGATTATCAATGTCTAAAGAAAGGTATGTCTCTTAGTCCCTTAAACGATAAAACATAAGCTATTTATATGAAAAAATAGGATTGGCTCACGTGAAGTTTCTTTTTCATCTGGCCTTTAAGCCAGCTATGTAAGTATAAGGCTGGCATTTAGGCCAACGGCATATCCATCAAGAACCGGCAGTGCAAGCTTGTAAGCTGGCTGCCTTTAATTCCCATTTGCATGCATTGATCCGAACTTCGTTTATTTGCTTAAAATTCCTCTAAATCACTCGTAATTCCACTTTAAATCCTCCAATTCCTGAAATGTCTAAATGAAAATAATTAAGTACCAATTCTTAATGATTTTTATAAGATCTATAATAATTATATCTTAATTTTTATTTTTAAAACATGAAAAATATGCCTTTATCAGCCAACTTCAAAGCTCTACCCTTACTTTTAACTCGTTTTTTAAGGATTCAGCTAGCGTTTAAGGTACTGTACCATCTTTCATTAGGGTTCTAATAAGCTCTTAGAGTGCTATCCCTTCGTTCTTTTAATCTCTTCTAGAGTATTAGCTTCTAGAGCATTGTCCCCTCTTCTTTTCTTTTTAAGATTTAAGCTAGCTCTTAAGAATGTTGCCTCATCTTCTATTTAGGGTTATAGCCTACCCTTAAGGCGTCTCCTCGTCTTGCTATGGTTCTAGCCAACTTTCAAAACATTGCCCCCTGTTCATCGATTTCTCTCAGTAAGCTCTGAGGCACTTCTCTTCAACTAGTTCTTAACAAGCCCATAGGGTGCTTTTCCTCACCAAATTCTCTTAAGCAAACCTAAAAGGCACTTACTTTCATCTTCAACTTCTCTTAACAAGCCAGTCGAGCGCTTTCTTTCACCAATGTCTCTCAAGTAAGCCTATTAGGCACTTCTCCTCATCAAATCTTCTTAGCGAGCCCAAAGGGTACTTCCTTTCATCATCAATTCCTTTTAGTGAGCCCATAGGGCGCTTCCTTTTATCAATTTCTCTCAGGCAAGCCCAAAGGGTGTTTTCTCTCATCATCAATTTCATTTAGGGTTGCTAGTCCCCAAAAGATGGTCCCACCTAGGTTAGTCAACTCGGAGGAGCACTACTAGGTTTCAATTTAAAGTCTTAGCCAGCTCTAGGAGTGGTTCACTCATTTTACTTAAGATAGTCAGCTCAAAGGAGCATTACCAAGTTTATCTAGAATCGATTCTGAATTTAGGGTTACTAGTCTACCAAAGATGCTCTCGCCTAGGTTAGTTAACTCAGTAGGCCATTACCGAATTTCAATTTAGGGTCTTAGCCAACTCTAGGAAGGCTTACCATTTCATTCAGTTTAAGGTCTTAGCCAGCTCAAGAAGTGCTTCACCTACTTTGATTAGTCAACTCATTAGGGCACAACCAAGTTTTCTCTATCTTTTAGGGTTTTAGCCAGCTCTAGGAGTGCTTCACCTACCTTGGTTAGTCAACTCATTAGGGCATGACAAAGTTTTCTCTTTCTTTTAGGGTCTTAGCCAGCTTTAGGAGCGCTTCACCCACCTTAGTTAATCAGCTCCAAGTTTTCCCTATCATTTAGGGTCTTAGCTAGCTCTAGGAGCACTTCACCCATCTTGGTTAGTCAGTTCATTGGGGCATGACCAAGTTTTCTTATTTTTTTAGAGTCTTAGCCAACTCAAGGAACGCTTCACCTAGCTTGATTAGTCAACTCATAGGAGCATGACCAATTATCATTTAGTTTAAGGATTTAGCTAACTCAAGAAGCACTTCGCCTGCCTTAGTTAGTCAACTCATTAGGGCATGGCTATATTCTCTCATTCTTTTAAAGTCTTAGCTAGCTCTAAGAGCGCTTACTTATTTCATTCAGTTTAAGGCCTTAGCCAGCTCAAGGAGTGCTTCGCCCACCTTAGTTAGTCAACTCATAGGAGCATGACCAAGTTCTCTCGTTCTTTTAGGGTCTTATCCAACTCTAGGAGCGCTTCACCTGCTTTGGTTAGTTAACTCATTGGGGTACAACCAAGTTCTCTCATTCTTTTAGGGCCTTAGCCAACTCTAAGAGTGCTTCGCTTGCCTTAGTTAGTCAACTCATTAGGGCATAACCAAGTTCTCTCATTCTTTTAGGGTCTTAGCCAACTTTAGGAGTGCTTACCCATTTCATTCAGTTTAAGGCCTTAATCAACTCAAGGAATACTTCGTTCACCTTGGTTAGTTAGCTCATTAAGACATAACCAAGTTTTCTCTCATTCTTTTAGGATCTTAACCAACTCAAGGAATGCTTCACCCACCTTGGTTAGTTAACTCATTGGGGCATGACTAAGTTCTCTCATTCTTGTAAAGTCTTAGCTAATTGTAGGAGTGCTTACCCATTTCATTCAGCTTAGGGCCTTAGCTAACTCAAGGAGTACTTCACTCACCTTGGTTAGTTAACTCATTAGGGCATAACTAAGTTCTCTCATTCTTTTAGGGCCTTAGTCAACTCAAAGAGCACTTCGCCCGCCTTAGTTAGTTAACTCATTGGGGTACGACCAAGTTCTCTTATTCTTTTAAGGTCTTAACCAACTCTATAAGCACTTACCCACTTCATTTAATTTAGGACCTTAGCTAGCTCAAGGAGCATTTCACCCGCCTTGGTTAGTCAACTCATAAGGGTACAACCAAGTTCTCTCATTCTTTTAGGATCTTTGCCAGCTTTAGGAGCACTTACCCATTTCATTCAGTTTAAGGCTTTAGGTAGCTCAAGAAGCGCTTCACCTGCCTTGGTTAGTCAACTCATAACTCATGGAGGCACAACCAAGTTCTCTTATTCTTTTAAGGCCTTAACCAGCTCTTAAAGCGCTTACCCATTTCATTCAGTTTAAGGCCTTAGCTAGCTCAAGGAGCACTTCACCTACCTTGGTCAGTCAGCTCACTAGGACACGACTAAGTTTTCTTATTCTTTTAATGTCTTAGCCAACTCTAAGAGTGCTTACCTATTTCATTCAGTTTAGGGCCTTAGCCAACTCAAGGAGTGCTTTGCCCACCTTGGTTAGTCAACTTATTGGGATACGACCAAGTTTTCGCTATCTTTTAAGGTCTTAGCTAACTTAAGGAATGCTTTGCCCACCCTAGTTAATTAACTCATAGAGGTACGACTAAGTTTTCTCATTCTTTTATAGTCTTAGTTAGCTCAAGGAATGCTTCACCCGCCTTGGTTAGTTAACTCATTGGGGCATGACCAAGTTTTCTCATTCTTTTTAGGGGCCTAAGCCAGCTTAAGGAGCGCTTCGTCCATTTCACCTTAGTTCGTCAGCTCATATAAGCATGACTAAACTTCAATTCTTCTTTCAGTCTTTTGGTCATCTCTTAAAGCGTCACCTTTTTCTTAACCAAAGTCCCCAATAGACAAGGCCTAGGATAGCTAGCTAGTTATAGGGCTTCTTAGGATAATTTTCACCCTTGGGGCAAAAATAGTGTCTCCTTTGTCTTGGTGGCAAAGTTTTACTCAAACTTCACCCCAAAGAAGGGCAACAGTAGGCACCCTTGAGGCAAAAATAGTGTCTCTTTATAACTAATGTCATGATGTTAGTGTTTTACACTTAGAATTGGCAATGAGTAGTAGATGAACTGTAGCTATTACATTAGAGTCGAAGCTCTTCAATCTAATCGACTTGAGGGGAATCGATCAAAAGATTTTGATTTTTTGTGCAACTAAAAGTTCCCAAAAACACATTGATATTATTGATTTTGCGTAAGATGGTGTGTATTGCGAGAAAAGCTATAAAGAGAATGATACTATAATGGTTGGCAAGTTAGAAAGAGAAGATGATCACAAAGTTAGATTCTATGATTATTAGGTGAAATTGATTGTTCTAAACTACTTCTCGAGCTTTGTTATTTATAGATGTAAAATTATAATTGAATTTAAAGTTTGAGATATGGTTAAATCAAGCTCATTGGCGTTATGGATGAAGTTTAAGTGCTTGATTTTTATCAAATTTCCAATTTATGTTTATTAACACAAAACAACTTGATTAAGTGAATCTTTGGTAAATTCCAAGTTGTTTCACATAAAAATCCATAAGAGAAAATGCTAAAGATTCAATAGGATAAGGGGCTGGACTCAAAGAGGGAAAGGCTCACGGGATTTTTCTCCCCTTATTTGGATTTTGACTAACAAATCGGAGAAGATGGTTACATGCAATGCACTAACCAACTCTAGTTTTTAAACAAATGGATGTGGTTAGCACATTTCAAACCTATGACCTCTACTATGCAAACCACCCCTCTGAATTGCTAACCTAATGTTTCTTCATGATCCTCAATAACACTAAACTACTTAAGTTATTCTTAGGTTGAATCAGTTTTGCATTTTTAAGCCAAACTTTATTTGATTCAAGTTATTCTTGCCATAGTTTAGATACCCTCAAGACGATTGAGTAATATATATATACACGCAAACAAATTTCTCAATTTTAATTTATTTTAATAAATTTTTGAACTCTTATTCATTCAATGTCCAATTAATGCGAGATTTACGTTTGATCAAAGCTCTATTTGTAACCATGACTAACTTTAATCTACTAGGTTTTAGTAAACTTTGCTTAAGGATATTATTTTTCAATAAAACTCAATATTTTTACAGAAAGCTCATAAATTATCAAATTGCATATAAATCTTTTATTATAAATTTTTCCTTTTTAACCCAAAATGACAAATTAACAAGACTTTGACACTTTTTATTTTTCTAATTTTTTATATTTTATACTTTTAATTATTTTCATTTTAAATTTTTTTTATAAATATGCAAAAAGGAAAAAATAAAGGGAGCAACTATGAACTAAAAAATAGGGCAAAAATGAGATGTCTACAGTCCTTCTACCAAATGTATCAAAAGCAATCGCAAACGCTTTAGAGAATTTATGTAACTTAAGCATATGTGCATATGTTATCCTCTTCTTAATTTATAGGAATGTTGTAGATGCACTTTTAGTCCAACTAAATTCTATCTTTTTTAATGTAGTTTGTGATTAGGGCCATGATGGTGCTAAAACCTCTAATGAATCTCCTATAGAAAATGACATGTCTATAGAAACTCATGACATCATGAATCACGAATGATCTTTGGTTCGAACACTCAACATTTGTCTTGATTTTCTTGGGATTTGCTTTATAGCCCCTCTATTGATACAATACAACTTAGGAAAATTACTTGAATCATCAAAAGGCACACTTTTTCAAGTTTACATAAAGTTCCTCATGCCTTAAGAGTATCGTATAACTTACTTAAGTGTAATAAGTACTCTTCTTAGGTGTTACTATGAATCAAATTGTTATCTTAATATGCCTTAATAAACTTTCCTACGAATGGTCCCAATACTTTATACCATCACTCTCATGTAGACTCTTTTGTCTTAAAGACTATTTTCCATTCATACCTTAGTTTAATCCTAATCTGATAATATACGCTCCTAAGATTAATTTTGAAAAATCATTTAGACCTTCAAAGTAAATATAACATATCATTTAACTTAAGGATTGATAACCCATATCTTGTAGTGATCTTGTTGATGGCCCTTGAATCTATACACATTCTTCAACTTCCATCTTTATTAGGGGTATAAAGCGCAAGTGCAACACATGGACTAAAACTTTCCCTAATGAAACCTTCCTACAATGAAACCATCTACTTACCTCTTCAAGTCTACATGCTCATTAGGATTTATCCCATAATAGGGTATGTTAAGTAAGGCTGACCTAGGAAAGTCAATAACATTGCTGTATGTCACACATGGGTGGTAACCTATCTAGAAGCTCCTCTGGGTAAGAACTTTGAACTCCTTAAGTAACAATTTTACATTTATAGGTAGGTCAGATACTGAATCAAGAGCGCAATGCACCCCTTTACTTCCTTAACTACTAGAGCATATAAAGTACTTTCTTTAGACTTAAGCTTAAATCTTTTTCACCTAAAACATAAAGGGGCTTCTTAGAATCTATGGTGTTGAATGGCCTCTTATTAGTATTGACCTTAAACTCTTTTGGTATGAAGGACTAAACTTAATTTCTTTCCATCGTACACGAATACACTAGTGTTATCCTTATCATAATGAACTACATCTAGGTCATATAACCAAGGTCTCTCTAGAAGAACATGAGTTATTTCCATAGGCACTACATCATAGCAAACTTTATATAATTATGTGGCAAGTTGAAAAAGACATCTTCGAGTGATAAGTAAAGTGGTTTTATCTACCCAAGCTTTTTAATAAGGGTTAGGATATTGCAACCTTTGAAACTTCATTCATAATGCTACCCCATCAATGAACACATTATAATTATTACCATTCCATTTTGTGTAAGTATAGAATATACTTGTCCATCTCTAGTCATCATCCTTTTCAAGTTGGGTAATAAGACACCTAATAATATCCAATTCACCCCATTGCAATTTAGGCCCATATCATGCTCACCATTAGCACCCCCCTCTGATATATAATTTAATCCTTAATATGGTTCCCCCTCTTCTATATACAAGTTCCTAATTAGGCAAAGGTGAGCAAATTAACTAAAACTATGACACTTATAACACCTTTAACTAAAACTAGCCCTGGAGCTCTCTCCCAAAATGTTCTTACCTTTGACTTGAGTTGCAATAAGATTACTAGTCTTGAGTACTATAGTAGCATTCCTAGTAGATTCATTGGATCTATCACTAAGAAGATTATTCTTGGATACTTACTCTCTAATTGAGAATGAAACATCTTACATGGTTTTAACTAATTCCATGATCTCTTAAGCTTATTAAAAGGTTTGTTCTAAGGTTTCATCATAATAAAGACGAAGCTCTCTCCTAATGTTAGAGTAAAGGCCATTCCTAGTCCAATGCATGTTAACTCAAGTGAGTCTGGCTTATCAAACCTAACAAAGCTCGTCGAACCTAGCCATAGGCTCTATAATTATTAAGATTCCTTACATAAGGTTAATGTGTTGTTGATAGAATTTGTCTCAATAAGATAAAGGAATTTATTTTTCTTAAGCTTAATTTTCATCTTTAGTCAATGCTCCATATAGGTTGTTTCCCTAATTACAAAGGTTGACTTTTTATGTTGGTCCAATATAATTTAGCTTGACATATTAATAAAATCTTGACAAATCACATGTCCTCAAGCATCTTATAGAAGCCAAGGTATTGTTTCATGGCAATTATCCAGTCTATTAGGATAGTAGGTTCAAGACTACCTTTGAATGTTGGTAGATCTACCTTGGATATGTATAGTAAGATCATCAACACAATTGTCATGGTGTGGTTTTTAAAGTCAACTTCTAACTGATCACCTTCTTGAAAATTCCTACGTAACGTTCTGTGATGGGTAAGGTCAACTCTATAGACATTTTGAGCTATAAGATTCCTTTGAAATGGATTTTTAAGGGATAGGTCATCCTCTAAGTTAATTTTCATATTTGGAGCTCAACTTATAGTTTCTTCATTATTACCCTAACCAATGGGTAACCTAACAACTTTTAAGGTGTCTACATGACTTGTAAAGGTCTTTGATTGGTGCCCCAATCTATTTATCATAGTTGCAATTTTGTATATCTTAGAAATCATTTGATTCAATTATTTAGTAGTTTTATTTTCACTAGATGAGTAGTCCTATAAAAGTTATACCATTGTGGGGTTTTTTTTTTCTAATATTGAACATCTTTTTTATCGAGTAAAGATTAAAGGAAAGATAAGAAAAGAAAAGACTTTTTTTTTTTTGGTTCTTTAAGTTCTAAGAATGAACACTAAATCAATTAAAAAAAAAAGACTTTTTTTAATGTTATACTTTGAATATGAGTTGCTAAATATCATATTTAATTAAACTTTTACTTATCAAATTTAATATCTTAAATACACTTGTACTCTTTAATCAATTATTATTCGTCACATAATCTTTGTAATGTTGATTGAGGTGATAAAAAATTTGACCAACAAAACTTATATTAGATATATATCATTTAGTAACTTTAAATATAAATTTTGATAAATAAAAAATTAATTAAATATGATATTTAATAATTTTATATTTTAAAAATAAAATAAAGAAATACATGTAATTTTATCCAATTATCATTTGTAACATAATCTTTATAATGTTGATTGAGGTAATAATAAATTTAACCAACAAAATTTAGATTAGATATATATTATTTAAATTTTAGATATAAATTTTGATGAAGAAAAATTTCATCAAATATAACATTTAATGATTTTAAATTTAAAAGGAAAATGAAGAAATACATGTAATTTTTTTATTTTTTGCCAATAAAATTACATGTAAAGTTGATTTAGTAATTTTACATTATTTGCTTTCTTTTTAATGGAAACAGTGATGAATAATTTAAAAAAATGTGAAAAAGATTGAGCCAGCCAAACGCCAACTCCTCCGCGCCCTCCTTCCTCCTCACTCCCCTTGCTTTGCGCCGTAATCATAGCAAAAGCAGGTCATCTTTTTTCTCCTCCTTTACCTTTAATTACACTGCTTTGTCATCACTTAAAACACAATTTACCCCGATCTAAATCACTCTCCTGCAACGCGCAACACCTACTCAAAACAAATAACCCACTCAAGCAGCGCCACGTGATGTACTTCTCTCCCTTGTAATTCCCATTGGTCTCTCACTGTCCATAATCATTTCTTTCTCACTTCTACCGAGCCTGAACTGCTTCGCTTCACTTCAAAACATAAATATCTCTTCGATTCCCAAGTTTATCTCTCTAGAATCTCGAGAAAAAGATAGAGAGAGAAAATGGCGAGTGCAGGAGGTTATGGCGATCCCAGCCAGAAGATAGACTACGTGTTCAAAGTAGTGCTAATCGGCGACTCGGCAGTAGGGAAATCGCAAATACTGTCACGTTTCGCCAGGAACGAGTTCAGTTTAGATTCGAAAGCTACAATTGGAGTTGAGTTCCAGACACGAACCCTAGTTATTCAACATAAGAGCGTGAAGGCTCAGATCTGGGACACTGCCGGTCAAGAACGGTACGGTTTGACTTCTACTCTACTTAATCCACTTTTTCAAACTTAGCCTTACGAGCTTCTAGGGCTTTGCATTTATATAGTGATTGTGTTAGTTTGAACTGCTATATGAGGAGGACAGGAAGGTTTTTGTTAGTTGGAAGTTGCTCTGCTAGTTTAGTTTTAGGATAAATACATCGGAAGTAATCTACGTTGAGCATCGTCCGACATTTTGATGATGTTTCGAACGGGTAGTATCACCATAAAGCCGTTTGAGAAATCCCTCAACAGCATCCTGCTTAGAGCATAGATTCAAATATCGATCCTTAATTATTAAAAAAAAAAATTAAAATTATCAGAAGAAAAAATTGATGCTGATTTAACTCAGCTAAATCGTCTGTCACTTATTTGAATACAATCCTAAATATGACGCACGGTGTTTGGTTTGTGCAAGTGGAATTGCTTGAAATTAGTGTTTCTTCTGTCGGTAGTATATAGAGAAGTATAATTTGACAATGGTAATACATAAATTCTTGGAACGAGTATCCTATGGAGAATTGGAATTGTACTACTTCATTTTAGCCTAACCTCAACCAAGTTTGCTTAATATCCTTGGATCAGGATTACTTTAATGGTTATTCCCATCCAGTTATTAGTAGATTGTCATCACTTTCACATTTATTTGAATTTGGACGAAGGTACTTTATGAAGTAGGTACTTGTGTATGGATTCTATTGCACATGGAGATATTGAAATGGAAAGCCCACATAACATCTAGAGCATGATGTAGAGGCATGGCTGTTATTAAACTAGCTATATTTGGGGATTGATGCTCCAGTTCAGCATCATACATCAATTTAGTCTAGTTTAAATTGTGTAGATGACCGGAAAAGTATTGGCTTTGGGGGAATTTAAATCCAATTTCTCATATAATTTGTTATCAGAATTCCTTCAGCTTTGCCACTAGGCCAACACCTTGGGTTTCTCTAAGGTATTCATTCAAAATTTTTGGGCAACAATAATGATTTGCTGCCCGAACTTAAACCTCCTAGAGTGTGGAGATGGGAAGAATATATGCCACTTCTTCTTCCTCCTTGCAGACTGATCTGCAAGGTTGAGGAAATGATTTGAAGCTGTTTTTGGGTGAAGATGATTTGAAGCTGCTTTAATTGTTTTCACATATTATAAAATAATGCTACAAGATTGGAGGTGTGGACATAGTTATATGTTTTATATATATATATATCTCAAGGTGGAAAATGGAAAGTGCCTCAATGCAAGCAGGAAGTTATGCTTTTTCTGGGCAAGTTCATTTTTCGTATGGGAAAAAAAAAAAAATGCCAGTCTGTTTTAGTATGTAGAGAACTAATATTGCTAATAGTAATCCTAAATGTTGGTGGGAGAGAATATACATATGCTTTATGGCTACTAATATTAAAAGATGGCAATGGAAACCGAAAGAAAAAAAAGGAAAATAAAAATGGAGGGCAACAACATAAAATGATAGATATTATTAGGTATTTCAATAAAGACATGGTACATTGCTCAAGTGCAATAACAGAATATGATCTTTATGGCCAACCTCATCAATTGGGAATAATTGAGCATTGTAATTGTTGTGCTTCTTCTCATTCTCCTGTATTCTCAATTTTATGAGCCTTTTAATTGTTAGGGTCCTTAAGCATTTACTTAATGCTAATGCATTGTTAGAATTCCCCTTAAAGACCTCTCCATTTATTGGAATTTTCCTTAGAAGGGTCCTTAAGCATTTACTTAATGCTAATGCATTTTAATTGTTAGGGTCCTTAAGCATTTATTTATTTGATTGTAAATAAGGCCAAGGAAAGAATTCAAAAAAAAAAAAAAAAGGCCAAAGAAAGATCTCTATGTTTGGAGCATTTTCATTTGTAGGTGTTATATGACTAATTTAGTTATAAATAACTTATTTGAATTTGATTTTATGTATGATTTCAATTTATTCCTTTCACTAATAGCATCATCGACTTATTCTAAAAGTTTAAATATCCATTAGGTCACTTCTTAGGACTATGAAAATCAGTCTATTTTCTAGAAAGTGATGATTTTTGAAGAAAATTCAGCTAGACTTTTAGTTAAAATATTCTTTCCTTTAACTCATTTAATGTTGTTATTTGAGATATGATAGTCATTTCCCCTGTTAATGTGAATTACTCTCAACTGTATTTCTATTGAGTCATCTTTAAACATGGAGGACTCACCAGACTCCTTTTCTCGTGTTGTAACATAAGAGCCTCCATAAATTGCTACATTCTTCACCAGGCTCTTAGCAATTGATAGGTTTAATGGGAATTGTTTTGGGTCACACTGTTTGCATAAACTTGAGGAAGTACGTTCCAGTCTAATGTATGCATGATTTTATCTTGGTTACATGTGCAAGGAAGAGAGAGAGAGAGAGAGAGGTGGGGGGTGGGTGGGAGGCGGAGGGGGAGGGAGAGTTTAGGTTTAGTGTTACTTGTAACAGCCATTCAAAAATAAGTAAGATTTCCAAATACCCAAAAGAAATTCTACATACCAAATTAACCCTGTACTTTTTCCTGTCACCTTCCCCCAATTGTCTCTGTCTAATTGTTTAAATGACATATGATAAATCATAGCTATATATGTTCCTTGGATCAAGATCATCATTTTGTCCTTACTGAGGTTCTTCCTTTTCTTCTTCTTCTTCCTTTTTTTTTTTTTTCCTTTAAGGCCAATGTCCCTACTGAACTGCCACTGATTCTCATCCGCTTTGGGCCTAATGTGCAGATACAGAGCCGTCACTAGTGCATACTACAGGGGTGCCGTTGGGGCAATGCTGGTTTATGATATAACTAAACGTCAGACTTTTGATCACATACCTCGTTGGCTGGAAGAGTTGCGTAGCCATGCCGATAAGAACATTGTCATCATTCTGATTGGCAATAAAACTGATCTTGAGGACCAGCGGGCAGTCCCCACCGAAGATGCCAAAGAATTTGCCGAGAAGGAAGGTCTTTTCTTCCTAGAAACCTCAGCGTTGGAAGCGACCAATGTCGAGACAGCATTCTTGACTGTGTTGACTGAGATATTCAATATTGTGAACAAGAAAAACCTAGCTCCTGGAGAAGATCGAAGCAATGGCAACCCTGCCTCCCTAGCTGGCAAGAAAATCATTATCCCTGGACCAGCACAGGAAATCCCAAAAAGCAAAACATGCTGTAGATCATAATTGAATTGGATTACTAATACTTATTATGTAGGAAAATGGGATGTATGCTCAGTGTAGCAAATTTTGAGATTGATGGGTTTCCTTTTGTATATCCATGCTAGCTCTAGATGGTTTGCATTAGTCATTAGTCTTTTGGGAAGGGAACGTGCGTTAGTCATTAGTACTTCGAGACGGGCATGCAGGGTTCATACTTCTTACAGGTGATTGTTTGATGTTTACTTTTCTGGGTAGTTACATAGAACTCAATTTTTATGAAGTTCAAAAACATTTATGCAATGTGAGATATCCACGGGCATGCATCATTTAATCATAATTGGCTTGATATGCTTTGCTATGCAGTTTACAATACGACTCATATATAGTCGGGCATAGGTCAGGTTGGCAATAAGCTGGACTGTTGGGGGTCAGAGCCAACCTGGTGGCTGGTTCCCAACCCGTCTGTAGACCCGGGAGATCCATGGATCTCAGGTGGGTTGCCCACCCCATCCCCCCTACATGCACAAAGCATTATTTTTATACGCTCACACGCATGTACACAGGTTATGTGAATATTCTTCTCCATTTTCTTAATAATTGCCTTATCTATCAATATTTTCATCCATTTATAGATTTTACAAGTTCTCTATAACGTGGATGCTGTAATATACATATAGCATGTTCTTATATCGTCCCATTAATTCTTGATAAATAAAGCAAGCAATTTGGATGAAGAGGAATATGGAATTCAAGAGATAAAAAAGAGATGAAGAAGAGATTTCCTATAATATTTTATTCATTTCACTTTTGAATTTTAACCTTTAAAAACATAGAAGGTTTTTTATGTAAAATTTCCAACATAATCTTTATTACGATCAATTTTTTGAGGAACTATTTGTATTGATTATGCGTGAGTTTTCAATGTCTTGGGTTTATAATGAACTGTTACTATTTAATCAAACTTTAGTATAGCTATTAGCTTGAATATTTGTATCAATTAGTAAAGATTTTATTAATATCGAAATTTGAGCAAATGACTAAGTTCGAGTGGATAGGATAATATATCGTTCATTGCAAATTAAGAACTCGAAGAACACTTACATAACCCTTAGAAATAACTACTTATAAAGTGATAATAGAAACAATTGTAGTATATATTTTTCTCAGGAAATTTTCTCTACGGAACTCTCAACGTTAGATTTATGGTGTCAATATTAGAATCAATAGAGCATCGAACGGATTGTCGTTTTCATTTCCCTCTAAAATTTGAACTTGACATTATTCTTTATTTTTGTCTCCCATTTCAACATCTTACGAACTTAATGAAGACAACAGAATCATTACTTTAATCAAACAAGTAGCATTAGCATCACATAAAGGAAGAAAAATGGTGATTATAATACAAGTTATAAGGGTACTTGTAAATAATTTAGTAAGTGAAAAATATTTATATTAGTAAAGGATATTATTACATACATTTTAAGGATTTTGTTATATTCCCATGTTATCTTTTAATGTAATTGTAGTTGTATTATCTTATTTGTTTCAAAAAATTTGCATTTTATTATGAAGTAGACAGAATTCCCATCTATATATGATAATCAAGTAATGGTGTAATTGTTATTATTATTATTATTATTTTTTTTTTTTTTTTTACACCTTAGATAACCAAAAGCCATAGGTTATATATTTTTAATATGTTACGCAATATGCTTTAATAAGTTATGCAATATATTTTTATTTAGGTAGTGAATGTGCACTGAAATGCGGGATAAGGAAGAATAACCTTGGTTTAAAAAATGGTCGATGGGTTAATAGGTCATGTATGCATGACCTAGAATTTAGAAGAAATACCGAGTAAATGGACGAGCTAGGTAGGCCATGGTTCCTTCATCGCGGGACTCGCGAATTAACGGGTCCAGCTCGACCGAGGTCCCGTACCCGGCACGAGTCATACAAAATAGTTCCTATATCATCAGAATGACACATAGCTTCCTTATTGGAGTTTCTACCGAGGGTAAACTAGAAATTGATCATAATCAAAACAAATCAGATGCTATGTTGTTATAAAGATTAATTCCGTGATTTATATGCATTTTAGTTTCAATTTGTTCCTAAGAAAAACTAAAGCCTAATACCTTATCTAATATATTACTTTTAAAAGATAACGTAACAAACGCACATTGGTTAAATAATACAAATTAAATTAAATATAAGGTAGTAGACTTAATAGACAATTATTTAGTACAAGGTTTAAATAATACGAACTATTTCCTTGCCTCATGAGATCCATTTACAATGATTTATATAATGACGAAAATCCATTTAGAATGCCCATATAACTTCCAAACCACCTCTTAAACATACATTTCCTTGATTAGTTCAAAAATAACATCAATAAGTACAGAAT
The DNA here is from genome assembly GCA_024138005.1 of Lumnitzera racemosa. Taxonomy (NCBI): domain Eukaryota; kingdom Viridiplantae; phylum Streptophyta; class Magnoliopsida; order Myrtales; family Combretaceae; genus Lumnitzera; species Lumnitzera racemosa. The sequence continues at coordinate 33,414,688 of JAMXBC010000008.1, forward strand.
ATCGTCATGCAAATCTTTATCAGAAGACGAAGAGAGAGAGAGAGAGATGCGATTGTGGCTCTGAATTAGGCTGCCAAATTGGATTTTCTTGCTATCTTTTTTTTTTTTTTTTGGGTTTTTCCCCTTTCTTTTGGATTTATCATCAAGATTAGATTTTTTATATTTTAATTGATGAGATTTTGATGTGTTTTCCGTAAAGTTTTAATTTTTGCAATATGGTCTTGTGTAAATTCAGAGAAGGGGGTAAGAGTTTGAGTTACCAGTTGTTCATATTTGTTCAAATTGAAAATGTAGGGTTTTGGCGAAAACGTTTTTTGTCAATAGAATTATTACGGATATATATATACATAATTTCCGATAACTGATAATATATTAATAAGCAAAAGAGAGGATAAAACCCCTAACATAAAACATTAGAAGAGCATGCAGCTCTTAGTTTTAGAGAATCAATATTAGATCCTGCATCAACACCATGGAAACAAGAGGGAGTAGGAATCTTAATCTCCTTGTACTGACCGAGATTACAAACATCACATTTTAATAAGCTAAGACAAAAAAAAAAAAAAAAAAAAGGCATTAAAAATACTTTGTCTTCTAGGTCTTGATCTTGTATCTAATTCCCTATGAATTTCTCGAAGAGTTTGTACTTCATGTTTTTAATATGTTTTATTTTTTCCCTTTTCGTTTCAATTTTATGATCTATACCTTTTGTTTGACGATCCTCCTCTTTTTAAATAATTATCACTGAAGGGAGTTCTTGATCCATTAAAAAAAAAAAAAAAGAAGAAGAAGAAGAAGTCTTTTTCCCGGTAGTTAATTTCAACTTATATAAAAAGTAAACCTAAAAATATTATGTGAATATACTAGTAAAGACATATAAAATATATACACCTACAATTAAATATAAAATCAATGGAAGGCATGTATCATATCATATGTACACCTTTTAGTTATAACCCTCCTTTTTTAGAGTTCATCTTCCTAGATCATCTTGCATCAATAAACAAAAGCTCGCTTGACTCTCTCATCTCTCTTAGACTCTCTAAACTATCTTTTTTCTTTTTACTTAGACTTTTTCAACTAATTACTCATAAATCGCATTTTCATATAAGGGTATACAATTTTTATCTTTTAACATTAGTAATTTATTTCCATCTAGAGTTAGTAAACCTTAATTTCTTGAAACTAATTTTTATTTTCTTTTAAATGCATGTTGTTTGTTTGTAGTTAACTTTTTATGTTGAATATCAATGCATGTTTGTAGAATGTGGTAGTTTCCATTGGTAGAAATTGTTGTATTCTCTAGTTAATTATTATGCACTCAAGATGTTCAAAATTCCTCTTAGAATCTTCTAAGACTTAAGAGAATGAGTAGTGAAACTGTCCTTTATATAATTAAGTAAAGGATTTTTATTATTGACCATTATATGCTTGGACTAATTGGTTATATGTTATATCCATAGGTTGAAAACCATGTGATTGGTGGTTTTTTTTTTTTTTTTGTTGCAAACAGAAGGATAACGGTTATAAATGAAGGCTTTGGAATTGTAAGATGTTATATCTAAATTTAAGGAACTAAAATTAAATTGTAATGTAATAGACAAACACTTTCTCGATTATGTTAGAAATAATACCGATATGAAAGTTGTCGACCTAAGTACTGTGGTAGTAAAAGACTTGGTACACAATTTCTAGAAGAACGGTATATGGGAGGGTAAGAGAAATGTAATTGAGATTGCATAAGACAACTCGGACAAATTTTATAATGATCTAGTGAAGTTCCTTAATGTAATCAAAATTAATAATCTCGGGGCACGGGTTAAATGGGAGTGGTACCGTGGGAGTCATTTTTGAAGTGGGTTTTCTAGACATCCATTCAAAGCGTGGAGGCCTTGGTGAATACCCACGGTAGTATACTGCATAAGAACTACAGCCGCATACTCTCAATTGCTTGCAACCTAAATGGAAAACAACCATAGAATTTGCCATTACCGACAAAAAAGTCGACCGAAACACGGGGATGGTTCTCATGAAAGCTAAGACTAGTTGGTGACTGTAGGGAGACGACCACTCGTCTTATTTCCGGTGGATTAGGGTTAGGGGTATCGATTATGCAGATGATGCTTGACACAGCCTTCAATGGAAGAAAGCCTCTTTTTGCAGTATAAAGGTTTTGTATACGCTACATTGCAAGCAATTTCATTAAGGTCTTACATGAGCATGTAACTTACGCCGAGATGCAAGCACAACCACGTAAGTTTTGAGCATATCGTGTATTAGGTAAGAAGGGTACAGGAAGTTGCACCAGTTTGGTTCAATAATATCAATGCAGATTGGAAAACGCCATTTTTGAAAGTTAAGGTCAGTTTTGAAAGATTCTTTCGGCTTGCCATTGCCGGTGTTGGTTAAGAAGATTTACTACAAGTGTGTTAAATATTTTGAGGAAAGGCATAAAAAAAAAAAAAAAAAAGATGGAATCAATAGTGAGGAGGCAAATATTCAAAACATATGCTTGTAAGATGATTAGGAAATGGAGACAGAAGGCAAACACCTATAATGTGATGACAGAATAGAATACTTGAGGTCTTAAGCAAATGGGTAGAAGGAATGACGAAGGACTCACACCATCGACTTTTAAGAATGATACCTACTCATGCAACAAATTGCAAACATACGAGATTCCCTGTTTACATGCGTATCAACAGCATGTTTGAGGGTTCAACAGCTTTATGGCCATTAGACCTTTGGTTATAAGTGGGTATACTAACCATAATGTTACTGGTCTGCAACTCTCTATCGATTGACATTCCATTTCTCTGTCTTAATCCAAAACTTTTATGTGGAATGAGGACTAAACAGTATCATATGAAGATTGGACATTAGAGAGCTTTTTGGGAGAGTTACATGCAATGCTTGTAGAAGGGAAGTGCACAACAGAAAAAAGGTGTTCCAAGAGATAAATAGGTGTATTTAATGAACAAAATGTTGAACAAACACATGTTTTATTATCTGGTCTTGTTTGTAGTAACGTTCAAACCATACCATGTATAACACTTACCAGGTTTTGTTTTGCAGCTTAAATGGAGCCTGTACCCGTTAATAGATCAATACACACTCGATAGGGCAAACTCAGAGGCTAACTAGGAAGGAAAGGTATTGAAAATTTAAACAGGAAAAAATGGCTGATTATAATCAAACTACATCAAAATTTGGGGTGCATTAAAGTATTAGAAACTAACATCTTCTACCAATTATTATTGTTCAACGGCATTCATTTCTTCATCTGCGCCATTCAGAGGCTTGCTTTCTCCCTCTGAGGCGCTCTTTCCAGTTTCCATGCGTTCCAACAGCCTCTCTAGCAGTTCCTTGCAGTCAATCGCAGTAACCATCACACTTATACTGGCCTTTCCCCTCCAACATCCAATGGCTATTGTGGACTTGTCCGATAGGTTTTGTTTTGTCGAGTCATTGCCTGTATAAGGAAGTGAATGATGCATACAAAATAAAATTTTCCCATAACTTAAATCTCCTCTTTCTAAGTATAACGTCACTTACCATTACAAAGAACCATAACACAACATCCAGGCTGTAGCTTTGATGCCTTGTCACCCAGATCAGCATCAACAAAGTCAGCAAATTTGATGCTCTTGTATTGCAAGAGATGCTTGAAGTCCACAGGGGATGCATACAAAATTTGTTTAGTAATATATGGAAGAATCAGTGGCAGTCCCTCCGAGGATATCCGGAATGAGCATGGAGCAGTACTGCCTTCTCTTGACGATTGCCGCTCCTGTATTTCAATGGGCAAAAGGTTAACTTCAATCGTTTACTGAATTTTCCAGATGCTATAACGAAAACAGCATTGAAGTTAATATTCGTGGACAAGTGAGCACTTCACCATAAATATCAATTCCAACATAGCTTCAGTGTCAATCTAAAGGAACAAAAGATCAAAACGATTCAAAGAAAATACAGAATACACTATAATGGCCAAAAAAAAAACAGACTAGACAGGAGTGGGGTGGCAGGTCCAATTGAATCAGTTAGCACACTTCCCTAACCATCAAATTTTCTTTCCTGCTTGGACACACTAGAAGAATGACACTGACAGTAACTTATTCTTCAACTGAGATCACATTTATAGTTGTATATCATATCACAAGGCACATGGTGCCTCAGCTCCAATCTAACATCCATATATAGAATAGACTACACAGTAATTAAAACCCCAAAAAATATCAATCAAACAAAATATTGCTGGAGAAACACCAACTTCAGAATTAACTAGGGCATTGAGCATTCCCTAATTCGCCATCACAGGTTGTTATATACTCTGAAAACTTTTTGAAGTTGCAGATGCATTTTCTGCTCATCATATTTCCATGTGGCGTTTTCAAGGTTAAGCTATCAATGAGTAGATACTAACAAATATGCTACATTTACAGAATGGTATTCAGATAAGTTTTCTTTATCCAAGGAAAAAAAGTACACCAAAAGGAACGACAGATGAAAAATGTACTCACAAACATCTTCAGGCCAATGGAAGTGATCTTTAGTTGCAGTCCAACTTTAAAATTGAGCTCTAGAACCTCCTTGACTGACTTTGAAATATAGTAAATTCTCTTCACATGGTTTGTGTCACTATTTCTTGTTACTAGGTGGCCGTTCAAGGGAAAGGATTCAACAATGCCGTAAAAAGACTTCATGCAGCCGATCACAGTTTCATCTTTGAAAAACACAACAGGGTCAACCCCTCTCCATTTTCCTTGCATTTGCAACTTCCTTTTTCCAACTCTACCATCTCCCAGTTGATCAGTTTTCCCATTAGCAGGCTCTTCATTTTCATTCAAATTCTGTTCTTCACATGCACCACATGAATTTGGTTCCAAAGCAGCATTCTCAGGAACATCAACGCTCTCAGCCCCTAAAGTAGCTTCTTCAGAAAGCTTCTCCTCCTTATCATCTGCTAGATCATTTTCTATTTCACTCATACTTTCAGTGACTTCATTTGATCCTTTTTCAATTGGCCCATCACCCTCAGATGAGGACTTTCTGTGAAGGCTAGAAGGTTTATCCAGTACAGTTGCTGTAAAACACAAAAATGATTACATGAGATAAGCAAGACAGACAATATGATACAGTCTCTACAAGGATGTGAACCAATGTAATGAACAGTGGAGAACATCACACACTGGAAAAGATGCTTTATGAGATACTAAAAGCACTCGGACTTCAGCAGCTGAAATAAAAATGGATGACTCAATTCTGCAAAATACAACATGAATGAATTCTTGATGGGATCCACGCACATAGAATTTCTTGACAGGTTAGGTAACATATGAAACTATTCTGAAGCTACCTGGCAAAGGAGCAACTTTCTGAAAAACAGCAATGAAGAAAGCTCCCCCATTCTGATCATGTGGCACTATTCTCATGCAACGTTCTAAAGGAAATTCAGAATATTCCTCCTCCACGTCAGCAGCCGGAATCGATGAAGTATCTGATTGCTGATTTCCATCTTCAGCATTTGTAACATTGCCATTCTGGGGCTCCTCCGCTTCTGACGCAAGATCTTTGAAATTTCTTCCTGAAGGAAACATACTAGGAATAACCCCATGACTTCGAGATTTTGGGACATCTTTATTGGAAGCTAACCAGGTGCCTCTATCACGTACCTGCAATTAGGAAGGAAGATATAAATTCACATGCTGTAATTATAAACAAGAAAATTTTTGCCTGAATCCAGAAGAACTGTTTGCTATATTGTTATTCATTTTGAGCTAATGCCCCCCAACATGAACCAGCCTTGCTTCTCAAATAATTTTTCAACTGCTGTCCTATCAATCAAGTGAAGCTTGTGACCACCAAATCCATTTCCTTATGAGATGGATCAACAGTAACACGAATCCTTTCCCTTTAGTCAAATTCTCTGGTTATTTCCTCAAATTAGAGTATAAGAGGTTACATATAATCTGATTACTGATGTTAGAATGGTTTCATCATTTCCAATCTGAACCAGGACTGGCCCATTCTTTAGCTAAAATAACCAGTCAAAGCCAACAAGTTCAAACAAAGTAATGTAAATATCAGTTCAATCATTTGCTTATTATGTTACCACCTTTCCATGGGTAAAGAGCTAATGAAAGAAACACATTGAAAGAGGATAATGCCTATGTCTGCTGCTGGTGCTGTTGTTTTGTCTAATTACTATAGTTCATGTCACTGTTGTTGTTTCAGTTATTTGTGTTGTACATGTCGGATGATGTTTCTATGTAACTAGTGTGGTGGACAGGTTTAGGTTGTAGTGGTGCTAGAAATGTGATAGAACAAGGGTAGCAGTTATCATTTCATAACTGTCAATGGCACTTGTAAGGGAAGAAAAGAATGAAAAGGGGCCAAGACCTACTTTAACCCAAAAAAAAAAAGGAAAAGAAAAGGAAAGAAGAATTTTATAGTTTAAGAGATTGGTAGTTTGTCTCTAGAACAAACCCAAATCTTTTATGATGGGTAAGGTGAGGCATTTTGATCTTCAATATAGATAAAATGTATAGGTACAAAAGGAGAAAGTACATAAAAATTAAATCAACAGAAACATTAAAAGCAAAATTTTTCTTTTTTTTTTTTGAAAAAAAGGATGCCTAGGCCCATAAAATTGCCCTAAAGCTTGACATGCTTCCCACAGACAAGCAATAAGAGTGTACAAGAAATTACAAAAAGCATGAATAAGCAATTCTCAAAAGCATTTCAACAGTGCAAGCAGCCCCCCAATGTTATCACCATAGGAAAGCAAGAAAAATGTTTTAAGACTCAAACCCAAACAACATATGACCTACAATCCTATAACATATTATTAGCTCCAAAAGATAATTATCTCAAATGTAACTAATGAATAGCATCTGGCAAAAATATACATAAAGTAGCCCCATCTTAGTGATGCATGATCAACAGGAATGGAAAAGAAATCTGGACATACGAAATTAATAAAGAAGAAATCTATAGGACTAGTGAACAAAATCCATAGGATTTAAGTCTTGCAAATAATTCAGAAGAAAAATGGACATTTTTCAAGGCCTAAAATAAATGGTGCAGCTATTTTATGAATCTCATAAAGCTAATTATGCACAACCAGAACTTCTTTTTGGGGACGACTATAAGCATATCAACAAAAAAAAGTTTCGATACATGCCTTCCATTTCTTAAGCCCTGGCCTGCGGACAAGCTGGGGAAGTTCACTAGAAACATCAAGAAGTTCAAGAGAGTTTCCACATCTCCGCAGAACCTACAGAAGAAAATGCAGAGATCCCAATGTAAAGAAAATGCAAAAGCTTTTGCAAGGGGAGAAAAGAAATAATCAGACATAGAAGCAGCAGAGTGAACAAATACAATTGGACTATCTTCCTTGAATAGCGGAGGGGCTGGATTGTGGAAAGGAAAGGGGGAAAGTAACCCATTCATGTGTAAATGCATGTACGCATGTATGTACATTTAACCAATGTGTCTTTATATAAACATATCAACCATAACAGCTAGAAACCAGCTCCATGAATCATAAAGCTTCCTGTTGTATCTTTTAGAAAAATAGAAAAAAAAGAAAAGAAAAGAATGAAAGAGAATCCTCTTTCCCTTGTAAGATTTTAAATAAGTCTTTACATGGTATTAGATAAACCGACAAATGAGAATTTAGTACATTCAGTCTGTGTCTTATAAGCATGGCAGCCAGATCATAATTGTACCTTAATCTGAATCAGACCAGACCAGTCTTTCTATATGGTGTGTTTCTTTCACACACAACATTTTCCATAATTTTGAGAAAAGTATCTGTGATCTTATACTTGTGTTTGTGAAATTTTAGGACAACAATTAAATATGAATATGCTAGATGGGAAAAAATGGCAAGGGCAATACTCTAAAATTGTAGTTAGTACCCAAATTCAAAAAGACCATAATATTGGGGGGGAAAAAATTCTTAATATACTAGATATTTTCCAAGTTTCATAACCTAAATATGGAACATAAGCCTTGATTGAACATGGTCCTCATGATTGAACTCCAGCAGCATATGCCACTTTAAAAGTTCTAGTTTATAGGAAGGGTAGATAGAAATTTTCATGGAAAATAGTTAGCAATATTAGAACATTCCAAATCGAGATGCTGGTATGCATTAGAGGGCACCAAATACTAAAAATAACGAAGAAAAAGGCACGTATCAGATTGCATCCATACAATTATACCAAAATTACCTCAGCAACCACTGCTTCATTCTCAATAGGATTCATCGAGCAGGTCGAGTAAACCATTCTCCCACCAACTTTGAGCAACGATGCACCTAAATAAATCATCATCAACAATAGAGGTCAACAATAGAGGTCAGGTGCACATGTTGGTGCATCTTTTAGTTGTAAACATCACGAAGATAACATAGCATTTGTCACTCATCATTTGAAATCAGTTTTTAATAACATAGCAAGCCAACAGAACAACATTTGCAATTTTCCTACGACAAATTAAAACATGGTCATATATCCTTACATAAATAATACACCAGCAGAATTTTTAATGCTTAATTCAAACCATTTGAATTGGAGCAACTCATAACAGAAAAACAAATGAATGGAGAAAAAAAAATTTAGATAGTAATACACTAATCTACACATTCAGCTCTCAGCTAATGACAATACAATTTTTCCCATGACTTCACTACAAACTTTCAGGAGAAGAGCCTTATGAATATTAACCTGATAAGCAAAGGACTTCAAAGGTATTATATATCATAAGAAAGCTGGTGAGAGAATTGTAATCACTCCAAGCATTGTAGAATGCCAACACAAAGTAGCTCTCTCAATTAGTGAGAGTGGAGATGTTAATAAAGAATTAGTTCACGAATGAAGGAACCTGGAGATTTTAAAAGGATGTGGATGGGTAAGTGCAGGAATATCTGCATCATGTAAATTTCATTTTGGGTGTAGTATCTACAAAAGAGCAATATGACAAGATGATTTGCATAGCCCATTTTGTCTACCCTGCCAAGCGTGGTATTTTATTGGAAGCATCATTGGGGGTTCTTCAAAAGTACAGCATGGCTCAGATGTAGCATAAGAACTCCATCTATACATGAGAAAAGCAGGGAATCATGGGACCACGGAGTCATATTCTGCATGCTTGTGGAATTAAACTCTTCAAACCAAGCTTAATCTCCTAACAGTCAATATGTAAGTTCAATTTTACCTTCACCAATAATCAAATGAAACCATTGAATTTGGTGAGGGTTGCCATTCTCATCATTTCAAGAGACACTCTAAAGTCTAAACCCCTCAAAACCAGCAATCAAAATTTTCCAAGCAAACATGTGTGACATAAACCTGATGATTGAAATATATAATGTTCATGGTTTAAGCGATGACCACCGTGGGAGAAGTGTCCTGGCCACTTCCTGTTTCTAAAACAATCAATGAATGATAAATGTACGGTCATATGATCACAGATTGTAAGGAAAAGAAACTACAAGGGAACAAAGTAAGGGTCACCCTCCACTGGCTTGATTAATAACTGTATTAAAGGTACCTCGCATTGCTATGTGAATTTGAAGACCATGAAGCCCATTGCCCATTCCCACATTCCTGTACCAGAAGACAAATGATATTTCATTCTGCAGTAGGAAGCTTTAAGCAAGATGCCAAGGCCAGGTAATAAACAGAAAACTCACCATTTTCTCCAAATATCTGGAGCCTTTCTAAGGGTACCATCCCCACTGCACGGAACATCACATAAGACACGATCAAAGGCAAGTTGACTGAGATTTGCTTCCACCTTATTGTCTACTTCAGAAGTACTAATATGACCTCTTGATAAACGGCAGCCTGGGAACTGCTGAGCTTCATGATTTGTTACTATCAAATTGGCAGTGCACATTCTCTTAGTTTGATGAATGAGAAGATTGCATCTTTGAACATCAAGATCATTAGCAACAACCTGACAGATAAAAAATCAAGAGAACAATTACCAAAGAATTTGACATAAGAAACACTTTGAACAAGAAAACTGTTTGAGATGTTATAAGCATAGGAAAAAATGTTATAAGCTAGCAGTGCTGTATCACAAGAAAAGATTAGAGTATGAAATTATCCCTAAAGATAAAGGAAAAGTACCAGTCCATTAGGGAGTGAGCCTGTTTCAGTTGATCTGTGCACAATCTCAAGTAACTGGAAAGTCTTTGACCCAGGTGCAGCACACACTGTACATAACCAGAGAAATTCTTAACTTAGCTATGCCCACATCCTACAACGTCGAATTCAAGTTTCTATATTCACTCATGAAGATGGACCCCGAGTTCAGTGCTTCATTTCATCCTTGTTCAGACACACAAGATTCTGTCTCACAAGGAGGACAAAGTATCTTTCCCAATTCCCTTCCCCACGCCCTCCTTCAATTTATCTCCTTCTCATGATACACTTACATGTTATGTTAGTAAATGCACTTAGAATGATTATATATAACAGTGAACAGCTTTTTTTTTTTTCCTCTTTCTTTTTCCTCAGGGTAAGAATAACAGTGAATAATTTAAGTATACAGATCACATGAACCCAGGATTGGGAGACATGTAACTTTGGAAGGCAGCAGAAATTCACTTACTATCTAGTACAAATTGGTCTGGATGAACATCCAGGAAGAGAGGAGGTACCTACACCATAAGAAGCCATATCAATTTGACTAAACATAGAACCAGCACGTGGCAATATGACAAGGTCTATGAAAATGTAAGTAGCCCACCATGCTAACAGCCTCCTGTCTTGTGATATTTCCAATTTCATTTTCAAGCTTCAAGAACTCGTGAAACCTGAATTCACCAAATAGAACTATCATGAGTAACTTGTCAAAATATGACCATACTCCACCTGTCCCAGAACAAATTGATTGAAGGTAAAGCAGATTTTCGAACACAATCAAACTAATTGAGAAATATGAAAGCAAGCTGCTCTAATCATAATGGCAAATTGCCTTTCAGCAACCGAAAACCAGAGCTTCAAGTTGATAAGATGGCAGCTACTAAACTATTCTGGTCTACATGGTCATTAATCAAGGAGATGCAGGCTGCAAAATATTTGCCTGTACATGTGCACTAGCTATGCAACCGATACAGTTTATCAATGACAACAGATCTAGATATTGGCAATTCTACAGAGAATACATTTATGAGTGTACTCCAACATCACAAATGGTGTTAATTATTGGAAATAATGTTGTGAACAGCAGCAGAAGCCACAGCCAATAGTCAACAAGGACATCATGTCCAAAGGGAGGTCAGAAAGAAAATTGCTGGATAGAGACAGTATAATCATTATTTTAAAAGCAACAAGCATTTTGGCAAAGTTCTTCAATCTGCTTAACACACTATCACAGTTTGTTATTCACCTCTCAAGTGTTTGATTTTTCCTCAGCTGCATGCGAGAAAAGTTTGAATGCCATGCAAGATTTTCAGGATACCAGGGCAATGGTCTAATAGCATCAACTTCATCAACACCTGTAAACTGGAGAAAACATGTCAAGGTTTCCATGATGAATGTAAACACTATGACAAAAAAGCAATATATAAGTACCTCAGCTTGGAGTGTTTTCATGAAGTCATTCTCTAACTGCGACCGTATATCTGAGCAGAACTGGCTACTGCAAATAGTAGACAACATGCATGAAGATTCAGTTCAAATAAGCTTGAAACTACATATTGAACTGGATATAAAAGATGATTGAAAGTATAGAAAAAATTACAAGGAAATTTTCCCCATACTGTTTCACCTAATAAATCTAAGCTTGGCTCTTCCTGTTTCCAATAAGTATCTAGGCTCAACTTATGAATATTGCAAATCCAATTCACCAAGCTAACAAGGTTTTTATTTTTTGTTAGGTTAATAGAAGGGTGTGTCCTTCAGTAAACCGGCTTGCGCTAGACACATCAACTACTCTACAAAATCCATAGACCAATTAATTATACTATACCCTATTAAGTAGCTCCAAGAAGCAACCTTGGTGGCACTTGAACCCACAAAATATTTGAGATTCATCATGGAAGTTCCTACAACTCAATCACTAGGTAAAACCCTTGGTTTAAACAAACTTCAGAAGTTGGCTTGGTTCCAAAAATCTTTTTATGATGCTTGAGAGCAATAAAGAGTAACCAAATGGAGCAAAAAAAGGCACATAAAATATGTTTGATGATACCTACCATTTAACATGCTCTACTTTCTCCATCTCCAATCCCTTGTCATTGCCAAGCTAGATAGTTAGATGTTTTAACTGACTACATTACTAAAGAAAGATCTTTTAGGCCGTGACAGTATGCTTTTCTTATCCAAATCTTTAACTATATTGTATTAAGTGTATTATCTTACCTGAATTAGTAGTATCTTGTTTACCTATTCTGTCAGACAGTGGTAAAAAGATTACAGAAATATAACATTGGCACAAGCACCAATTTTGAGTAACAAATTCAAGCATTTATCTGCCAGATCATATATCGAATACCACTCATATTCCAAATTCAAAAGCCAAGATCACATTGCACCAGGCTAAAAACTACCAAATATTTCACTACAAATTTGAAACTATGAATTAACATCACATTGCATCCTAATCTAATTCCGTGCAATGAAGCTCATCCAAACCAGCCAGAAGCAACGGAAGTGATTTCAAGAAACAAGTACTTTCTAAACAAAAGAACATTACAGGACACTAAAGAACAACTGGGCAATGACACATAACCTGGAGTTAATCCTGAAAGCAGCAGGCAATGGTTTTCGAAGAAACTCAGTAAAAGTGTCCCACTCTTCTGCTTTAACAATCCCTTGCTCCTACGAGCCCACAGTACAAAGCGACAATCCAACAAAAAACAAGCACAAACCCATATCACAAAATCACATCCTAATAATTAATGTCCATGAAAGTTGAGACTTTGAGAAAGAAAAGGGGGGAAAAGGAAAAGGGACAGACCTTGTAGTATTCATCGAATGCGGGGTTTTGGTTGGGAAAAGGTTGCCAAGTCGGATTGTTGTTGGCGTTGGCATCGTCTGTGGTGTTGCTGTTGCGTTCATCAGAAGTAGAAGAAGGGTCAGATTTAGGACGCTTCCAGACATTTTCTCTGCTCTGAGCAAAGTGGCGTCTTTGAGTTCGAGCTCTTCTTCTTCCCATTTTTTCTTTTCCCTCCTCTTCAACTGCTCGCACTTTTCAGTTTCTTAACTTCTTTGGTTCGGTCCTACGGTCCTCTTTAGGTTTTCTATTAGCCTTTCTTATTTTGTTTTCTTTTCTCTGAAACATTTACTCTTTCTTGGTCCTTTCCTTCCCATGTTGGTTAGGGAAACTAGATATGATATTAGCCTGTGTTCAAACTCTTGGTGTGTTTCTCTTTTTAAACAAACGGACTGGTCCGTCTTTATTTTAAAAAATGAAACACAAAGAAATATTTTTGTGTATATTTTACAATATTAGCGTAGGGTGTAATCATAATACTTTGCTAAAAAAATTAAATTAAACTCATTTAAAATTTTGTTTTCATTTTTTTTTCATTAAATTATAAAATTTTCAATTTCAATAATCAATTTTTAAAAACTATTAAATTTATTGATTATATAAAGCGTTTTTATTTAAGCCAATTATTTTTAGAACTTAAATGTTCCTTTAGTTAAGGAAAAAATTACATAGTCTATATTTCAATACAACTGTTAATTTAGTAATCTTGTGAATATATTTTTGTAATTTACATTAAAAAAAACTAAAAGTTTTCATCATATAATTTTATTTTACAAATACAAATACAATAAAATAATTAATATATGATTATGTTATTAATAATATCAACAACATTCACTTTCACAGATTTCTTAAACTAAAATATTTATCTATATTTCTTATAATAAATAATGTATTGTAGGAAAAACATATGTGATTATATTATTATTGCGCATTGAAGAAATGAAATAAAAAATTATTAATTTTATATTACATATAATACATTTTAGGGAAAAGGTAAATATATGATTACGTTATTATCGATATTGAGAACATTTACTTTTATAGATTTCTTTCAAAATAAAATATTAATATACATTGTTTATAACATATGTATTTGAGGGAAAATGAAAATATATGATTATACTATTATTACTTTGTGTATTGAAGAAATGAAAAATTAATATTTATAAAACAAATTAATATATATCAAAACCAAATGATACATGATTTTAGAAAAGTCATTTTAGTAATTTCTTTTTTCTTTAATAAGGCAGTTCACCTAAATAGGCTATAGGTAAATATTTGCTATTCAAATCATATATTACATATAATTATATATGATACATTTATAGAAAAGATAAATATATAATTACGTTATTATCAATATTGAGAACATTCACTTTTACAAATTTTTTAAACTAAAATTTTAATTTACATTACTTATAACATATAATGCATTTTTAGGAAAAAATAAAAATAACAATTTTTTTTATTTTTTATAATCTTGTTGATATTTTATCAAGTAAGATATAAAATAAAAAATAAAAGCATAAAATCTATAAGATATATAAAAATAAAGAAAAGTTACCAATTATCTCTATTGGGGTGTGCAAGTTACAGGAGAGAGATATAGGGCGAGAAAGCGAGAAAGCGGTAGAAAGTAGGAAAGGAGAGAGAAAGAGTAGTAAATAGACGAATTTATCCATTATTTATAATTCTAATAGTTTATTTTGTTGTTAATTGATGCTAAATAAAAGGTAAACAGGTAAATATAATATTGATGATTACTTAAGCCTTAAATTGTTAAGTTAGTTGCCTACTAATCTAGTAATTTTTCATATATTTGTAATTAGCATATTCACTAATTAGGAAATGTTTAACAATTTAATAACATGTTTTTCAATCACATAACCCTGTTGAAAGCATCATTATGAACCTAATATCAATTTATTAAAGAATGCTATCAGTAAATTGCAATCTGTCATAAGTTTTGCTTTCACATCTTTAAAAATAAACAATATCATCATATTCATTATAAGATATTTACTAAGATAAGAACACATATTGGAACAATCTAAGTTTCGAATGCATTTCAGTCAACAAAATCATTTTCTTTAATGGGAGCATGGGTTTGGTTTTGGGTTTAGATAGTTTGAGCATGCGTTAATATTATAAATTAAATATTAAAAAATTTTATAAGATTGATAAAAGATACCTAAATTTTTATAAAATGAGTATAAAAATACAAGTTTCAAGATAAGTATAAAGTATATAAATATTATACCTTAATCCCATCTTATGAGAATAGGTTTTAAGAAATTAGAATTTGATCATATCTGGCCAATACCCACTCAAAACTTAACTTGCCCAATCAATATTCACCAAAACCTATTTCACCATATAAGTATAATAGCTTTCAAATTTCAACAAGGCTATTTGCTCATCCCTAATTGCTATTACCCATTCTAGTCCCTATAACCTTTGAAGATATACAAGAGATGGAGCCATTTATAGGAGACAAATCCATTAGATTGCACCGCAAAGCAACATGTGAATATAGTGCTTAATAACTTTAAAGAAAGCACCATCTTTGATGTCCTATATCTGACACCAGGTAAACCTAAAAAACAACCAGAGCGTGAGAAATGTGGAAAAGGACGCTTTATTCTCTCGACCACTTCACGAGATTATAAAATACATTTTGGTGGAATAACAATAAAGAAAACGCTTTGCTACAATTTAATAGAAAAAGGAACAATTGAAGAGCATACAACCTATGCATTCTTCATTATGGACACATCTTAGAGAAATAGATTATCAATTATGTATTTTGAAGTAAGTAAACTATGTGTTTAAAATATTCAATAATTAACTAAAATGGTACCCATGTTAAATTTGAGCATAAAAGGGAGATCTGTAATGTTTATCAACTATCATGGTGAAGATCACAAGAGTAAACTTGGTGGTAAAGATGGAAAATAAAGATTAGAAAACTCTATGCCTAGAGATCATACTAATGAACTTGACCGTGATCTTGAAGAAATGCATATTGACTACAAAAGGTTCACATTCAAAGATCATGCCCGTTAACTTGCTTGTTAACTCACTTGTAAATCTTATGTCAATAGAATTAATGTTCGTAATGCTTGAAAACATTGCAAATTTTTATCAAACTTTTAAGAGATTCAATCAAAAGAGTTCTATCACTTCATATTTAAGGGTTCAGATCAAAATATAATTGATTAAACCTAATCTTATGGATAGATTCAATGATTGAATCACCGTGACTCTTTGTGAATATTTATAACTTTTCGATTTATGTTTTATAATTAAGCATTGCAACTCTGAGTTTTTGACACTCCTTGAACATAAATTTCTACACCAATTTCTACTAATCTTACTTTTCAAATCTACAAAAAAAAAAAATAAGGGATATTCTATGGTCCTGTCTATTATTTTAACAAGATTGGTCACATCCTCAATCTGACCATTCATTTCTATATTTCAAAATATAAACCATTAAATTCACAGTTTATTCAATAATTTAAACTTAAGAGAATTCTAATCAATGGTAAAATGGATAGTGGTACAATACCATAAAAATAAGATCAAAAGCACAGAAAAATCCTAAAAATAAACATCTTTTCTATGTCCAAGTGTGGTTTAGCATATACATTTTTGTTATTTATTTACTAAGACTTAGTTGTATCTTTAAAGAGTTCCGCATATTAGGTTATTATAACAAATTAAGTGGGAAAGTGTAAATTCTCTAAGGAAAACGATCTAATCGTGTCTCTAAATCATTAATGACTGTCAAATAGTTATACGCTATCACCAACCATACTTATTTTCTTAACATCTTGAAGATTATCGAGAGTTACAATTTTATGATATAATCTCTACAGGAAAGAGGTAGCAAATATATATATACACACACACATATATCTCTAAAGAAAAGAAAAAAAGGATGGTTTTGGTGAAAATCATTTCTTTTCGGAAACCTAATCCAGGTTCTTAATAGTCGATTGCTCATGTCCAACTACATTTTGAGGAAATTTTAAAGTAAAACAAGTTAGTTAAAGAGAGCTCTCGCAACAAAACATCATAATTATTAGAGAAGTGGTCCATCAACATCTTTGATCATGCAAAAACATAAGGTTAACCTATTCTCCTACCTTTATTTAATTATTAATTTTATGGTAAATTAGGTACGAGTGAATCAGTAACCCTATTATATAGAATACCCACTCCTACCCTGTTGGATTGGATAGGTTTTGAGTGGGTATATAAAGTTACAGAATAGGTTCTAGATATTAATTTTCTAAAAGCTATATTTATAGAGCAGGATATGAATATGAGGTCAATGTATTATGTACCCATCCTAAAACTTATATTGTGAAGTATATAGAATATAGGTTCCAAGGTACCTTGTACATACCTTGTAATAATAATTAAATAAAATAAATAAATAAAAAATAATTAAATAAAATTAATAAATAAAAAAAATATCATTTCATTTCTATGGGCTTAAAAAAAAAACAAAACAAAATGTATCCCATGAGTTCCTTGGATTAAACCTGATGTCCTTACATTAGTCTTTTCCTCCTTAATATTTTATTTATTAAATTTTCATCCTACTCTATCTTCCTCATTTATTAAGTCTAATTCTTCTGAAGTTAAAAAATAAAGAATTTGTCTGCATCTACAACGTGATTATTACAAAATGAATGCTTTTTTTACACAAAGAATATTTTATATAATATTTCCACAAAAATTCATCAATAATAATAATGATTAAATAACTATTTAAGGGAAAAAAATTAGCTGGAAATAAACCTCAATGAACTTCATTCATTATATCATTTGAAAAATTGGTTAAATTAAACAATTGCTTTTGGAAAAAAAATGGCCAAGTTTATTTTAGATTTTGTAAAAATAGGAATATTAAAATATATAAGAAAAAAAATTACAAATTCTATAAAGTACCCCATATTTTATACAATCTACATGGTACAGGGCGGTTCTAAGATACCATAGGGTAGGGTAGGGGTAGCAAAGTTTTGAAACCTATAACCACATGATAGTGTATGAGCATACCTTACCTAATCTATATCCACTCACCCTTAATATTAAATTTCAACAATCAAATAAGGTAAAAATAGAATCGTGATTTCAAGATAAGCAACTACAAGAGCCATCAAGGTTACTAAATCAAGCAAATTCAAAACCTTAGATCAACAAGAGCAAACTAGAATCTATCAAAACTCTTAAACTCTAATCGGCTTATGGATATTAGAAATGATTAGAAATATTAACCAATAAGGTAAACTAAAACTAAGAAAGGTAAGGATATTATCTAACCTTAAATAAGATCTAGAGACTATAAAGGATCCGCTAATGGTAAAATAACCTATTAACAAACTGGAAAACATAAAATTAATAACAAAACCTATTTCTTATGAAAAGTAGCTATTACATACAAATTGGATAAATATATAGCCTTATTAATAATGCTAATTCGTTGAAGTAAGCCATTAGAATCAGAAATATTTAATAAGCCTAAAAATCTCTATAGAAAATAAGAAATAGTAAAAGATTTAACTACTATAGTAAAAGAGGTACTTTTAATTATAAAATATTTACTAAAAGTAAATGTGGTAAAATCATTGAAAAAGACCATTTTGCCCTTAGATGTAAAAATAAAGGTAAAAAGCAAAATAGGTAGAAAAGTAAATGCTAAAGTAATAAATAAGGATAAAACATACTTATGACATCAAAGATTATACCTCTATTGAGGAAAGATACTCATGCTATGGGGAAAAAAGTAAATAGACAAAGGATCAACCTATTTTAGCTAAACCCTTTTACTAAGGGTATGCTACATAAAAAAGCAATCTCATATACAACCCATTTTTTATGTATCACACCTTTCATGGAAGGTGTTAGTACAAATAGGTTAACCTCTTCTCTACCTATCTATTTTTTCATGCTATGGTATTTTTGTAAATTTAGTAAAAGTTAGATATTTACTTATGAATACCATACAATATGCAAAATAATTATTAGAATTAATCAATAAAATGACTTAAATGCACCTAAATTTATACATGAATTAATGAAACACGACAAAATATCATCACATCACACCATTAATGTAATATCCCATAAATTAGCAATCAAGATATGAACATCTGAGTATTACGACAAAGGTCTATACTTGTACGATTATGATCGATAATTGATCTAAGGTATTTAGGAAAGTAAATCAAGTAGGCTAAAAGCTTACGGAAAACATAATAACCCTAATTAATGAATCTTCGTACGCATGGAAGTAAAAAAAAAAATATAATAAAATATGAAAAATATAATTAAGATAGCGGGAATTTACTCTATATGAGACCCTAAAGTTGAGTTTAGGGCAATTATATCCAAAATTTAGGATTTTTCGGAAAAATTATCCAATTGAATATAAACTTTACGATTAAGATAGAAAAGTTAGTTGAAATGATTTGGTGAAGTTGGATTTTGAAAATAATTACCCAAAATCCCAATTTTGTCCCTAAAAGTATGATTACTTAATATAATGTAAAAAATGATTGAAACCCCTAAAACCAAGCTCGGAATGCGACAAGGACTTAGAAATAAGCTAATTAGATAATAAAAGAAAATAATACATCATAATATACTATATGAGTATACACGTATTTTTATGAGTATACTCGATATATATAATAAATATACCCGTAAATTAACCTAAAACTATATAATTATACATAATAAGGGTTAAATTCACAAAAATTAAATAAGAAAAATATCTTAAAAATAAAAGATATGTTAAAAATATGGTTATATGCATATAATTACTTATTACGAGTGTTATATATATAGTGTATATATACATGTATATTAATATAATAATTAAATATACTTAAATTATTCAATATTACTAAAATTTAACCAAAACTTATCCAAATGATGTGGGAACAGCTAGAATCTACATGGCACTTTAACAACAGTTGGAAATGATGACTTAAAAGTGAATAATCAATAATTTGCCATCTTATACTTTTTTTTCAAGAAAATATTAAAATAAATTACTTAATAATTAACAAAAAAATCCAACCGATCATAACTACTATAAATAAGACTCCCTTGCAAAAATACATGTTTAGGAACCTAAATTATAGGAATGAAAAATCAAAGGAAAATAGAAAAAAATTAGAACAAAAACAGATCAAGGACCAATCTAGGATAGTTCCCTGACCATCTGATGACCTGATGTGGAACCCTACTGCCACCTAGCAGAGCCACCACCGACTAAGCCGACCGACAACCCCTCTCCGGCCAATGGTGGTTGAAGCTTCGATGAACTCAGGTTCCAAGCTTTTGCCCTGTTTTTCTCTATTTTTGAAAAATTATTAAATTAATTAGGAAAAATATGAAAAAAAATTAATTTCTAGGTTATTTTAGATGTACTTTCATTTTTTAAATTTATTTTGAAAAAATTAGGAATATTTAATTTACTTGCTTGACAAATATACTATTCATCCGAAATTTGAAATTCAAAATAAATACACTAAATGATATAGTTTCTAGATCAAAGTTTTTGTGTAAAATACTTATGACATATAGATAATTTATATGTAACCTGATTTTTTTATTTGAATATTTTTAATAGTAATTGTATTTTTTGGCCTAAAAATAGCTCGAAAATAGGAAAAAAATATTAAATAAATATGATTTATGAAATTAAATAGTGAAATTGATCTATAATGATTTCTAATGAAGTATAATGATATTAGGATAGGTTAAAAATAATTTTGTACAAAAAGAATCATATTTAGGTAATTAAGTGTAATTTAGAGGTTAAATCGTAATTTCGAATATATAGGCGATAAATTGAAAACTTGAAACCAAGTATTAGCTGAATTCCACATATTTTTGGGAGCCTATATAAATTTTCAGAGAATTATTTGGTAACCCGAGCTATTTATTATGAATTTACGTAGTAAAATAGTTTAAATAACAAACTAATACCCAATTATAGTAATAATAAGTTAAAATATGATAAATAGTTGAATAAAAACTATCTATTTGTGTACTGGTTAGATTGGATAAAAATTATATTTTTTTATATATTTAATGATATTTTAATAATCAGAATACGTTATAGAGGTATTAGTGTTAAATAATACCTATATTATTGGTTATATTGACAAATTAGGTAAAATATGGTTTAATAACATAAATTACGTATAATAACGATAATATTTGATTAGATACGTATAACTATGTTAAAAATTTGAATTATTCATTAAAAGTCATCTTTAGAAACTAAGAGTTGTAATATATGCCGTTAAGTCTGTATGAGTCTAATGACACTATTTTTACTAAAATCAGATAAATCTAAGTAATATAACCTATATTTCTACAATATTACTAATTTACGTACTATTATAACTCTACCATAATCGAAACATGATTTAAACGATTAAAAGTACGTTTTGATACAATCGGAATGATATATTATACGTAATAATATAATTGCGTATACTATTAATACTTAATAACTTAACTCGACCAATATAATGAAACTATATATTATTATATAAGGAAAATGATAATATACGTTTTATATATATATGTATGTATAGCTACTTTAGATAAGACTCTAATGTTTTCGTAACTATTACGAAAACTGAATTTAGGTTTTGTATATAAAGGGCCTCCCAATGATCAAACTGTTAACGGCATGAGTTTTCTGAAGTGAGCATTAAGACAAGTAAGTGAGATCATTGCTTTACTGCATTTTATGATATTATTTCAGAATATTTGGAGACTTTGGTATATATTGGTTTGTGATTGTAGTTAGCTATTTGTACGTATGCAATGCTTGTAGTTGGTTTTGATTTGTTGTGATGGGAGCTGAGGTCCATGATATAATTGTTCTGTGAATATTATTATTAAATTGTTTGAGCTTGATTGATCACCTTAAAAGATGAATTAACTGAAACTTGGCTTAATATCTAATTTGATATATATTGCAACCCACTAGAGGTAACAATTAGGATTCTCGAGCTAAACATGGCTCCCTTCAATAAGGATAGCTGAAATAGTTATTTCCCCACTCTTAGCCGAACTAAGTGACAGGAGAGGAGGTTACAGTAAGGTTAGGGGCCATGGTTCGAAGGTGCTCACAATAAGAGGGTGTTCTCCACTATACAAGCCCCGGTTTAGTTTCGATCTATGAATGTGTAATATCAATCTCTTTAACCAGGATTAAAGCGAGTGAAATTTCTCGCATAAGCCCCGATTTGGTTTCAATCTGTGAGTGTGTAATATTAATCTTCTCAACCAAGATTAGAGTGGGTAAAATTTCTCTGATCTCACGACAAACCGAATAACGTCGTACAATGGTATTTTCTTGTATATACATTACATCTAACCAACTTAATTGAAAACCCTGGTTGTGATGTGTTGATTACATAATTCTATCTCCACCCTACTTACTGAGCAAGTTGTTGTTCATTTCCCTATAATTTGTTTTGCAAGTTCCAAATGGCTTATAAGTACTTACCCAACATTAAAACCCTAGTAAACTGGGATGGGGGGGCGAGATACAACAAGAAATGACTGGTTATTGCCCTTACTATTAACTTTTCATCTTTTAAGGAAAACTACATAAGACTTCTCAAAGAGCTTAGTAATTTTCAATATTTTGGTCTATATATGAAATGATAGGTACTTGTGAGATTTATTATTACTCCTTTATAAGGTCAATTGGCAAGTTTATTATTATAAATTATTTCACAGGATTAATTCACATGTTTATATCAACACAGGTATCGAATTGGATGCTTCAAAGAGATAGAGTCGAGTACGTTTTGTGTGAACTAAGTTTAAGATGGTGGCTGCGGGGACAATTTCTATCTTAGAATGGTTCATACGGTAAAATTATTACAACTTTACATTTTCGGGGCGTGACAATTAATACCTTTAACTGAGTTAAAAAAAAAAATTAAGGAGACAAAAATAATTAGCTTAGTATATTTTGATTTTTGTTAGATTATTTAGCAAATTTATTTTTATGTGTAAAAAATTCATTATACCTTAGACATTTGTCTTAAAATTTTTAACCCAATATGTGTAAAATAATAGGGAAAGCATTGTCATTTTTGCAAGTCCTTAAAAAGCTAAGTAAACAATAGACGCGGCAACAAGTCCTTAAAACTAGAGTTTTTATAATGGGCTGAAAATGACAACTAAGCAAATGATAGAAGCAGTAGCAAAAGGTACTCTAGCTATGAAGATGCCTAAGTAAGCTGAGATATTGTTTGAAGAGATGGCCATGAATGGGTATCAAAGGAATTTAGGCAAGGGTAAGTTAAGAAAACAAGCTAGTGTTTATGAGGTAGATGCGGTTCTTAGCTACAATGATAAAGGCATTAAGTAAAAAGATTGATGAGATAGCTATGGTGCTATAGGAGGTTCAAATGGTGGCGTATAAGATTTGTGGAAAGGGCCATCTTAGTAATGAATTTATGGTTCTGAAAGGGCAAGGGGACTTTTTGGGCAATATCCTTAAATTTAAAACTACCCTTACAATGATGCATACAACTTAAGTTGGAGGAATCACCCATAGTTTCTCTCAGGGATGATAGAATTATAAGAGAAATATGCTACCTCTAAGGTTTTAGTAGCAATAAGAGAAGAAATCTCGTCTAGAGGAATTACTTACTAAATTCATTAACACTTTCAAAGAACATTTCGAAGCTAACGAGATTGCACTTAGGAATAATGAGGCTTCTATTCATAACGTAGAAACTGGGATAGGGCGGCTGACTATGGGTATCTAAGAGGCCATAGGGAAGTTTGTCGGCCAATATAGAAAAGAACCTAAACTTATGGAATTAGGAAAGAACTGATGGAGCAGGAAGGAAGAGTTAAGTTGATGACTACAAAAAAAGCACTCTTAGCAGGCAAACCATGTTAGATTTTGTTTTGCTTGTTATTTTCGTTTGTTTTCAAAGATTTCTTTTGCTTTCTTATGATGGGTTTAAGAGATTTTTGTTTTCACCTGTATAGACCATATCCATTTGAGCAGTTTATTTTGATTTTGAATAAAATTGGGCAATATTTACCCCTCCTTGTTATTTAAATTTCATGTGTGCTAAGTATGGTTCTAAATGTTAATTTTGCACTCAGTGCAAGAAGTCTTGAGAAGATTACGGGCGAAGATCACATTTGTGATCATGTAAGTGCTTCTTTAGGACAAGAATTCAAGATAAAATAAGACAATTATAGGAAACAATTACACTCTGGCTTTTCACCCATACTTTCCAAGTAAAATTAAAGGATCAAAGAGGTTTATGGGGAAAGATCATGCCCATGAATTCTTTTGTAAATGCGTTAGGTAAGTTCTTCTACTTATTAATCATGACTTAGTTCATCGCTCTAATCTTAACCATACTTCATTTTTAAGTTGAAAACTACTCCTCGTATTCTTACTTTTTGGTTAGGGTTTTAATGATTGGCTTGCTATAAGAAAACTAGTGAGTCACTTGTATCATTGATGATTTGGGTAGTTCTATATTGAATTTTTTCTTATGTTAAAATGTTGAGGTTACTCTATGTTATAAATTAATTAAAAAATAATAATAATTTGTCTTTAAGTATGTGGGGAAAAATTTTATGATTTAGCATATATTTATGTTTTGTTATTAGAAAAATGCCAAGAATCAAGCATCTTTTGAAGGAGGGAAGATCTAGTGGTGATGAGGAATCAGGATTAGGGAGAATGCTCCTCAATTGTAAGGTGTTTAGCAAATACTTTCCTTTTCGAATTCTAATGAAAGGATAATGTTTGAGAAGCTTTAGAAGAATCCTTTTGGAGAAGCTTTTCATTTTGATTGGAGTATGATAGCTAGGGCAAGATTTGAGGAATTTGAGATGGTTTTGGTGGTTTGGAGTTAAGACAGATTGCTAGGGTTGTGGAGCTTAACTATAAGGAACAAACTATTGAGTTCTTGTCGACTTTTAATTTGCAGTATGATCACATCTCTTATGGAGCTAGGAATACTATATCCTTTAGGGTGAATGGTTAGATATACCGGTTGTTAGTTAATAATTTTTCCATTCTGATGGACCTTTTATGATAAAGATTATGTCAGGACCAAAGAATATGAATATCTCCTAACTAAATTGCATAGAAGGGTGATTGATTTATCTATTAGAGGGATAATAGTTGGGAAAACAATAAATCACCAAGGAAGTCTAAGGTTTGAAAATCAAGGGACACTATGCTTAAAACAATGTACTAGGTTTTAGCTAAGGATTGACATACAATTGTATGATTAGGGGGGGCTAGATTTATTTTTATTAAATCAATATTAAAAACATCAATGGGAAAATATTCATTTATTATTACAATTACATTGCATCTAAAATGTATATTTATAGGATTTTTTTAATGATTGAAGTTGAAACATTTTCTAAACCTTAATGGATGGAAAATTTTTTATAAAAATGATTGAGAATGCTTGGTACATTTCGTAAGCGGCTAAAAGAATAAACATTTAGCCTTTTCATTATAACATATGTATTGAAATCTAATTATTAATTTATAAAAAAAAAATTAACATACAAACCTTTAATAAATTTTGTTTTCAAGAAAAATAGATTAGAAAAATATTTTAATGGAAAATTATAAGTAAAGCAAAAAGAGTAAATAAGCATAAATATAAGTTTCTTTGATTTGTTTTCTTGATAACTTTGTAAATTTCATTTTATTAGTTATCTAAAAAAGTTTCTTTTGAATATAAGTTATTACATAATCAATCATTCATTAATCCATATTCATTTTAATAACATTAATTATAAAAGAAATGTTACAAAACTATCGAGCTTGAATTTTTCGGTTTTTTTTTTTCAATTTTCTTTAACTTGATTTAAACTAAACCTTATGCCCAGTTTAAACCCTCAGCTAAAGTTAAGGAAAACTTGATTTTTTTTATTTTTTATTTTTTTTGAAAACGTCTAGAGTTGCCACTTGGTGGAATTAGGAAAAGTGATCAAATTAGAATCAATTAGGCATATTTATTCTAATTTAGCCACTAGTTTGCGATTATGAAAACTTTTTTAAAAAAGGTTTCAAAAAACCAGATATCTGAGTTCGAAGGCTACTTTATTAAACCCGAATCAGGTACCAACTTAACCTCTCGAATTTAGTTTTATTTTTCAAAATACTTTAAAAATAATTATTTATACACAAGTAATAAATGAAATTGTATCTATTTACAAAAGATAAAAAAAAATTGAAAAATTATTTACAAAAGGAAAAAAATAATTTTTTTCCATATTTTAAGTCGTCTTGTAATTGTGTACAAGTACTTATGTGTTTGTTATTCATAATCAGACTTCTGTAGTTTGTTTACGGAAACTTTAACTAGGTTGGTCTCTTTAATTCTGAAAACAATCAGCTTTACTTTCTTATCAATTTATTTTCAATTCTGAAAAAATTCTAAAAGAGTAGTAATTGTTTAAGTATTTATTAATTTGAAAAATTATAAGAAAATCCTATTTTTGAAAAGGGTTTTATTAATTAGACTTTTATTTAAAAACAATTTTCTTAAGTGATAAAACACACATTTTTTATTTTTTATTTTTAATTTTCAACCGAAGCATACTTAAAATAAATAAATAAATAATAAATCTTTTTCCTTTTTTCATTTTGTCCTTATTTTTTTTTTCAATTTTCTTTATTTTTACAATAGAACATTAAAGAAAAGGGAAGAAAAGAAAAAAAAAAAGACAATACAACAAAATAAAAGTAAGAAAAAGGAACTAGACCAAAGAAATTAGCATACGAGTTAGGATCAAAGGGCTACCATTTGGACGCTCTGTTCGAGTTAGTTTGCCTTAGTCTAGGTTAAAGTAGGGGATAAAGAGCAGCAACGCACTTTTGAGTAGGAAACTCCGGTTTTGTGAGTATTGTATTGGAGATAGTGAGGGTAGGCAAAGTATCATAGCAAGCGATGGCCATTTGGGTAGCTTTTAAGGTGGATGACGGTGGCAACATTTCGTTATGGTGGCAATGGACAGTTGGGAGTAAGGGAGCACTTTGGTCTTGGGTTTTGCGACATAGCAAGTTTGGCCATATGGTTGTTTTCGTGCAGGAGTGGTGATGGTTCAAGAGTGAGCAATTGTTGTAGTTTAGGGATTAGTGGTGATGATGTTAAGGGTCATGACATTGGATAAGCGTGCTCATGTTAGAAAGCTTAGAGCTTCGCAATGCTAGCCGTGATTATTATTTCACTTGAAAGTAGTTGTAGAGCTTTGTTTCTAGAGAGAGAAAATGGTAGACTTTTAGAGAGAGGGGGGGATTTTGAGAGAGAATGTATGGGTGATTTTGAGTAAAATTGATGATGGGGATTGAAGCTCGAACACTTATTTATATAATTTAAGACTTGGTTTTGCTCAGCAAATTCAACAATTGGAGTAAATTTGAAGATTTTGAATTAAGTGGGTCTTTGAACGCAACTCCAAGATTGATGCCAATTTGGAGTAATTGATAGTTAGATGAAATCCTTAGATGCTTGTTCTTACTCTAAATACACAAAGGAAGCTTTTTTTTTTTTTATGAAAAAGCTCAAATCAAGCAAATGAAAAGTGAAGGAAAATCTAGGTTTTAAAGTTTTTCTTGATTTTCTATAGCCTATTTAACTGCTTAATTGTATGAATCTGGTCAAGTTCTTGGGCACAATGCGTAGAGGCCATGTCGAGAATAAGAATTGACCATTAGTTTATGTGTTTGCACGTAGAGATTACATGAAAAATCAAGGTAAAGTGTTGGGTATAGGTTAGATGCGTGCAAGAAAGGGAAGGAACAAGACGGAAAAGCCACATGGCCTAATAAAAAGTAGTCACGTGTCTTGACATGGTAGGTGGTGCAATAGATACCTACTACATGGTTTAGCAAATGTTAGAAAAATAAAAAGCATCTATGCACCTAGCTTATCCTCTCGTTCATTCTTATTTCCAAGTCTAAGCTCTTAACTAATGAGCCAATTGGCCTATGCCTAGATTTTTTTTTTCAAGCAAAATATATATAACACTTAAGAATAACTTAGGGCAAAATTAAAGCAATATGCCTAACCCAAAAAGTACCCTAAAGTGTTTTATTATCTCTCTATTTTTTAACTTTATTCAGTTCTTCCTTTTTTAATTTTCAATTTTTTTTATCTTTCTAAATTAGGACCGTTTAAAAAATAATAATAATAATAAAATAGAATTCTAAAAACGGGGAAATAAAAATGAGGTGTCTACATAAATTAAGTCATAATTGGTAAAATGTTTCATATTTAATAAATCTTTCTTCAAGAAATGTTCATGAATAGTATCTAATTTTATTTTATGATGCTACTCTTTCATTGGGATGGTCTTGACTCTATATGTTGTTATTACCTTTTCTCGATCAATTCGTGCTTCTTCTTCTTCATAAATATCTTCTATTACTTAAACCTAGATGTAAGCATGCGATTCTGGTCTAGCCCCAAGACACCAGTTCTTATGTTAGGTTCTTACTCGTGAATTGGCTAGAGTATTTTTGTTATTTATTCTATTTTTAATTCATTTTTCATATCAATTTTTTATATCTTTGATGTAGTGTACCATTACAAAATTGTGGAATAACATTAATTTATATTAATTTATTTGGTGTGATATATATATATATATATATGAACACTGCTACTATTATAAGATACCAAAATGCGAAAAGTAAATAAGATAGTACTATCTATACATTAAATAATCACAAAGTAACACAAAAAAGAAAAATTAGATTGTAAATTGATAAGTAGTTCTATGACTCGTATTGAAATCACCAAAATTGAA
Source organism: Lumnitzera racemosa (assembly GCA_024138005.1). Lineage (NCBI taxonomy): Eukaryota > Viridiplantae > Streptophyta > Magnoliopsida > Myrtales > Combretaceae > Lumnitzera > Lumnitzera racemosa. The sequence continues at coordinate 33,443,581 of JAMXBC010000008.1, forward strand.
TCCTTTTTCTAAAAATCCCGATCTATAAAAATAGTTGAGTGGAGGATCCAAAAAAGTCAAGAATTGAAAAGAGATGAAGAAGATGAATACTTTGATGGGACATTGATTTTAATATCAATGCCGTACGATAGAGTATATTAATTTATAGCTTAATACGTGAAAAATATTCACCAATATTTATTACAAATTGTATTCCATTATATTAGAGCTACTTGTATGATTACATCTAAGTATCTCTAACTTCCATATATATTAACTTGCACCCTTACTTGCTTCATGCTATACTTTTTTGAACTTCAAGATTAATATGGCCTTTGTGATGTGATACAGATATTCTAAGAAAGTGTTGAATGTAGAGTAGATCGAGGAGCAAACTAAAATATATGGAAAGCAAAACTTGCAGCCACATGTATACAATCAATACAATGGAGTGCTATAAAAAAGATGAAGAAATGACTTGATGGGATGGGATATTGCCACAGAGAGAGAGAGAGAGAGAGAGAGAGAGAGAGAGAGAGAGAGAGAGAGAGAGAGAGAGAGAGAGAGAGAGAGAGAGAGAGAGAGAGAGAGAGAGAGAGAGAGAGAGAGAGGTGACATTGTAGGTATTTGTTAGTTTATTTTATTTTATTTTTTTATTGTTTTGTTAGTCGAAGTGGCTTCGACCTATTAGTTCCACTAATCCAATCAATGGAACTACTCGTGACATGTCAGCTAGTAGCTGGTTGGGTCGATTTATGAACCGACTCAATGGCTTGATCTTGTTCTTGACCTGACAGGTTGGATTTGTGATAGAAATTGACTTGTGCCCTTTTGTTACTTAAGTTTATTGCATTTTGCTTTTTGAAAATACTTAAAGAATATTTGGTTTGTTTCGGAAAAAGGAAATGAAAAGAAATTGTTTTTTTTTTTGGGTAGGAAAAAGCAAATGAGTTGGTGTTGCACCAAATTACCCTTATTTTTATTTTGATAAACATTGTTATAAAGGACAATTTTATAATTGTCTCTTATTTTCATCTACTTTTATGAATTTCTCTCCTATTTCGGAGAGATAAAAAAAAAAAAGTATTGCAAGGTGAAAATATTTCGTCTTCTTTTTATCTTTTTTTCATTTTTCGCATATTTTCACTTTTTATTTAAAATTGTTAAACATATTATTTCTTTCCATATCCGCCATTTTTCACATGCAAGGAAAGCGCTAAGAAACCACTTATAGCATGGAAATAAAAACTTAAAAAAATTTTGAATAAACATAAACAATTTTCTATCTACTTTTTTTAATTAATGACATAACTACTTTAGGCCATAAATCTTTTTCCCTCTTCATGTAAAGGATCTTGTGCGACTTTTACCCGGTTGTTATTCATTTTTTATACAGTATCTATTAGATTACAAAACTATACACCTTTTCCTCTAGTTTTTTTTTTTTTCTTTTTATTTTTCACTCCAATGTCATCCTTTCTTGCTTTGCATTTGTTACATACAGGATATCTACCATAAACATCCTTAAATTATTAGTAATAAATATTTTTACATTTAGTAAATATAATAAATGTTTAACTAATCTGACACACAATAAATAACCCAGTTAATAAGAAAAGAAAAGAAAAGAAATGTGGCTCAGTTGAGAAACTTAATGCTGAAAATGGAATTTCATAATGGGCACACAGATGACGTGTCGGAATTTACTTTATGTTTCGTTAACGTCAGACTTACCCTAGGGGCTAGCCCCACCACAGAACTTGGAAAAAGTTGCCATTAAAATCTTTAGAAATGGAATATATATATATATATATATATATTAAATATATATTTCAAAGAGCAAAAACATAATATAAAACAAGGTATAGTTTAATGATTGTGTATTTATTTTACAAATATGAGGATTTTGATTCAAATTCCACATTTTTCATTTACTCTTTTTAAAATGCATTTATTACTTACATGTCATTTATCTTTTTCCATGTATTAAATTTTTTTCTTTTGTATATCAACTAATAACATTAAATTCATTTATTATAAATCATATCCAACTAAATAAATTTCTTGAATTGCTATTTTTTATAAGTAAAACTATAAAAGTTAATTACAATACTCATATTACAAGTATTATTTCGATTGTATCACGTAAAGTATTAATAAACAATACTAATTATTAGGAGTGAGTGTATATAGGATGAGTACGGTATGAGATTATATCTATACTTTACCTTATAAGTATATGTTTCTAAATTTTGGCACCCATACTTTATCCTATGGCATTCTACAACCACTTTGTACATTGTATAAGATATCTTGTAAAATCTATAAATCTTTTTTTCTTATAACTTTCGATATATCTAGTTTCTAATTATTTTTCTTTCCTTCAATTTTTTTTTCAATTATTTTTCTTTTTAATCATTTTCTTCATCGATCATTATTATACAAACATATTAATTTTAATAAAATCTCAGTCTCAACTTTAAATACTAAATAAATAATTATAAATTAGACTTGTTTGAGGGGATGATTTGTTTTGGCAGTGAGAATATTCTTAGATTACAAATTATAATATCTGAAATCATAGTTAGTATCTATAATGATACTTCATGCATTATAATTACTCAATCCTAATCTTTCAACTAATTTTTTTCAAATTATAAACCTAATCTTGGACAAGATAAAAAGGTATAAGCGCTAATTTCGAATAAATCTTAACTTGAAAAATGTTATATAAATTTATTATGAGATATTTTTTAAACATAAGATAAAGAAATTATTGCATTAACCTTGTTTAGGTGACCTTATATGTATTCTTCTTCTTTTTTTTAAATTTTAGTAGAGTTGGACATAGTAAATGAGGAAGATAGAGTGGAAAGAAACTACAATTAAGAAAAAGACTAAGGAGGAAGTGATTATTATGAGGACGTCGGATTTAGTCTTGGATTTCTTATGGATTATATGTTATTTTATTTTTTTTCAAATTCATATAAAAGAAATGGTATTCTTTGTTTTATTTAGTTATTATTATAAGGTAGGTACAAAGTGATCGGAACTTGTACCTTATAAACTTCATAATATAAGTTTTAGGATAAGTACATGGTATCCTAACTTTAACCTCATACTTGTACTATACCCAATAAGTCCAGGTTCTATAAAATTACCATATGGAACTTACCTTATGACCATAAATATCCATCGGGTGGGTACTTTGTACGATGGAGTTATTCACTTACTCCTATCAATTATTTGACTTGACTAAGGAAATTTCTTTACAAATAATTTTATTAAAATGAATGTAGATTATTGAATAATTGATTACCTAATAATTTATATTCAAAATGATATTTTTTTTTAGCATTGCTAATGTAATAATAATATAAAGTTGTTATGAAAAGAAATAGTGCAATACTTATATCTATATCGAGTTACTCTTTTTACTTTACTTATAATTTCCTATTCAATTTTTTTTATCTATTTTGTTAAAAAAACATAAGTTTTACATATTAATGTAATTTTTTTTATAAATTAATAGTTAATTTTCATTTAATATATATGCATAAAAAATGTAAAATGTTCTTAATTATTTTTTAAATGAATTTTTCCTTCCTATTAAGTTTTGTAAATTATTATAATTAAAATTATTAATAAGATATTTTTACATCTATAAGATGTAGCATAATTAAGATAATAAGAAAATATTTTTCTATTAATAATTTTAATATTCACTTAATTAAAGTAAGTCCATTTGATCCTAGGTTCATCCTGACTTATTGCTTAAAAAAATTAATCTTGACCATTAAATTGGCTTTACCATTCAGTTACTTTTTATTCACAAATGAAAGTAGTATTTATAATATTATTAAAATGTGCTAAGAAACAAATAAAAATGTTTATTGTTGCATAGAATATCACATAACTTGTAGGTAAGAACATAAATTAAATAAGTCGAGTTAGAAATGATGTAATGTTGAGCTTGAGTTCCATTCAAAACGCCTCTTAACATGTTTGATTTCGACTCCATCAAACTTCTTTAGATTTGTTATATTTCTATCAAGATTTTGCTTCCAACTACAATGTTATTGATTCCCAAATTCTACTCAACTTAAACTTGACCAACAATTACATAACTCGGACTTATTTAGTATTGTAAGCTCATCGATCACATTTAAGATCATGGACTCATTGAACCAAATATCATGTATTTCGAGCTTAACTTGATTGTAATCACATTGAACTGAGTAGGTACAAGTTAAATTAAGTAGCTTACTAGTCGATTTATCTAATTTACATACTTAAACTCAGTTTGCATAAGATGCAAGCTTATGGTGGTCAAGAAAATACAATGTAGGTTCTTATTCCAAATTTAAGAAATATGTACCTATTTGGTGTAGTATAGAATAAAGAATCAAAGTCATGGATATTTTAGTTATTTTTTAACGGTAAGTAAGAATAATGCTGGAAGTTTTTTCTTTAAAAACTAAACCCCTTATAGGGTCACTTTTATCATATTTTAGAGTAAATTGCAGAAGGCCTTCTTATATTTACTCTATGGACATGTTCCTGCCTTTTGTTGAAATTTGTAACACATTAATTTTTTGAAAATGTGCACCTATGAGTCATTCCTCATTTGTCCATTTTTCCCATTTAAGAAGTGAATAAAATGTAAAATAAGATAAAACATACAATAATAATGAAAAGAATATTTTAGAAATTGAGAATATAAAAAATTGTGGAGACAAACAAGCCATCCTACTTCTTTTCGAATACTTTATAAAAGGACAAAGCTGAGAAACAGAATGCACGATTTTATGGAAATATGGCAAAATTACACACGATGTTATAGTGTAGTGGGCCAGTTTGCAGTTTGCTTTGTATTCCCTCCTATCACTCAAAGAACGAGAACACTCTCATCATTATCCCATAATTTTACTGTAGAATGCGAAAATCCACTTTTTTTTTTCCATGAAATTCCGCTATTAAAATGACACAAAACTCCCATTATTATTATTATTATTATTATTATTATTATTATTATTGCCATAAATATTCTGCTGTAAAATGAAGGGGAATCCTTCAAGAATCCCGCAATATATCAATCGGCCGGCTATTGACCACCCTGCAGTTCCTCCTGATTTCACCAGGCCGACCGGACACCAAATCCCCCATTTTTATCATTGCTTCCGCGAAGGCCTCAAAGAATGCACTTTGGTTCTCGCTAAAAAGCCTGACATATTCCCTAGTCTTAAGAGAAGTATATAGTGTCTGATCTGAATTCAAGAAACCCCTCCCAGCAACCAAATCTTTGAAGTACTGATTATCAAACAATTTTGGTGTAGAATCCAAATCCCCTGTCACGTTCTGATCCACATCTAATGGACACAACTTGTTCAGCTTTTCTCTATACTTCGGCTCGATTGCGGGGTCCGGTTTGCCGCTTCCCGACTGGTTGTACAGCCGGTACATTATCGAGAAACACCGGCCTTGTCCGATCGAGTGCGACCCCGAAAGGGCCACCATGTCCTTGGTAGAAAGGTTGTATTTCGCGAAAAGGTCGATCAGATAGCTCGCATTGCTTCGCGGGCTAGGCATGATGTCGTTCGAATCACTCTGGCTCGCGGTTAGACTGTCTTTCCTTCCTAATTTCACTTGCCAACCTGGTCCGCCGGTCTGAGATATCATGACAATGTTATGTTGCACAAAGAGCCATGGAACGATATGTGCAATATGTTACCCAACAAAAAAAAAAAAAGAAAAAAAAAAAATAATGTCAAGCTTTCTCCACTTAAGTTCGTTTAACCAACGAGCTAGGTCTCATTTTGGGTATTTTATATCATCAAGATTTTAATTAATAGAAAGAACTTATTTCCCGAGATTGATTTGGATTGAAGAAAGAAGAACTAAACTACACCTGATGAATAGAAATACGTGACTTGGTCAAACATTACACTCATTTTTCCCCCTGGCATGATCTTACAACATGAACGTCGAACCATAACCATCATTTTTCAAATTTCTTTTTTCTTTTTTAATTTTTTTAAAAACCTGGATAAATAAAAGGCTGCGAGTTGACACTTGTTTAGAAGATTAAAAAAAAAATTAAGAATTTTGTTGTCCTTATCCCTATGAGATCAAAGTTGCTTAAGTCATTTAGGCTAATGTTTCAACTACTAAAATAGAAATAATTGCACAGTTTTTCATTTGAATTTAATATATAATTGTGGCGTGTGGAGTAAAGTTTAACATAAACTCAAAAAATTGACCAACCATTGCTAGGATATTCAATTTCGATATTATGTACCTAGAAATTAATATGCCAGCTACGTAAAAGCGCGAATGGCCTCAAGTTCCTTTTGACATCTGTTTCTGTTAAGGAGAATAGTCTGTTTTCAAAGTACTGCACGATCCGGACTGAAGATTTTAAGACAATAAGGGACCAATTGAAGGGACCAGCTTTGACAACCTCAATTGACCACAACTTCTATGTAATGATTCGGCTTTGTCTCACAAAATTAAATAATTGATTCAAGCATATATAAGTTATTATTTATTTTATCATTTTTATATACGATGTATATATATTAGTATCGTAAAAAAAAAAATTTTGAATTTGATTTGTCTAGTTGAATTTATTAAATTAAAAATAAAATAAAATAAAAAGGCGAAAGCTAGCACTTACAAGAACGACAGCATCTCTGGCAGCCATGATTACGATGTCCGCACAAGAAACCATTTCAGGACAAGCCTCCTCCAACGCTTCTTTAATCGCATCGACGACTTTGAAGGATCTCAAAGAATTAATATTGGAAAGTGCCAATTTTTCCCCAAGCATGCCTGGTGTATCATCCAAGAGCAACGATCCATCGCATCCCTAGCACAACATGCCGAGAAAGGGGAAAAAAAAAACAAAAGAAAAAAAAAAAAAAAAACTACGTTCAGTTCCATGATCGGAAAAACATAAACAAAACGAGAAAGAACTTTAGAGGGTTACATTCACAAAGCAATCATGGAACTGGAATCGCATGACAGATGCAACACTTCTGGGTTCCCTGTGCAAGGCTTTTCTCATGACATCCCTGACGATGGATTCAGCATCTGGACATGATTCTGAGTAATACCCAGGTCGGAGTAGAAGTGAAAAAGCCATGGTCATGTGCCCAAGTCCAAGTAATAAGACACAGAAGAAACTCAGAGGGATGGTCATGTTTAGGCACAGCATGTGAACTTGTTATGTGGTTGTATATGGATGGAAAGCGAGTCTGAGTTATTCTTAGTATTCTTCTTCCTGGTATTTATTTGCTTTTAAGCTGCTTGGGGTTACTTAGTACACTATGGACTTGGTTCTTAGTATTTATTGACGTTTCGAACTCTTTGTGGAGGATTGGTTGGGTATAAATAATGAACTGCCACGCATAGGAGATTCTGCTTTTTTATGTGGTCATGTTCTGACTGTAGGAGGCAATCTTTCGTAATTGCTTGGATACTAGAGATAAGAGTATGAGAGGGACATGTAACGGAAGAAATGGTCCATTTTTGGTGGACATAGTTTTCCAATTTCTTATATGGTTTTCATATCTCCTTCGATCATATTCTATCGATAATCATGAAAGATTGGTTGGATTTTTCTGTTAAAGACTGGTTGGATTTTTTTAAATTGGTTTTGAAACTTTTAAAATGTCTTCTGTTATATTGCTATACATTATAAGAAAAGATAGAAATTTTATTAGATTATCTTAAACGGACGATAAATAATACCAATCACAAATTAATTAAAATTCATTTTTTAATTATTTATTTTCTCTATTCAAGATATAAATTACGAATGGCTAATTACTCATGCTTAAACCTAACCTAACTTAAAAAAAAACCTCAAAAAGCATATTATTTGAGCTTAGATATTTAATCAAAGTCTTTTTTTAAGAATTTTGTTTTACCACCTATTAGCTACTCTTATCTCGACTGACTTTGTTGAAGTTTTAATTAAGAGTATAAATTAGTCAAACTATTTATAGGTTACTTGAGATTAGCTGGATATTTACTTGAATTTGACTCAACAATAATTAGATAAACTCAAGTTTGAATAACTCAATTAACTTATTTACTTGAGCTCATGCTTTATGGTGTTTGATTTGTTTAGCTCATAAGTCTATTGATATTATATATATATATAATATTAAGTTTAAACAAATTTAATTACATCAAGCTTGAGTTTATTGTTTACCACTTTAGTCGAGCTTCTAATCGAGTGCAAGCTCAAAATTCAAAGTTTGGTGGAGTCAAGTGAGCTTTGGTTACTAATTTCAAGTTAAATTTAAACTTAAACTTAGTATTAAATTGTATCATTTTGATTCAACTTATTTATATCATAAATATCTTATTATTAAGAAAATTCTCTTTTGATCATGCTTTATCCTTTTATCAACGTTTCTATTGACATTTTTGTGTTAGCATGTAGTAATATTGCGGTATAAATCCTATCTATTTCTATACAATATAAAACTAAATATGGTTACCTTTGTTTGGTTGAATGACGATTATGTAAAAATGCTGGTTCCAAAATTTTTTAGAATAACTCTTTGTTTTCCAATTACTCAAAATTAGTAATATATATTTAAATATTATTGATATACGTGTTAATAAGCATGAATCCTTCTCATTACAAGGCAGCTCACTCAGAATGATGTGGTCATTGGTCAACATTTGCAACATCCACAGCTGACACAGCAACCTCAATTGGTGGAAATCCGAATACACATTTGCTTGCTCCACTCTCATCGGATTGAACGATGTGCAGGGCGCACCACTCTAAGTCTAGGACACATGGTTTGAAGCATTTTTGCGTGCAAGAATGATGCGTCTTGATTGGAATAGTAGAAGTTTTATATGTGGATGTGGATGATATTCTCTCGCCGTATAAAAAGCAATATTGTTGCGTGCGCATCCCAAAATTTTCCTGTCCAAAGTGCATAATGGGGCTGCCTTTTGACCAAAGAGTTACTATTAGAAGGTGAAGAGTTATTGTCCTCTAGCACATTTAACTTTATAATTGAAATTATGTTATTTATTGTCGTCAATATCTATGTCCGCAGAGTAATGGATTCCTGATGTGATTGGTTTTACAAAATTAAATCAAGTAGACAGAGGATTCGATTGCATGCGAGAGAATGAGAGATAACGCGGAGCATCAAGTTTGGTGCACGCGCACATTGACAGGGTATGTGACCCGGCCCGGTTCGTCAGGAACAGGCGGTCATAGGGTCTTTAGTCGTGGAACCGGGATCATGGTCTTAAGGACCCATTGAGCCGTTCTACATTAATTTTCAATTTTTTTTTATTGATTTCGTATGTTTAAAACAAAAGAACCTTTAGCGTAAAAAAAAAATAAAAAAAAATCATATAGTTTCAAACCAATTGTAACGGAAATGAAATTATTTGTTTTTCTATTTATACAAAGCTATATCCAACTCTTATCATAATATTAGCTATGAGAGACATAAAATGAAAAGATATACTACTACTACTAATATGCTATAAACATAATAAAAATGATAACTTTCATGAAAAAAATGAATAAAAATCATTAGAAATACTAGGAAGCTCTTTTATCTTTCTCTCTTGCTTCTCCTTTCCTCTAATTGTGCATGTTTAAGCTCTATTTATTGAGTCTTGACAAAATAAACTTTGAACAATAAGTTTTATAAAGCATGGCATGTCCATGGTTAGAACCACAAGTGTGGAGTTAAAGCGTGAAATGCTCCTTGCAATATTTTTTCAAGAAATTGACTTGAATTAAATTACGTAAGGATCACATATAGAGATCATGCCTATGGATTTCGACCTTGATCTTGCACTTGGTGAAAATTCTTCAAACTTCAATTGGAATTTGAAGATATGAGCTTATAGCCAAGGAACATGACTATGAAGTGCAATCATGGTCTTTTTTCTATCTTAATTCTTAGACAAATCCTTATCTATACTTGCTATTCTTAAGCCATTCTTCAAAATTGGTGAAATTCTCTCGAAAAATTGTATAATTCCATTCTTTTAACCTTATTGCTCTATCTATGCCCTGAAATCAATAAATAACTTAATTTAGTAGTAAAATCATCAAAATTATATCAAAATAATCAAGAAAATAACATAAGAAATAAGTGTAAAATTACACTCATCAAATCTCCCCACATTTAGATGTTTTCTTGTCCTTAATCAAATTAATCAACTCTTAACAAGGATTGAGAAATCAGGACAAGACTATTAAGTCTACCTATAATTATTCAAGATATTAGGAAAATAAAATTATATTAACCCTATGATATGATAAGATTCAATTCATCCTTGGAAGGTTTTTATCAGACATTATTAGCAACTTATATAATTTTTTTCCCACTTTTTAATGCAACTAAGACACAAATACTAAATTCAATGGCTAATTTCTATAAATTAAAGTTTAATCATGCCATTTAACTAAAGATTCTCTCCTTAATTAGTTCCATTTTATATAATTGGGCAAAAACCATACACGACCCCTTTATATTTAGCTAAGATGTATACAAATCTTTGATCAACCTCATTGAGCACCTAATCAAAGGTAAATACATGTTGTATCTATTCATCCCCTAGTCATTCCCCTAACATGCATTATTACTGACAGGTTATTCAATTTAATTAATTACTAAATCTTATTAACAACAGAAAAGTACCTTGATCATTTGAGGAACCAATGCCAATCCTTACTAATTTAGCTCTTTTTAATTTTATATTGATAGCGAGAAATAGTCTTGCTCTTTTAAGGGACTAAGGTTGATCTTAGATCAATTTTTTCCTTTTTCTCATCTATTTCTTTTTTTTTTCTAGTAAATTGGCAATGGGAAATAGTCTCGCTCTTTTGAGGGATTAAGATTGGTTTATACCAATCGCTTTTTATCACTCTTATTTACACCTTCAATGATTTAAACTTTTCAAGAGAAATTACAAGAAACAAGTTTCATTTACTTGTTTACTTAGGATTACAGAGCTCTAAAAATAAAAAAAGGGAGAACCATACACCCAAGTAAACATTAGGAATAATATATAACTAGTGCTTAATCACAATTTTATTTAATTATTGCATTAGAATCTTGTGTTATATAACATGTAACTTTTAGTCCACAAGAATTCCATTATTCGATTCTAGTAGCATATGCAATGTGTAATAGTGACTTAGGAAAAATTAAATATAAGCACTATTTATAGATTGTTAGATATTTCTCATGATCATTTATTTTGATGATAATAAAAAGAGAAGAACATTGATAAATTAACAAGTGTATAGGTATTCTGAAAGTTCTTTAAAAAATTTAAAATTACAAATTGAGGTGTATTCATAAACTTATTTAGAAGCTTTGAATTGATTGAAAATAAATTATCATAAAATTCTTTCAAAAAGTATTTCAGAAGCTCTTATAAAAAGAATTGGTACAATACTTCAGAAGCTTATTTAGAAACTTTACAAACAAAAGGCTGATATTTTTCAGAAAGTTGTTTAGAAGGTAAGTTTGGAAGTATGGCGTTGAAAATAGCTTTAAATCATATTCTAATTATTTAAGGCTTAGCTTCACTACATTAAGTGTATTAGGAAAATATATTTAATCCTATTTCACTCAAGATGGAAGCATGATCTATGGGGATTTATTTTAAGAGAAATATATTTAGATAAATTAAGATATGCATAAGAATGGATAAGGATAAGGATAAAGTTGATTTGGATTTTGTAGGATTTCAAATCTTGAACACAAGGCTTATTCGGAAATAGCTAAAGAAAGCTGATCTTTTCAAATTCAAAACAAAAGATTATCTAATGGTTACAGATTGAAGTTTATTTGATCTAAACAAATTAAGGAGAGTTATTTTTTAAATTCAAAAGATCGAGATCCTCTTCAAAAATATCTAAGGAATTATTTTAGATAACTAACGATTGGATAAAAGATAATCCTCAGATTTTTAGCCATTGGAAAAACTCAATATAAAAGGAAGAAGGATTCAAAATGTCAGATACAACTTTGAAGAAAAAATTTCATTGCACCAAAAATCGTGATAAGTTTTTATCTTTTGAAAAGCTTCAAAAAGTTCCATCAAAGCAAACATTACAACATTCACTATTTTCTCTTTAGAGCGAAATTGTTTGAGTTTTATACTTTTGTTCTCACTTATAATTTGTAATTCTTATTTGTTGTTTGAGTGTTGAGACAAGTACATTTGTACTCTGAAGATCTGTATTAGCTTAGATTGTTGAGAGCTTAGATAGGTAGAGTAGAGTGTTGTAAAGTCATTATGATAAGTGCTTGTAATTTTTGTGATTTGATTTAGTAGATCAAGTAGAACAGCATCGATAAAGTAAACCAGTCCCCAACAATAGAGCTGGAAGAGAGTAGTAAGCAGAAGGCCGAAGCTCTATAAAATCTCTGTCTAATTTTCTCCTTCCTTACACTCTTTTGATTTTGTTTATTATCTGTTGTGCATTGAATTATTAAATTATCATTGTTCACCATCATAAGTTGTTAAGAGGGGTAACTTCATTTTTAACGAAAAAGTTTTCAAAAATTTAATGATATCAATTCATCCCCCTTTTGATATCTTACATGGGACCAACACAGATTGTACTGTATTATAAAAAATTTGGGTTTAAAATTAACAAATTGATTTCTTGAATAATAGTACAAGATATGTTATTTTTTGTCATACCCCTTCTGATAGGAATTAAAGTACTGAACCTCTAACCTGAGCGCGAGCTTGAAAGTGTCGCCAAGTGAGTTCTTCTGTGTTCACTTGCACCGAATGAGTCCGGCTACTTTAATAAATTCATCAAAAATTACCATCATGTACCATTAGAACGTCGCGGGTGCATTGTAAAGGCTAAACGACATTATCCTATGTGCAAAAGTACTATAACGACATGTAAAAATAGTTTTTTCTTAATTTACTAAGGCAATAAGAATTTGAAAATAACCTAACAGAGCATCTAAAAAACAGTAAGACATATGACTTGATAAGTGCTCTAACATTTGGTTGACAAACTACAAAAGGAAGTGATCCTTTCTTGTGGTGTCATTAAGCTTTCGGTAGTTAATATAGACACTTTAGCTTATAATTGCTCTCATGGAGATCAACTTCTTCCACTCATTAGGTACTACCACCATTCCTCTCTTTTTATGTATAACCTACATAGGACTAACCTAAGAACTAATAGAAATCGGATAGATCATACCTGTATTCAAAAGTTTTATTACATTGGCTTTAACTACTACTTTGATGTTTGGGTTCAGATGTCTCTATGGTTGCACCACTGTTTTGTGACCTTCTTCCAGCAAAATTTTAGGAGTACAAATGCTAAAGATCCTCCAGGTGATCGCTTTCTTGTGACTTCTCAACACATTCAAAAGATTCTCCTTTTGTTGTCCGATTAATTCAGAGGATGTTATCATGGTAGCTGCTTTAGATAATCCACTAGTTGCTTTAATTCTAGTTAGGGTGGCTCCTTGGTAGAGGGCTTCAATTTTGCTTCTTTTACCTACTCAAACCTCTTAAACCTTTTTCTCTCTATTGATGGAGGATTGGCTTCCAACCGAGCTTTTATATTGGTGATATTTGGATCACTTGATGGTTCTTCATAGATTCCCTAATTGAAGCAATAATATAAGGGATTCTTAATTAATAATTCTTGCAAAACACTAGATACAGAGGCTTTAGCAATATCAAGACAAAAACAACTATCATCTTATTCAACACATTTCTTTATTACCTCTTTTATTTTAATTACCATCTCCTCTTCTCTAATCTTTAATGTGAGCTTACCATTACTAACATCAATCATAGCTCTAGTTGTAGCTAAGAAGGGTTTCCTTAAGTTGGGTGCATTTCAATGTCTTCTTCAATGTCTAAAATAACAAAATCAATAGGAAAAATAAATTTATCTATCTTAACAAGTACATCCTCAATTATATTGTTAGGGTATGTTATCGGCCAATTGTAAACTTATTCAAGTTAATTTAGGTTCTCCTAGGTCTAAATGTTTAAATAATTTATAAGGCATAGCTAAATGATGATGAGAAATATTAGTCAACCATCAATTTTGCGTTTATGGATGGTAAATTTATGCTAGCTCTTAGAAAAACTAATGTTTTGATAGATAAATTTCCAATCAAATAAGGGATAGTTCCTTAGATCCTTTAATTTTGTTGGAAGCTTATTCTAAACGATTGTTGAACACTCTTCACTTAGCATGACTGTTGATAATTCTTCCAATTTCTTCTTTTTAGAAAGTAGCTCCTTCAAGAATTTTACATACTTGGGCATATGCGATAAAGCTTCCACAAATGACAAGTTAATGTGTAATTGCTTAAATAAATCTAAAAACCTACCATATTGCTTATTTGAGTGTTCTTTCCTTAACCTTTGTGGATTTGGGATTGGTGGTTTGTACTCTTTGACTTTCTAGGGCTTTAGTTCTTCCCTAAGTGGTTGTAAAGTTTCTGTAACTTTATCTTGTGGCTCTTCTATTATTGGTTTTAGGTTGACTTGGGTCATTTCAGGCTGTTTTGCAGCTTGCAATTCCTTACACTTTGAAGAGTTACAACTTCTACTTGAGCTTGTGGTAAAGGTTCTTATTGTTTCTTAATTGAAATTTTGTAAGTTGCTCTATTTGTTTTTAAATGCTTATTAGTGTAGCATTGCTACTTTGTATATACTTTGTCAACATGTCTTCCAACTATGACCTCTCTTCTCATTGTAGAGGACTTAGAAATCCATAAGAAATATTCATATACCTTGGTCGATTTATATAAGAATAATCACCTAGATAAGTAAACCACTCCCTACCCCGTCCTTTACGATAACTATGGGGCATATGTTGAAATCCTCATTAATTCATTAAATTACCAAATTGCTTTTGATAATATTATACTATACATCCCTTTTGATTAATTAGATTTAACATCATTATAGAATGTTGTACTAATATAGGATAAGTGTTTAACCTCTTATTTAGACCATCTACTTTAGTTGCTAAAGCTATGGTAGTGTTTACATCTACCATGCTAGGATTCTTTTTACTAGGTTCAGCGCCTTCCTAATGATAGTTATTTATGGCTAAGTTTTAAGCAAAGAATGAGCTTCATTGGGCGTTTTCGAACTTAGTGTTCTACCTACAGTTGAATCAACTTACTATTTTGTTAAAAAATTTAAACTATTATAAAAAGTTTTCACTTGCATCCACAATGGAAGAGTATGATTAGGGCACCTTCTAAGCAACTCTTTAAAATGGTCCTAAGCAATGTCACTGCGAAATTTGGCTATACTAATTGAAGGAAATATTTTTTCTAAAAATTTTTCCATCAATTCATCCCATGATGTGATAGAATCTTTTTGGAGAGAAGCTAACCACAGCTTCGCTTTTCCCTACAAAGAAAAAGGAAATAACCTCAACCTTATCCTATCGTTTATAGCTTCATGGATTAAAGGTAGCACATATCTGTAGAAAATTAGCAGTATATGCATGTAGAACCTCTACTGGGGAACCTTCAAATCATAATTGCTACTAGACCATTGGGATAATTATAGGCAAAATCATGAACTCATTTGTAACGATAGTTGGTTTTGCAATGTAAGAGTCAGCTCCATTAACAAATGGCTTAATGTAACCAAATAAGGCACTCGATGCTTCATTATTAGCCATCACTTTAGTCTCCTCAAACATACAAACAAGAAAAATTAAGTTATAATTGAATTAACTCAAAAGAAATAAATAGAAAAAGAAATAGTATAATAATAAAGGAACAAGCTTTCTTGATCAATAGTCTTGGTAATGGTGTCAAAAACTTGATGACTTAGGCAAGTGCACTTATTAAGTAATTATATATAAGAGTCTAGGTTTGTTGATCTTACAAGTACTATACTCATTCACTTGTACTGAAAGATAATAAAAATTGCGATGATGAATTAAAGTATTAAATTGATTAAAAGCAATAAAGATTAATTAATAACTAGCAATAAATAACATGAACAACTAATAAGAACACAAGGTAACCATAAATAATGATATTTATACTTTGATCACCAAGAGTTTAATATAGTAATTCTCAAGTTTCTAATTTATTCTCCATCGAAGGAATTCAATTATTAAATTAATAGGAATTACTTCTATATTAATTCCTAATCCTAATTATTATGTTTGAATCGCTTTTGCAATATAGCAAATTAGAATAGCATTAAGAATAGGAATTTCATAAACAACAAAATATAACAATATTGATTTAAAAAAAAAAAAAATCTATAACTTGTCACTAAGCTTATATAGATCTCTTTAATTATGATAGATCTATTGACGTATTGGCCTCATGACATTAATACATAAAATGTAATAATTATGTTGAGATCTTAGAAATAGCAACTTAATCAATATAAAGTGTGTAATTGAATTAACAAGAATAAAGGAATTTGATTATAATAATAGCAATGGAGCATGCTACATGTTACCTCAGGGTTACAGGTTTAGTTATTTATAAATCTATGCTACAAAACATAAAAAAAATGATAACTTTCATGATAAAATGAATAAAAGCCCTATGAGATACTATAAAGATCTTCTATCTTTCTCTCTTACATCTCCTCTCCTCTAATTGCACATGTCTAAGCTCTATTTATAGGATCTTGACAAAATAGACTTCAAATGGAAACTTTCATAAAGTAAGGCATTTCCATAGGTAAGATCTATGGGCGTAGAGTTAGGGCATGAACTACTTCTTGCAATATATCTTCTAAAAATTAACTTTAATTAAATTATGTGAGGATCATGGCTAGTGATCACTATTGTGGAGTTCAACCGTGATCTTGTACTTAGTGAAAAATTTTCCAACTTCGATTGGAAATTGAAGATGTAGGCTTCATGGCGAAGGAACATGTCATAAAGTGCAACTGTGGTCTTCTTTATCCTTAATTCTTAGACAAATCCTCATTGACACTTACCTTCTTCAAAATTGGTGAAATTCTCCTAAAAAATTGTATGAATTCCATTATTTTCAGCTTATTATTTCATCTAAGCCTTGAAATCAATAAATGACTTAATTTAATAGTAAAATCATCAAAATAGCTTAAAACAATCATGAAAATAATCAAATACATAGGGTTGTTTTAAATAATCTCATAATCCACATGTAACTTTATAATTGATTTATAAATCTATGTATGCTAATAGAGATGAATAATGTTAGCATAGGTAGCATAAACAACTTGGAAAAGTTCACTTAGTAAATTGACTTTTTCAAAGTTTTAGGTAATTAATTGTACACTTGGGAAAAATTAAGGTGTCACTTGTGACTTTATCCTAAATTTAATTGGTGTTGTTTTTGGATCTTGGATGGGTACTAAAGAGCCTTTGGCAAGTGGATGAGCTCTTATAAGAGAGTCAATATGAGCTACACAAAGTGTTGCAGGGTCTTCCTACGTGGTGACTTCGATGCATAGGTTAGTTGGGTGATTAGAGAGAGAGTAAATGAGCAGAATGAGAGTTAGAGTATGTGAGAGTGAAAAGTAAGTTACAAGGGGTCTTATCCTTTATTTATATAGGATAAGGTCGGGTTATATTTAGAAGGTAGTGTGACATCTTAGTTATGAACTAGGATATACTTTAGATTTGGCACAAGTGGGCTCTAGACAATTGTGAGTTTCTATTTTTGTTAATTGTTCCTACGTGGCATTGTGTGAATTCCATGGGCTGTGTTTGGCTGACTTTAGCCTTGAGGCATAGACCCTTAGGGGCAGAAGATCTTCTATTGGTTTATTTAGGATCCATGTTAATTATTTAGAAGAGGTCAGTATGGTTCCTTCATAATTTGGCCTCGGTTTTATGGAAGGCATTCAAGTGGCTAGGAGCTCAACTCAGTACTGAAGGTCAAACTAAGCTCCTAGAGATTGACTCCTATTTGAAATAGGTTGATCAAGGTATGGGATTTCTTATGCACAAAATATAGCATATCAACAATTGGGTATTTAACATTTAGCAACTTTAAATTTTAGGTGTGAAATTCAAAAATTTTACAAAGTTTAGGCAATCATTTGAAATTATTGAAGAAAACATTATTTTTTAATGTATACTTACATGAATTAGACTAAACTAATAGTAAATGTTGTAAATAATATATAATTTTTCTTATTTCACATGAAAATAGTTGAAGATTTCATTATAATGTAATTTTATTTACATTTTTATAATCTTTTTTAATTTCCTTTCATTTTGTAAAAATTCTTGTTAGTTGACCTATGGGCAACTTGATGGATTTCTGAGCTTAGGGGCATGATCGCTTAACCTAAAGACTTATAGGGTCCTTGGATGGTCGAAACTCACTAGCACAAACCAAGTTTGATTATGGTGTATAACATACAACATACACATATTTGTTCGTCTCTTCTTATAGTTAAAACTTATGATGTACATACATATACACTCATATTTGTGCACGCGTGCGTGTGCGTATGCGTGTGTGTGTGTGTGCACGCGTGCATTTGCGTGTGCATGTGCGTGTGCGTGTGTGTGTGCGTGCGTGTGTATGTGGGTGCGTGTGTGTGTGCGTACGTGCGTGTGTGCGTGCGTGTGTGCGTGTATGTACGTGTGTGTGTGCACGTATGTGTGCGTACGTGTGTGTGTGTGTTAGGTTTTAGGGGGTGGGTTGGGGGGGGGGGGGAGGGTTGCGGGTGATGAGAATAACCTTAATTTTATTATAATATCAACTAAATATTTACGAATTAATGGTACGTTTAGTTCATGGAATTGAATAAGGTAGGAATAATTGCAATTCTTCATAAATAGAATAAGAAACAGTTGCTATTCCTTCTTGTTATTTTAGGTCTCATGAATAAATATAGATGTAAATTGTAAAAAATCAAAGAATAACTATTCCCTTAGTCTTATAAAGGAATTGCAATTCCTTAGCGATTCCATTAACAAACACAAAGATGGCTCTGCAAGTGAGGAATTACCATTCTAATATATCCTTATGAAGTTAATGAAAACATACCATAAAAGTGATAAAAAGTCATTATTTATCATTTTGTTAATAAAAGAGCATAGTTTTATTCCATAAGAGAGATCTTACATTTCTAAAGACACAATTTAGCGAAAAGATTAGAAAAACCTATGTTTTGGCATTTTTACGAATAAGTGTTTGTTGTTGTTGTTGTTGTTTCTCCTCTTCCTCTTCTTCTTCTTCTTCTTCTTCTTCTTTATCTTCTTATTTTTCTTACCATCATCATCATCATTTTATATTTTTAGCAACCTCGTGAGATCATTATTTGTTACTTTTACCTAAAGGACACATATTAACTTTTAATTGGTCGGTAATAACATTAATAAAATAATGGTATTAAGCATATTTAATTGAAAATGTGAAAAACTAATGGAAAGAAAACATAAAAAAGGGAAAATAAATGTTGGTCTCAAACATACAATCAAGAAAGAAGGGTTGAATTTATTGTTCTTTAGAGTTCATAAATCTTTTGTAAAGAATTTTTAGAACTATTTCTTGATTATTTGTTAATGGTTGTGTTCAAAACTTTCTTATTATGTTCTAATTAAGTCTGGGAAAGCACATAAGTAAGTAAGAATTGATCAGAATGTAAATGGAGGAAATAAATAGAGAAACGATCAATTTATTTAAGATCTTTCTCGTGGATTAGTCCTCTTTTCTAGCTTTATGCCAAGGAACTAATCTTCCACATTGACATGTTTCACTACTTGAGAAAAAACAAGAATAAGTGACACAAGCTTTAAGTGTTTAGTTACATAAAACTAAAAAATTTATCTGATCTTCCAAAGTAGTTCCCACAATGCACTCAAAAGAAATTGAGTAGATCTAACAAAGACTATAAATGCAATTTCTTGAAGTATCCATGGAAAACTCTAGACAAAGTAATAGAACACTATAGCATAAAAGGACACTTGTTCTTACTTTTCTTTACTCTTCTACTATCATCCGTAGTGATATGGATCATTGAGAGGGGGCGACACATGATTACCGATATCATGTGAACCAAAGGTAGGTTCGAACCTTAAAATGGTTTGAAGTATAAATGGGAATCGAACGTTGAGCAGGGGTTCTTGTGCATCGACAGTGGATATGGCGCACCAATGCCTCACATGAGGTTAGGTTGCGCTTGATATTACGTATAAGTGTAGCCGGAGGGCACTCACCATTAGCCCATGCTCAATGGCTTAGATAAGAGTAATTTAGGGTAAGTAAAGACACTTAGCTCACGAAGGAAAGTATATATGAAAATTCAATAAACTCTAATTAATTGTTGTAGCTATTATATTTTACAGGTATTTATATGATCCAATTAGGGTAAATCTTAGGTTTATATAAATTAAAAAAAGATATATACTGGAAAAGGAAAGATACACAGCTTACAAGGAAAAATTGTAAACAAATAAAAAGGATATTTGATTACAAAAAGGACAGTACGAATGTCATAAAATGAGGTGTGTATCAACTGTCCATTCTATGGTCCTAATAATGCTGTTTGTAGAGTATAATTAGCTTTGAGTAGATTAGGTTAGGGTTGGCTACTCGGCCACTCAGATGTTCTAGGTTGAAGAAGGATTGGTTTAGTGGGCAATGTATTAGGTTGGTAGTAGGTAGATTTAGTGCTTAGCCTTAGATTGATGTGTTGTAGAGGTCGTCTCAATAGTACGGTAGCTCGGATTTGGGGATATTTCAGCTCGACATCTGGCAGGAGCATTATTTGGCTTGGATTGGGCTCGACAGTGTTGGTGGCTTCTTCCTCTTTTACTTGTGAGATAATGAAAACTTCAAAGGTGCTTAGAAGATACGCTAGATTAGCTTGGGTGAATAGTCTTTCCTTAGGAGTGAGTTGTCTTTCAATGGTACAGTGTATTAGGAAAGCAAGGCTACATGCTTAGGATCATGTGATTGGCTCTTAATTCCTATCATCTCCTTCAGGTTATTTGAGATTTGGGATCAAATTTGGCTCAACTATATGTTGCTCATCTTTTGGAACATATGGATGGAGGTCGGCAATATTAAACGAGTTGGAGACTCTGTATTCTTCAAGTAAGTCAATCTTATAAGTATTATGATTGATCTTTTCAAGTACTTTAAACAGCTTATTGGCTTATGGAGACAACTTGCCATTTCTTAAAATTGGGAATCAATTTCTATTGAGGTGCATTCAAACCAAATCACTAGGTTGAAATTCTCTGTTCTTTCATCCCTCGCCTCGCCTCTTGAGCTTAGTGGTAGCTTGGTTTAGTTGCTCTATGACCTTTTAATACATTGTCTTGATGGGCTCAGACCTTTTTTACAGTGGGTTGATCTTTGTTTTGGCTTAGAAGGGGTGTCTGGTCTAATGGGAGCTCAAGGTTGAATCTGTAAGCGACCTTAAATGGTAGCATGTTTGTGGCACTATGGTCGGTCTTATTGTAGGCTGTAGATACCTAATTTTTGCCTCTCTGTAGTTCTAAGTTCTATTTTTACAAAAAGGGTCCTAATTCAAAAAAAATAAGAAAAAAATATAATAAAAATTAACAAATAATGAAAATACCAAAAAAAGAAGGAAAGGAAAAAATCATAAAAATTTTGTAGATTTTTAGAAAGTAATTTATATTAGGAATAATTAGTTTTAGTATTAGTTTTAGTATAGTTTTAGTATTAGTTTTAGTATAGTTAAAAATTTTATTTTAGGGAATCGGATAGTTTAAGTATAATTGAACTGCATGTCAATGTACAGGCCAACGGCTTAACGGATAAGAATTGAAGTATTTAGGTTGGATTTAATTTGAGGTAGGGGTTCGAGTTTCGCTAGGCATCTATGTCTTTTGTTTTTTTTTTTTTTTTACATATTTTACAAGAGCGAGAGAAATAAACGGGATTTATATCTAATTAAAAACATTTGAATCTAATTTGATTTTATTGAGTCGGATCTGAATTAATTTGGATCTAGTTTAATTAGATACAAGTGATACGATATGATTTGGATTTAAAAAGACAACAATATAACTCCATTTGGCGGTAACCAATCGATCATGACATTACTGCACACGAACAACACAATAGAATTATTCTTTTGGCTAAACAGTACACGAATACAAACTATCAACGACGTGCGACCCTCACACACAGCAGCACACGGTGAAATACATGCTGTACAATATAATTAAATTAGTCACTGAGTACGCACGGTTTTTATCCTTCGTCCATCAACTGTTCATCGTCGACGTTGTCAGTAACCATAGCAACAAAGCAAGCAGATGTGATCCAGCACCAGATTCTGCTGCAAATCTTCGACCCTTTTCTCTAACCCCATAACAACCCAGCCATCAACAGCAGCTGCAACAATTACAGCAACTGAACGCTGCAGCTCCCCACGCTCATTCTCCTCCTTGCCTTCGACACGTCACTACGTTCCCTGCCACATACACCCTTCAACCTCACGTCCACCGCGTCCTAGAAGCTGCACATAGCTTTATTGTATTACTGAACAGCAAGCCCAGCTAGCAGCACCATCGTAATTTTCAGATTAACCTACCATACTAACGTCTGCAGCAACAAGCCAAACCGAGTTCTAACGTCCAGCCATACGCTTCACGCAAGCCACCACAACCGTAAATCCATAACTGCTGCAAACATCCGATTGATCCAACGCTGCTCCGTACGACAATATACGCATGCCATAGCTAGGCATCATCAGGTTCAATTTCTATCTAAGTTTTTTCTTTATTATTACTATTTCTGATTTATTATTATCATACTATATTATTGCTTTTAGGATTTTCATGGTTTAACATGCTATGCTATATATATATATATATGTATGTGTGTGTATGTATGTATTTCTTAGTTTGAGATATTTCTTTTAGCATTAGCTTTAACATGGATTAGGTATATTATGATAATATAGAGATATATAGATCTTAGAAGATTGTTTTTTATTTATTTATTTATTTTCATTATATGCCTTATTACATTGTCTATTAGTGATATAATATATATATATATATATGTTAGTTTAGGAGTTTAGTATTAGTTCTTGTACAAGTTTATTATATAGAATTAATTTATTTTGATAGATGGTTATATATATTAGTTTAGTGGTTGTTAAAATTAGTCATATTTTAAGATTTGGTTTTATTTAAGGATTTATCACATAGAAGGTTGTTTTTCTTTAAATAAAAATTAATAAAAGACCCTTTTTAAAAATAGGATTGTTAGAGCAAATTTTTTTTATAAAACAATAACATTTAAGAATTAGGACCCTTTTTTGTTAAAAAAAAAAAGAACAATTACACATTTGTTAAAAACACGCTCGAACCCACTCTTCAGACCAATTCTATAGTTGTGTGCATTATTGTCTATAGGTTGTTTTATTTATTTATTTTTATCTCACTTAGTATATGCATAGTTATTTTTAAGACTTGTACTAATTTTTTATTTTATTTTATTTTATTTTTATCACGTCTTTAATTGCTAGTAATTAGTTATAGCATTAGTGTCTAATAAACATATGTTAAGTTAAGTTTCATATTTTCAAAATAATATTTTTATAAAATCTCATATTTTACAAAATCTTGTTCTTTGCATATTGTATTAGTTTAGAAAAATTACATTAGGTATGTTAGGGTTTTTTAGGTAAAAAAATCATTTTGATATTCATAAAATAAAAAAATCTTTAATTGACTTATTTTTTACGGCGAAATATCTTTTCCATAGTTTAGGCTTGTTTTCCATAGTTTAGATATCTTTTTCATAGTTTAGATGTCTTTTCTATAGTTTAGGTTTCTTTTTTATGATTCAGACATCTTTTTTATGATTTGAACAACTTTTCTATGGTTTAGACATCTTTTTCATGATATAGTTTAGATTTTTTTTCTATGGTTTAAACATCTTTTTCATAGTTTAAATTTCTTTTCTATGATTCAGATATCTTTTGTATAATTTAATTTTTTTTTGTTTAAATATCTTTTTCATAATTTAGATATTTTTTCTATGGTTTAGGTATCTTTTCTATGATTAGGAAATTTTTTTTCTTTCTTTTTTATGTTTTAAGCATCTTTTCTATAAAAAAGTTTCATCATATAGAACATTGCATATTTCATAAAATCTTTAGGGTTTTTCTTGAAAATAAAAAAAAAAATATCACTTAGTTGTTTTTAAAATAAAAATCTTCATTTGGGACTTTTCAAAAATTAGTTTTTTTTTTTTAATTAAGAATAAAAATTAGGCTTCTAAGGATTTTTCTTAATAAAAATAAAATGGTTAATAAAAACGAAAATTCAACCAATCATTTTTTATAAAAAGAACCAATACATTAAAGTTTTCGGAAAGAACTACAATCGTCTGATCTCGGCTAGCGGGTACGTAGGCACCTTCGGGGCGACGATAAAATATATAGAAACTTAGGTCCCTCTTTTTTCTCTCTTTTGATTTAATTTATTTATTTATTTTTATTTTAAATATTACAATTAGAAAAATAATCCTAATTTCGGTAAATAGATAGTGGTACAAGTTAAGGGTTTAATAGGTTAGCCCCTTAATTTGGAACCCTCTGGTTCTTCATTTAAAATTGAAATCAACGAGACTCTAAAAATTATTTTCAATAAAAAACTGGAATTTCTCAATTTGTTTAGTTGATGATTAATATTGAATGGATTAGGGTTTAATATTAATCAAGAAATGAGAAATCAATTTTAAAAAGAAATCGAAAAATCAGACTCGACATAGGTGAACTCAATTATGGGCAGGTAATGAACCCAATCAACTATGTTTTGACCAACAACAACTCAAAGTAAAGTTCCCATAGTTCTATTGACAACATCGATCTGTTTGTTCGTCTATAAATGGTAAGAAGTGTTGAATAATAGCTTTGTTCCCATTTGCTTCCATAATGTCCTCCAAAAGTGACTCATGAATTTTAGGTCTCAGTTTGAAACAATGGTCTTGGGCACTCCATAGAGTTTGACGATCTCCTATAAGAAAAGAAAAGAGATAACGAAGCATCATTAGTTTTGGAATAGGGCATAAAGTGTACCACTAAATTAGTCCACGACCACCATGATGGAGTCCTTCCTTGGGACGTCCTCAATAATCCTAACATCAAGTCTAGACTCAGCTCGGACTATGGTTTGGTTGAAATCAGCAAAGATAAATACCACCCTTGCTTGACTTGGCTCTTTGCCCTTCTAAAGCTAGCACATCTTGCCATTAATGCTTGGATATTTCTCATCATCATCGATTAAAAGAATCTAGAGGATAGTACCTCATAAGTTTGGTACATACCAAAATGTTTAGATAACCCTCTACAATGCGCCTTATGCACCAACAATTCTTGCGTAGAATAGGTTAATATAGATAATCTCCTCTTTCTAAACAAGTATTTATCTTCCTTGTAATAATCGGCAAGTCTTTGACCTTCTTCACATTTGGCATTTAAACTTTAGATCCTTAGCATACAAATCCTTAATCATAGAGAAACCAAGTAATTTGGTTTGCAGCTTAGTCAAGAGGGAATGTCATCTCAATAGGGCATTGGCTACTACATTGTTCTTGCCGTTCTTGTACTTTACAAGATAAGAAAATCCCTCCATAAACTCAACCTACTTAGCTTGTCTTTGAGACAATATAGGTTGGCTCTTCAGATATCTCAAAGACTTGTGATTAGTGTAGATCACAAATTCTTTGGGTAACAGATAATGTTGTTAGCAGTCAATGCTCAAATTAAGAAGTAAAAGTTCTTATCATATACATAATAGTTGAGTTTAGCTCTAAGCTTTTCATTGAAGTATGCAATAGGTCGGCCCTCTTGCATTAGCATAGCACCTATGCCCGGTTTAAATGTGTTACACTCTACTTTGAATACTTTGTCAAAGCTTAAAAGAGCTAAGGCAGGGGCGGTAGTTAGCCTCTCCTTCACCTATTCAAAACTTCTTTGTTCCGTCTCTCCTCATTTGGACATTGCAAGGCCTTGTGTTCGAACTCTTGACACTCGAAGCACTTGATCTCAATCATCTTTCTTCTTAAGCTTTGGCCTTTCTTGAACTTCTTGGGGATCTCCTTCTCCTTTGCATAGGTAGTTTGAGTAGGTTAGACCTTGATAACTTTGCTTGGTTTTGATCACACATTTTTGCTTAGAACAGGTCGGTTAGTGGTAAATCAATTGATGGGAACATGGAATCTTCCTACTCGGCATCTCTCGATTCTTTTAGCATCTCGGATATCTTCATTAAGTGAACAAATATCCATAATATTTAGAATATCTCCAATCTCAGACTTTATCCCACTAATGAATTGGGATGCAGTTTGATCTTCATGTTCAACAATTTCAAAACAGATCATCAACATCTAGAATTCCTTTACATAGGCATATACACTTGATCTTCCTTACCTTAATTCCTATAATCTCTTGAAGGTATCTTATAAATAATAGCTTGGAACAAATCTTCTTCTCATGACTCTTTTCATTTCTTTCCAACTCCTAACTTCTTGTTCTTGTTCTCCTTCTCTTCTATGAGTGGCTTGTAGATCCTTCCACCACAGGGTGGCATTGTTAGTAAACTCTAACACAACAAGTCTCACCTTAACTTTATCAGGTACCTCATGACATTTAAATTGCTTCTTAATCTTATCTACTTAGTTTAGGAAGTCTTCACCTAGAAAAACTAGGGATATGCATCTTCAACCCTTCTACTCTAGGAGCTTAGACTTTCCTCTCCTCGGGTTCATAATACTCTTCCGCTTTATCACCTACTTCCTCATCCTCTTCTTCGATCTCATCTAAAGTTAGTTTGTGTCCAGCAACTTTATCTCCTCCTCCAGCTTAGTGTGGTCGAACCGGAGCATTAGTTCAATCGTATCGGCCATTGCCTCTTTCGGGCAATTCATTGGCTTATCTTCTATACGATCATTTTTAGCTCATTATCTATCTTCATTTATGGCAGTCACTAGACTAGTCGCCAAGTCAGTAAGTCGATCCATTTAGTCATCTACAGATTGGGGTGTAAAACTTCCTTATTGACCTTACCCATTTCGAGCACCACTCTCTTGGTTACCTAAGGTTCCTTGAATACTAGGATCAGACATTGTTAACTATTACAATAGATTAATAACTGAAACACAACTTAAAATTTCCTCCCATAAACTACAACAAAACAATGCTTAATACACCGACAACCATTATAATTAACATACAAGAAATCATTCATACACTTAGCACTTCGTTTTCCGAACAAGAAACAAGGGAAAACAGAGCACTAAATTTCTTTAGCACTATACACTTTCCAAACTCTCACGACAACAATAGACAGCTTTTAAAACACACTAAAGTAGTAATAAGTCACGAAGAGTACAAAGTAACAAAAACTTACTCGAATGTAGCCAAGCTCTGATATCAGGATAATACAGATTGCTAGGAAAGGGTAACACGTAGCTACCGATATTACAGGAGCCAAAGGTGGGTCTGAACCTTAAGATGGTTCAAAAGATAAATGAAAGTTGAAGGTTAAGTAGAGGTCCTCGTGCACCAATGGTAGATATGATGTACTAATGCTTCCTACGAGCTCAAGTTGCACTTGATTTATGCACATGTGTCGTTGGAGGGCACTTACCATTAGTCTATGCTCAATGGCTTAGACAACAGTAATAAGGAGTAAGAAAGGACACTTAGCTCATGAAGGAAAGTATATTTGAAAATTCAATGAACTCTAATTAATTGTTGCGGCTATTATATTTTATAAGTATTTATATGACCCAATTAGGGTAAGTCCTAAATTTACAAAAATTACGAAAGGATTTATACTGGAAAAGGAAAGATACATAGCTTACAAGGGTAAAATATTATAAAAAGGACAGTATGGATGTTAGGAAATGCGGTACATGTTAATTATCCATTCTGTGGTCCCTATGATGCTATTTACTAAGCAAAACGACCTTTGAGTAGATTAGGTTGAGGTTAGTTGCTCGGCAGCTTGGATGTTTAGGGTGTAGGAGGGATTAGTCTAGTAGGCGGTCCATTGTCTGGTCAGCTTCGGCTGTTCGGCTCAAGATTAGGTCAACTTAGCCTTAGCAATGTATCAGGTTAGTATTGGGAAAATTTAGTGCTTAGCCTTGTATTGATATGTTGTAAAGGTTAACTCACATTACGATAACTCGAATTTAAGGATATTTCATCTTGGCATTTGGTAGGAGCATTGTTTAGCTTATATTGGGCTTGGTAGTGTTGGTGGCTTCTTCCTCTTCTACTCGTGAGATAATGAAGAGCTTAGAGGTACTTAGAAGATACGTCGTATAAGCTTGGGTAGACAATCCTTCCTTAGGAATGAGTTGTCTTTCAAAAGCACGGTGCATCAAGGAAGTAAGGCCATGTGCTTAGGATCATGTGATTGGCCCTTGATTCCTATCACTTTGTCTTCAAATTTGATGTATTTATATAATCTTCAAGTTTATGGTTTAATTTGCATTTGAATACAAATATCCATTGCCTTAAATCTTAAAATAATGCATATTTATTACTTTCCTTAATCTTTTGGAAGTATAGCTCTCATGTCTTGATTTCCTTCTTTTTTCAAATGAATTCCATAAGTTTAAAAAAAATAATATATACTTGACTTGTCTTACATATTTCCATAAAACCTAAAAACTCCCACACTCTAAATAGGTGAAGTTGCACATATCTTACCATGTGAACTACATTAAGATAAGAGCCAGTCTTATAGCCGTTCTTGTAAACTTAGTCAACACAAAGTGTATTCAGCTCAATTGCTTTAAAGTATCCAACTTAGTACCTATTAGATAAAAAAAGTTATGACACATTCCTTTCAAAATATTTTTTTTAATAAAAAACCTATAGTATGAAACTCAAGTTTTATATTCACGATTATAATATTACATTTACATAAGTAGTTACATTTTCAAATGAAACTTCTAATATCACAAGTTTAAGTTGTTTACGTGATAGACCAAGAGCTGAAAACTACCAGGTCACTTAGGGAGACCCAATTAGTTTTTCTAAAATGTTTCAAAAGATTAAAAAAGAAAAACAAGATTCCAATAGTATTATCTTTATCCTTGCTCCTTAACCCAGTCAATTGCTAATTAAAGGAATGGGTGAAACTTGGCTTACAACTTTGGAACAACTTACTCATCACATAGAACAAAGGTGTAGAAGTATGCATCCATCATAAAGCTAGCAAGATTATGAACAAAATTAATTAGATACAAGGCATGAATAAGCAAATGACATTATACGACATTGTTTGATTCGTTGTGTGATTAAAGAAATTTAGCTCACTCTAATCTAAATTAAAGAGTTATTTACAATTTTTGTGAGATGCCACAAATCAAGGCTAAACTACGACTTATGTAATGGAAACCTAACTCCTTTCGTAACCATCCTTTCAACCAAAGACCTCAACTTTGCCGCTACCTTCTCTTATATCACTTAGTTTGCTAAAGGTAAGGAAATAATCATTTCAATTATTTTTACCGATGAGAGATTTTCCTTTCCCATGGTGTTTGAATTTGACTAGATAGTCCTAACCGTCCCCTAGTAGGTTACAATGCTTGTTAGGTTAAGCTCAAAGTCAAGTTAGAGTTAGTTTGACAACCCAAACAAAGTAAAATATACATCACAAATACAACATGGAGTTTAGTTCCCACAACAGCAGATCTAACTTCAAACATATGCATTGCATTTACGTAAACAACTAATTTATAGCTACAAATAAAAACATATTAAAGTCTCCAAATATTTTAAAATAATACTCTAAAATTTAGTAAGACATTAATCTTACTTACTTAGAATTTAGTTACTCAAATTGGTTTCGTTTGTCAAACTCAACTCATACTCCTTCGAGTATTTTGTAGATATTTTTTAAGTTACTCTGTAGGTTAATTCAAGATAAGTAGTAAGTTACTCTGTAGGTTAATTCAAGATAAGTAATCTTCCCAATCTACTTCTTATGTCACTTTTTGCCTTTATGGTTCGCCTTGTAGTCCTCGTTGAATTTACACACTTTGGGTCCATTCTTCACCACTACCTGTTGATGGTTCTTATATTATAATTAATCTTTTTAAGTTCCATACACATAACAAAGTATCAATTTACTTAGTTATTTCTAGGGTTAATTTAATTGGGTTTAACTTAGCTAATTATTACACCTATGTAGTGAACTCATAAAGTTATTTGTAAACAAGTTCTTATCTATTGTACTTTCTAACTCAGGTTCTGAGTTAAATTGGTTTTAAAGTTTTTAGACGAAGAATTTTCTGAGTGGCTTTCTAAGATAGGGTAGGTTTTAGCGTCCTTATTAGAAGTACCTTCTAAGCTAATATCTAAAGATTTTCAATTGCATAAGTTTATTCTAAGAACCTATTTTCTCTCCATGAAACTTCTAACCTACTTTATGAGTTACATTCTGAAACAAGGAATTTTAAAGCTCTTATTAGGAGTATTTCCTATGTCATTTTTGCCAAAATTCCTATGTTGGTTTAAATACATATTTTATCACATAAATTCACTTCAAGAATTTTCTGTCCTAACTTTTGAGTGATGTTTAAACTCAATATTCCAACTGATACATTTTTTTCCTTACTTTTTGACTAACCCATTCTACCTTATAACTCATTGCATCTCTCCATTTTGACTTACAATCCACTATTTCTACACTAATTTAGATTAGTCCATTACTATAAAACTTAAACTAACTCTTTCTAACATTCACAACATATCCAAAATATCATATGTGTGTCCCATTTGTTAACATCATGCCTAAATCATCTCTAAAACCACTTTCTTGTACACTTTTGTTAAAAGCACTCCTTATACTTACAAAATATCATAAACTCCACTATAGTATATTGTGATCCGTAGCTGCAACCAACTTGCAAACCTAAATTTTACCTCAATTCATAAAGATCCAACTTAACTACACAAATACAACACTAATTCAACACTCTAATGTATGAGTTAGAAAAAAATACACAGTTTTGACCCCTAAAGTCAATTAAATCACTTGATAAACGAGTTTTTCACTAAAAATAAGGAGTTCTTACTTACTGACGATCCTTAAAAATCACTAAAATCTCAAAATATAGCATAATTAACTAGGAATTTTTAAAGTATTCTTAAGAAAACATGTTGCAACTCATTGATTTTTCCAAAAACAAAAATTGTCAAAAATCTAGCTTTATAATTTTAAAAAGGCCTTTACATAGCTTGAAAATATATTCTTTGAAGATCTTGCACAAAAAAATCGAGGCTAAAACCATGATTGTAAAAATCGTAAGTTAAAAACAAAATTTTACAAATTTATGACTTTATAATATTTTTTCTTAATTTAAATAAATATAAAATCGTTTATATGCAAATTTTTTGTATATGAATTTTAATATACAATTTTATAAAATCATACAAATTTATGATTTTATAATGTTTTGCTTAACTAAAATGAATATAAAATACTTTATATGCAAACTTTTTGTAAAATTATGAATTTTGATATATGATTTTATGAGTTTACGATTATATGATTCTATATATTTACATGAATAGTAGAATCGCGATTTTGATAACCATGGCTAAAACTACATCATTTGAGTTGTCGAAAATGAGGTAAAACATCAGTCAATGTGCATGATTTCTTAAGGAGTCTATATATGCACGTATAATTTTGAAAATCTAGGTTAATTCTTAAATTCTACATACCTAGGGAAACCAAGTTTCAATATTTTTAAACTTTATTTAGTATTTTTAGAATTTTTTGTGAAAAAAAATATCAATATATTATTTTTTTTAAATTTGCAAAAACTGAGCATTTACCGATGTATGGCCTTTTAGCCACCAGTGAGGGTGGAGAGTGTATTAGCTGGACTCCTCTAAGGGTGCTCCTTATGGATATAAGGTTGGTTTGCTTTTAGTTTTTGCCCAAATCTACGAACCATATTCTCTAGTTTTTCCTTCTATTTTCCTCCTGAATTTTCTTTGTGCATGCAACATTTCTCTCTCTAATTTGCTTCTTTCCCCCCTAGAATGGTAAATGGGTTCCATCTATAGCTACTAACTTAGTTAAAACCTTGTATTTATACTATGAAATTATATCTTGTCATTAGTTTCCCCACTTATTTGATGTCCTTAAAATTTCTATCGAAACCCATGCTTGAAGCATAGTTTTTCCTACTTTTGTATCACTTTTATTAATTATTTTTTAATTCATTTAGTAATTTCATTGTATTATGTACATAAATTATGGCTATAATTATATTATACATATATTTATACATTAAATATATCTATTATATATAAAAGTTCTTAAACAATATTTTGTTCCATTTTATGAATTTTATGGTTAAGCAATTGATTTTTAGAAGTCGGTTAACTAACAGACTATATGCACATGTTATCAATAAATAAATAATAATTTTTACTATTATTAGTTTTTTAATATGATATTATTTAATTAATATGTTTCCAAAATCTAACTTCATGAGGTCATTTTGTTTAATATCTATAGTCTTTTCATGAAAATACAGCTTAATCAGACTACTTATGAGAATGCCCTAAATTAGAGACTTCAATGCTAAGTGCTAAAAATGCGGGGCCTCACATTTGCTAATATGTTGTGGACTTTGATTTTGTTTCAATTATCATGAAACATTCTAGAATAGAAAAATATTTCTCATAAGTATCTAATTGAAAATATATGATCATATATATTATATAAATATATCTTATTTACATAGTTAGGCCTTCAAATCTACTATTTATATTGTTAAGCTTTTACATAGTCTTCTTCTCCTAGTTATGGAGTATCTATTCTATTACATTTCTTGTACTTTTATTTCTTATTATGCTTTATTTTCTTATTGTGCTTTTGCCTCCTACGTTGCTTTAACTTCTATCTCTTACTTTTGAAACTCTTGCTTCTATTTTTGTCATGCTATACTTCTAAAGTTTTGCTTCTATTCTTTTACTTCCACTTATACCATACTTTTGCATCCATCGTATTCTTGCTTTGAATTTCCTTTTACCTTTACTTGATGTAAGTAATTTTCCTGTGTTTTCTTTAATGCTTTTATTCTTACTAGGAACTTGCATTTTAAGCTTTTGTTACTTCTTTTACCACTTGTTAAATTTGGCTAATGTTGTGCTTCTTTTTCCTTGTAACTTCACATGTTTCAAATAAGCTTAAATCTCTAAACACTAGTTGAAGAACTTAATAATGAGAAAATACCAAAAGATTCAATCTTGAACCTTAAGTCTCTTAACTAGGCACCAACTATAGGGAAGGGGTGTTGAGGTTGTGCCTCTCCTCCCCATCAACTCCTAACTACCCTAACAATACTACTCTTAACCTGAATGGTTGGTAAGTAGTCAAAATCTCTAGTTAGTTATAGGGATTGATGCAAGATTACAATGGGTGGGGGTGGTCTGGAGTGGTGGGGGAATCAATATAAAATCACTACAATCATTTTCATATTACTATTAAGAGGACAAGGTACAATCTTAAATTGTTAAAATCATACATATTGAGTTATAATTTTTTAGAGTTGTATAAATTCAAATATAAAAGAGTTGTTTATTTTTCTTGATAAATTTTAAATTTACATACTGAAAATTGAGATATTTTATATTTTCAAATCTTAACAAAAGATTATTGGCCAAAAAAAAGAAAAAGAAAAAACCTTGACAAAAGATTTATATTTTGGAATGCCTTAAACTAATATATATTGTATGAATAAAAAGAGAAAGACATTAGGGAAAAAAAATTTTGGTTGAATTAAATTAATAACTTCCAAAACTGCATCTACCATTAAGGAACCATTGAAATTTGAATTTTAATTACAATTCCAATTTCCAATTGCAACCCCTATTCCTAAACTAACCCTTACACTAGATAGACAATCATGACTGTATTTAAAGTAAGTCAACATTAGACATGGATAGGGAATGGAATGGTGAAGCATTATTCTAGTTGATGCTTAAGGATTTTACTAAAGTTAGACGGTGGTGGGCAATGGGCTTATCTATGATAGCTTCTAAAAGAAAGTTCTCGAGTTAGGGGCTAAGGCCCTTATGGGCGACCTTACATCCATCCTTAGTTAGTTATGATATAAGGTGATAGGGATCGGAGTTGCCACTTTAATTGTTCAATATATTTATGAATGACGTAATAAAGGTTTGTCTATATCACTATATTTTGTATGATTATCAACCTTTCCATAAAGACTTGTTAAGGGTGCAATTTACATGAAGATGATGTGGGAGTGACTTTGAAGATTTGTTAATATTTTCCATTGCTTATTTTTATGTTAGGGATTTTAATTTTTAGCTTATGTTTTATTTCATTATAATTAGTTAATTATAAATGGGTTTTTATTATTTTTAGTGATTATGACCTATTTTCCCTTAGGGTTGTTAGATTGCTATATAAACTATTTTATGAGACTTTTTTTAATTAGTAGATTTTTAATATTGAATTAAACTTTATTTGTTGAAAGTCTCTTCTCTAGACGCCTTTTCATTGAAATCTAATCAGTTGTGAATCATATTCATTAATAAAATTTCAAACCCCTTTAATCTAATTGATTGTGCATCATATCAATTGATTAGATTAAAACCTCAATTCATCTTGTGAGTTGGTGCGTCATATTCAATTCATAAATTATCCATATCACTTTTTAAGTTTATATTATTGTTCTTTTGCAATTATAAATACCTATAAAAATAAGAAAAACCCTAGAATCCAAAAGGCAAAACAATTATTTTAATAGCTTCCACGTGTAAACACATATACAAACTCATGTTGTTATCATCTTAGTATAATGGGGATTAGAGTCCTTAATTTAGTTGTTTAGAGATTTATGAGTGGTTCGATGAAAGTTTGTCTAAATTAATATATTTTGCATAATTATTAACCTTACATGAAGACTTGTAGATGATGCAATTTACAGAAAGATGATGAGGGAGTAACTTTGAAGATTTGTTAATATTTTTTGTTACTCTATTTTGATGTTAGAGACATCAATTTTAGCATATGATTTATTTCATTATAATTAGTTAATTATAATTGGGTCTTTAATATTATTAGTTGTTCTTAAAGGGGGTTGTTATCTAAACTATGCTATGAGACATTTCATAGTTAGTGAGTTTTCAACATTGAATTAAACCATATTTGTCGAGCATCTCTTCACTAAAAGTCTTTTTGTTGAAATATGATCAATCGTAAGTTGTATCGATTTGATAACTTTTCAAACCCCTTTAATTTGATTGATTGTGCATCATATTAATTGATTGGATTAAAACCCTATTTGATATGAATTATGCATAATATCAATTGAAATTAAACAAACCCTAGTTCAGTTTGTGAATTACTGTGTCATATCCAATTCATAAATTATCTACATCCCATTTTAATTTTTGGTCTTAGTCTTTTTTAATTACGTACAAAAATCCCTAAAAATAAAAAAACCTAAACTATCCAAAAAGAAGCAATTTTTATTTTCCTTTAGATTTAATAGTTTTTGCGTGTAAATTCAAATATGAAACCATGCCATGTTACACTAGACCTACTCATGTGATTGAACTTTTTTTTATAAAAAAAGAAGAGAAAGCTACTGAAAATTCAATTAGTTTTTTTTTTCCTTTATCCTTTTTTCCCCATTTTAAGGATGGTGGCACCCTGTTAGGTCATCCTATGACCCATCTATAATTGTTGGTCATAACTTACTGAGTTATTACGATCAATTGGGCATCTCATGGTTATGGATTGACTAACCATTATTTCGTTAGATTAGTTATTATGAACTAATTAGAAGTTGACATGTGTTTCTCGACAAACATTAATATATAATTGATAAAATACAAGCAATGTATTTGTTGAAAAGAAAATACTTGCTTGTAAAAGCGACAAAATGCATGTCATATTTTCATAATTTTCCTCTATAATATGAAGCACTAGAAAATTGAAAAGCTACATAAAAATTCTTTAAAAAATATTATGAGATATAAAACACAAACATAAGATCACGATAAAGAAATATAAAAATACTGTAGTTTTTCTTAATTAAAATTTATGCCTAGTGTCATGGTCCAAGAGTTTGGAGCCAATTATGAAGGCTCAACTCCGGTGTAATGTGATGCAAGTGATATTAGCAAGATACTTCGTTTGGGAAATGGGTTTACTTTGAAGGTGTGTTTAGCCTCTGTGATCAAACTAGCCAAGGGTTAGATGTTGCTATCTCAATGATGATCATGTCAAACCAATAACAATTGGATAGTTAAGCATTCTAAACATATTTAAGGTAGTGATAAAAGCTAAGAGAGCACTTCAAGTGAAAATGATGGGCTTGGAATAGTTCTAAGTAAATAGGAAAAAAAGCTTGCTAGGCATCCAAAATACAAATTGAAAAAAAAAAAAAGAATCGATGAGTGCTATATAGATAAGGATGAAGCTTCTATTTCATGACATGTAGCATGTTACCATATTCGCCATATAATAGAAGTATTCAACTTGTAGCATTTGATTGTAAGGATTAAACTATATAAAGAGAACTGAATAATATAAACTTATTATTTGTAGTATTTAATTGTAAGGATTAAATTAAATAAAGAGAACTAAACAGTATAAACTTATTTTACCCTGTTTGATTTGCATATTACTAAATACAAAATTTATACTAAAAGATTAATGATTTATATTATAATATAAATAATTTTTTATAATATTTAATAAAAATAATATTAATTAACTCAATGTTATAATATATAGGGGAATTTTTAAGAATATAAAATATTTTTATTTTTGTTCAGTAAATATTATTTTTGTACCATGGTATAGATAAGATAAAATTTGAACTTTTGTCTAGTTCATCAGTTTAATTATTTATTCCGTTATCAAATAAAGTTACAAATCAAATATAGGATAAAATTTTTTTATCTAGTTCAATGTTACAAAAATTACACAACCAAATATTACCTAAAATATAATATTCCTCTACCACTATATGTTAAAATTTAATAATGTCATTGAGGTGCTAGAAAATATTTTAATGAGCATTCTTAGGATCCCCTTCCCTTTGGTAAAACTCAGCAGCAAGTTAATGTTACTCTGTGATTTTACCGCATAGCATTCATGCTTGCCGAGGGCTATAACCGATACAAGGCATATTAAACATGAGTTATCTCGAAATTTCAGAACCCACGTCGGATTTGAGCTGAACCAAGCTTATAATTTTAAATATGAACTTAACTTATGAGCTTAGTTCAACTTGATTAAACTAGTTCAAACTTAATTTATTTAAATGATTTTTTTGTTTAATTAAAAATTATTGATAGTAAAACTTAATTAAAACTCGATTAATATTTGAGTTTGAATCAAACACGATTAAACTTACGAAGTAATCAAACTAAATATTAAACTCAAGCTTAACTTTATAAATTTTATTGAATCAATCTCTAATAAATATTCCTTTATAGTTGTGTTGGAGTACACCATACAGCATGATAGATTTGGCAGTTGCAAATTACAATTTACAAGCCAAACCCATTTGACATCGAGTATCTTTTCACAATAACACACGACTTAGTACATCATAAAGTTTCGAGAGAAGTCTTCTCAATATAGTTGCTAACTTTTTTTTTTTTTTTATTTGTAAAAATTTGCATTAAAAATCTTTATCAAAGTTAGTGAGGTCGGACTATGAGATCGAAGGCAAACCTATTGATCTTTTAAAAAATCTATATTAAAATTACAGATGATTAACTTTTGTTTATTTTCTTATGATAGTTTATTAAAGCCCACATATGATATATATAATATATATATGTATTGTTTTGTTGATGGATGTTTCTGGATCACTGATTGATCCTTGATAGAGGAACGTTCCTTGCACAATTCTTTCTTTTTATTTTATTTTATTTTTTTTAAATTTTCCCCTAAATTGCTAATATCTGACTTGCGTTAGACATAATAACATCATATCTTTTAACAGGCGATAGCAGCTTTGATCAAGCAACGACCATTATCTAGCATTTTTTTTCATTGATTTTCGCATTACATTCTTCCCAAAATCTTTCTTCCAATTAAAAGTATTAGGTTCGAAATCAATAACAATATAAGACCTCAAAAGTTTGAAGAAATTGTCAAAAGAAACTCTTTTAATGGATCTTTGCATAAAGTGAGGAGGTCCTACACGTAAAATGGAAATAGATCCACTAAATATCTAAAAGATGTAGATAATTTTAATCATTAATTTATACATTTAGAAAAATTTAAAGAAACAAAATTTAGATTATCCAAATCTAGAAAGGAGTTCTCGATATACTTATATAGTGCAATAAAGAAATATCGGAATTCACTAATGAAAATGACATCATATGAGTTTGGAGTACAATCAAATCGCATATTATCTTTGATGCAAATTAGGAGACAAGGACTAAAATACGATCATTGCTGCCGCAAGATAGAGTAAATAGTTAAAATATCTGAAGGTTGATGATACATTCATTAACAAATAAATGTATAAAAAGATGAGAAGTTTTATTTTTTTATTATATATATATATTATCTCGCGATAGAGGGGTGGACGTGGACATTAGTGCTGGCCGGACCCAAACATACTGTTCTTCCGCAAGTTGCCTTAAAAATGGGGTTTAGAATGATTATTGGATTTACCCCGAAAAAAACAAAAAAGAGGATTATTTGGACCCCGACAGCTTTCTTTTTCGCCGTAGGACCGTACCATTGAGTCTCCATTATTTGGACTCAAATATACCATTTCACTACTTTAGAGTTTTGACCACTCCAAACACTGGAACTTACCGTTCCCTAAGAATTCTGTTCACGACTTCTAAGGCCAACTTGCGACATATAGATACATATAATATATAAAATATTAATAAAATATATTTATATAATAATAGATTTAATAGATTGCAAAATAGTTACTATTTATATTTTATACATAATATAAGTAAAATATTATTAATATATACACAGCACAAACGAGAATTGTATAATACCACTAAAGAAAACAACTTTCCTAATGGTATAAAGTGGTTGGTCGAGGCTATGATAGCCTATTCCTTTTAGACTCCAAAATTTCTTAATCGCATAGGAGAAATGATCGTTCCATTTTCCTTCTTATCCAAAACCTAAAAAGGGGAGGAAGCAGTAGCATTAATAAAATTGCCAGGCCATAGCATAGGCTTTAGGTTCCATAAGATAAATGTCAATGTACTTCGAAGTGGAAAAATGTCAAACTGTTTAATAAAATCAAATGTTAGCTCCTTCATAAACCCTAACGGCTCCCTCTCCTTTTTAAATCTTTTTCCTTCATTGAATATATTTTAGTTCATAAATTTTCCCTTGTTGATCTCAATAGCTATAAATCTATCACTACTAGGCTCATATTTATATTTTCTTACTACTTTAATCATCATCGTTCTATCAACGTTATAATACTATCAATTACAAATCTACTTCTATAAATTGGATTCATTTTTTAAGATAGTTTCTAGAATAAGCAATTTTCTTTTTTTTTTTTATGAATTTGTTTATTTTTATTTTCTTTTCATCATCCCCAGGATAAGATTGTATCATCCCTTTTATGGGTTTTGCCATTGGGTAAATTTTGTTCTTTTTTTTTAAAGAGAAAATTTAGTATCCTTTATGTGGAATGTTATGATGCTTAAAAGAGATATGCCTATTTATTCGGTTGAGTCTTTATACCCTCAACTCTTCGTATGTCGGTAATTTTTTTTTTTTTTATCAATCAGTTTGATTGATATAATTTTTTTCTACTAAATAAAATTTATCTTTTGGCAAAAAAAAAAGAAGAAAAAAGAAAAGAAAAAATCAAATCAAATGATGAGAACATAAATCCTATAATGTAGAGAGCCATTCTATTTTGTTCCTATTAAGCATTTCGAAAGTATTCATTAATGTTTTACTTTTAGGGGAAAAAAATCGAATTAGCATTTATTATAGTAAATGAAAAATGTTAAAGACTACCATTTAGATGAATAAATATATTATTAAAAGTACATATGCAATCCGAGTGCATGAACACATAAATTAATCATATAATAAAAAGCTAAGTATTTATCTTTTTCCTTTAATTTAAAATTATAGATTTTAAACTACGAAACGCATAAAACTTTCTAAAGTCAAATTATGATTATGTATATATTACCTCATTAGTAGTTCATTTTTCTTTCGGTTAATGACAATATATATACATGAAAAAAAAATGGTCTAATAAACTCCAAATGAGAAGAAAGAAAAACCCATAAATTGCAATTACATAAACCCTTACTCCCCAAATTTGAAATCCACTTTAATCCTTATGAATCCAAACAAAAACCCAAACAAACCTTAATATACTTCAATCATTAAGTAGTCAACGTATACCAAAACCTACAAACTCCGAGTCCATAACTCCATGAGAAATGGATGTGAAAGAGATGATATATATGACGTTAAGAGAAAATGCTTAAAATGGTGACATTTGGCTAAAGTTAATGAATTTGATGCAAAAAGTTTAATTACAATTATGTTTATAACTATACAAATATAAGTGTACACATGTATTCTTAGCTCTAACTTATTTCTTTTTATGCTGGTAGATGTATTTGCCAAATTAGTAGAGTAATAAATGCCCTCATCTTGAAGGACCCTCTAACGACTCAGTAAGTGTTTCTTTGAGATCTTTAGGAGGAATTGGCTCAACTATGATGGTGGCTCAACCCATATGCTTCATCAAGTTCTTCTTTGTTGATATTTATGTTGACCTCTTCATCATCATCTATGGGCTTAATTGTAGGATTTGGTTCATGTAAGGCCCATAATTAGATATTCGGGATTTGATTCGTAAAATTTAGGGTGATTGAGCGAATAGTCTGATTTAACACAAATTTTACAATGAAGTTAGAATTATTAGTAAAAGTAATTTCATAAGTTCGAATTTAAGAAAATAAGTAATAAATTAAAAAAATATTAAATTTCCAAATTTTAAGTATATTACTAGTTATTAATCGAAAATATGTAAAATATATTTCGATAACTAATGAATCGCTAAAGATAAATTATATGTACATTAAAAATCATAAAATAACTTAAATAATATTTAGGAGTATTTATTATACCATATATATATATATTTACATATAGGTATAAATATGCGCACTTACTTAAAATGCTTGAAATATGCCAAAATAATACTAAAAAATTAAAAAAAAATTATAAATAATTAAAGAAAAATCAAAAAAATGTGAAAATGTCCAGAAGAGGGGTGTGATATGTTGAGAAAGAAGAAAAAAAATCAACCAATTAAATTAAAACAACAAAAAAAAAATTTGGAAGAGGATAAGGCCAGTGTCACCTCAATTTAATACATCAAAATTACTTTATATCTCTATAAATAGCCAAAAAATTTCAAAAGCTCATTTTGGATGTTTGGAATTGTAGAAAATTAGAAGAAGGCGAAATTGAGAGGAAATTAGGGTTTTTACGAAAAAATTGTGTAGTTGGAGCTTTTAAGGAAGGAGAACTTAGACCAGACGAGCAGTTAGAAGTGGATGGCCACCACCACACATAGTGGTTGCAGCGCCTAGATGGGCCGATACACCCATAGCCATTGACGGTAGCTGAAGACACTAGTTTTGGCGAGTTCTAATTTCTACCCGATTTTTCTTAAATCGTTAAAAATATAAAAATTAGTTGGAAAATTATGAAACTTATTATTCTAGAATATTTTTGTATTTAGCTTTTAGTAAAAATATTATTTTGATGAAAATATGTCTCGTGATATATGGTTTTTGAGAAATCATGTAAACCGAATATATTTCGGTTTTGAAATAAATAACCTTAAGAGTATAGTTTTGAGCTCGAAGTTTTTGTGTAGATTACTTAGGTGTTATAAAATAGTGCTATGAAGCCTTTTTTCAAAAATTAATTTTTGAAATTTTCAGATAATTTTTAGGCCCTAAAAAGATACATAAAATGAGTAATTTAAAGTTAATTAAGTAATTAAATGGGGAATTACTGATTTGATGCACAATTATATATTTTAGGATGTTGAAATCTGGTGGAGTATGCTATTTGTAGCATTTGGAGTGTTAGATGTAATTATTAGGATATTATGTAATAAATATGTAATGGGTAAAAATGATAAATCTTTAGTTAATTTGGTAATTTAGGATAATTAGATTCAAAATCTGATTTGGGATAAATTTAGATATTTGGAATGTTATTTGATGTCGGGAGATGATATTTGAAGTGATGGGAATATTAGATGTGTACATTATGTGCACATTAGATGATAATGTGTAATATGTAAGTATAAGAAATTAATAATTAAGAAAATATTGGTTAGAATTGATATTATGATAATAATAGGAATATATAATAAATTTGATAGGAAACTTAAATTAGGGTAATTATATGAAAAATGTAAGATTCTCTTATAACGTGGGTGAATTCGATAATTAAATTATGATTCGGGTATATCGCATAGACTAGAACACTAGTTAGAGACTAAAAATGATATTTAGGATATTCGAAGATAATATTATTAATTTCACATTACGGGTTAGAATGATTTCTTAGGGTATACGTAAAAATCTTAAAAAAAAAAAACCAAGTTAAAAACCTAATTTAAAATAGATGTGAAAATTGAAATAGAACTTAACATGATTTAAGAAGAATTGTAAAAGATTTAAAAACCTAGATAATTAGGTATATAAACTCTAAACAAAAGGTAATAATAAACGTTATAGGATAAAACTAATCTATAATAATTATATGGAAAATTGAAACTACGTTTGTATGGCTTGAGTGAGTTAAACCTCAAGTAAGCAAGCGAGGAGTCTAAGTAAATTAAGTTTAATACTTCATTGTATTTTTGAGTATTAATTTGCACTACTTGGAAGCTTAGATTATACTTGATTATGCTTATTAAATAGTTAGTTG
The DNA here is from genome assembly GCA_024138005.1 of Lumnitzera racemosa. Classification (NCBI taxonomy): domain Eukaryota; kingdom Viridiplantae; phylum Streptophyta; class Magnoliopsida; order Myrtales; family Combretaceae; genus Lumnitzera; species Lumnitzera racemosa. The sequence goes on from JAMXBC010000008.1 coordinate 33,486,560, forward strand.
TATGCATGTGCTTGTTTTGTGTCGCTAATTATGATGCTGATTTGTTGTCTTACTTATATTTATATGAATTGTATGGAACTATTGATCATTCTGAATTGAACCTAATCAAATTTGTGACTTATAATCGTAAATCAGACATGCATAACAACCCATTAGGGGTACATTAGGATTCTCCGGCCAAATATCAACCCTTTCGAAAGAGATAGCATTGGATAGTATAATTGATTCCTTCTTTATCCTTAGTCAAACTAAGTGACAGGAGAGGAAGTCGTAGCAAGGGAGAAGTCAGTGATTCGAAGGTAGTTGCGAGAGGAGTGGTGTCTCCGTTACATAAACTTGGGTTTGGTCATGAGTTGTTGCATTAACGAAAACTTCTCAACCTGGATTAGAGCGGGTGCAATTTCTCTAATCTTATAACGTCGTATGATAGCATTTATTTGAATATGCATTATACCTAATGATTTGATTGAAAATCTTGTTTGTGTTTGTTGTATGATTTAAGTCTTTACTCTCAACTTACTGAGTTATGGTTTCTTACATCCTTATAAATGTCATTATAGGTACTAGCTAAGAAATGGCTTACAACTATCCTAAGGTTAGCAATTACTAGATCTTGGGGAGTGAGGAAAAACATTTGAAGAACATATATATATTTTTAAAGTCTAAGCTCTTGTTTTAGAATTTTTCATTTCTGATGATGTATTAACTAAGAGATAGATTACGGTGAAATATTGTAAACGTTAATTGTAATAACTGCATTTTAGTGTATATATATCTTTTTTTCCTTTCTTAGGTAAATGACTTATTTAAATTATGAACTGTTTACTTCAAGACGGGTTAGTCGTAGACGCCTTGTGTAGATTAGGTCTAGGATAGCGGTTGTAAGGCCAACTTCTATCTTAGAATGGTTTGTATGGTAGGACTGTTACGACTCTGCTGCTTCAGGGCGTAACAGTTCATTTGCATCATATACTAGAAAATTAGTCATCATATATTAGACTTATTGTATTGTAAAGTTTGAAGTGTTTGCTTGAAATGTGTTATGATTAAGTTGAACACTTGATTACCTATAGCTTCTGCTATATATCTCCTATATGCTATTTTCACCAAATGCTTCAACTATCTCAATGAAGTTTTGGACATCATCATCATCTTTGATAACCATCAAATTATACTACACTTTGCCTTGTTAATAAGAAGGATGCCTATGTACAATCTCAACACCAATTGTTTCAATGACAATGCTATTACATATCTCTTATAAAAATGATTGTAGTTGGCATCTTTCTTTATCTTTAACTTCTTAATAGGCTCCTCATCATAATTAAGTCCAATATTTCCATTTACAATATTTCTACATGCATAGATAATAATTTTTACGCAACCAACCACTTTCAGCCTAATAATTCAACAAGGAATTGTGAAGTTAGCAAAAACAATACTCAATAACCGGATTTCATACTTCAACATATGAATTTCTAAAAATACTAAGTTATGTACTCTTAAAGCATCTTAAGAGACATTTCACCGAACATGTTATGCATGTTATAATTTAATAACTATTGTATATGATATTTTGTATGCAATATAACAAATTATATACTGCATTTGCATTTTAATATACCAAAAAAAAAAACGCAAATATGAAAAGAAAAGACAAGTTTTACTACACATTGCAAAAATTTAGGTTTTTCAAGGCATAAAGATGAAACAACAATTTTAGAGAAAAAATGAAAGTAGTAGATTAGATGAGTTAAATTTTCTAATTAGTGAAGATTTGAGAGTTTTGGAATTTGTTTTGAGATGGTGCTTCCAATATACTGTGCTTTATATGCATTTAAGAGAGAGAGTGAGAGAGTTTGAAGTGAGTTGAAATAAAAATCATGACTCAATTGCAATCTAAGGGGTATTTATAGTTTGCTAAAGGCACAAGACATACATGTAACTTCAATAAAAGAAGGCACATGGGATACTTGTGCCTTCGGTGGAATTTCTCAAAAAAATTCTGCAAAGAAGGCACAACACCTACATACATCTTCAATTATAAGCCATTATAACTCATGATTTTACATGTTAAGTAAAACACCCTCTTTCCCTTTAGATAACATAGACATAATAAGATAAAAGAGGTTAATCATGAAAGAGGTTAATCCTAAATGGAAAAAAAAAAAGAGAAAAAGAAAAAGAAGAAAAAAATAAGACATAGAAAATGAATAATATCCAAAATTAATGATTGTGGTGCCAAAGTTTGAACTACATTATTGGGAGGTTATCTTTATTTTTTACAATTTCAACTATTGGTTATACATAATAGTATTTAAAGTGGAGGAACCTATAGAAATTGAGGTAACAGACTTGTTGTTCATTGCTAAGAAAGACTATCCAAAATTAGAAAAATATTTGCCGTCCTCAACTTCTTATCTCTAATGTGTCTCCAAAATCATGATTGAGATGCTAATGTGTAAATTTTTGGTAAGGCATTTTATCTACAATTATAGTATATTGACATTACCATGGAAAGCATCCTATGCAATTATAATTTGAAAAAGAAAACATTGCTAACTCACTGTAATCTAAATTTGACATTAAAATTGACTTCTATAGAAAAAACTTAATTTAATGATTAATTGCAATCAAACTCCTACAGATTAAAATTTATTAAGGTTACAGAAATCTAACCAAAAGTAAACAATCTCAACAAACCATCCTCTTCTTGAAATTTTAAAAATAACTAATACAATCATATATTTTCTTTTCCTTTTCTCCAAAAAAAAAAAAAACTAAGCAAATGAGTCAAATAAATCTATTTTTTCAATTTATAGTTCTCTATAATTTTTTACACTCTTCAACCTTAATTACATTAACAACTAAAATTAAGAAATAACCCATTTCATTAAGAAAATTTCTAAAATATCCTTATTTACTACTTAATCTTTTATCTCTACAATAAGTAGCATTTAGTTAATTAAAAATGCAGAGGAGATTTTAGTTATTATGTTTTCACAAAACATGTAAGACACCAAAATGTTGTCTTGTTCTTTCTTTATATATGAAGATAGTTTTTCCTTCTTTTTTTTCTTTGGGTAGTTTTTTTAGTCTTCCATTTAAGTTAGATTAGAAAATAGAGGCACTATGATTACTTTCCACTTTTTAAGTGCTTTATTCAATTTATAATTTTTATAACTCCTTTTAGAAAGTTCCATAGTGGTTGTCATCAAAATTAAAGTGTAAAACTTAGAATTAAAAATAGGAGAAATTGCAAAAAATCCTCATAAACTTTCATTTTAGTCTAGATTCACCCTCTAAACTTTTAAAATGAGTTTTCTAATCTCTTGAACTTTTGCTTTGGTGTGGATTCACCCCTGAAAGTTTCAAAATGAGTTTTTTTGATCTCCCAAACTTTTATTTTGGTGTGAATTTATCCCTTAAACTTTTAAAGTGAGTTTTTTTTGACTCATAAGCTTTCAATAATTTACAACATTATGTCCATTTAACACTTGTTAAAAAGAAGAAGAAGATTTGGGATAATTGATGATAATGTATAATATGTTATAATATAATATATAATGTACAAATATAATATACTAAACTATTGATTCGTTTTATCAATTGAGTTCTAAGGGCTTTGATGGGCTTAAATGTTAGATGCACTACTTGCTCTCGATTACCTATAGGAAGCCCTTAGTAGGTTGATCCATGAGAACTCTCTGATGCTTAAGTTAGTAAGGAAGAGATGAAGGAAAGTGAAGTAAATGTGTGTGGAAAGAATTTCAAGCAATCTTTAAGGGATTGAAAGGAGAACTTAAGTGATTGTGCGTGTTTCCAAACATCTAAAGGATTTGAAGAAGCTCTTATACTTTTGGCTCTTTGTTCTACTTATAACACAAGGAGCTTACTTGCTAAGGATATGTGAAAACTTAAGGTTTCTTTGTACTCACTGTTAGCAGGGGACATGTGTTGTAAGAGTGATAGGGTGGCTCTACAAGTTGGTCAACCATGAATATGCTAGCAGTCACGTTTAAAACCTCAACTATTGACATTTGTAAGGTTGCTGAGTGTGCTAGCTATACTACAAATGTTAAGGGATAATTAATGAGGAAAGAAGGATAGGGAAAGGGTAAGAATACTTTATAGGAGGAACGCCCATCAGGCTCAAAACCATATACTGGTCTTTTATAATGCGCCTATTAAGGATAGGGCATCTTTGGTTAGGCAAGCATATGCTTGGGGGTCAAATGACAACCATAAGGCTTAGGCAGCCAAGCAACTGGCAAGTAGGTTGTAGAGCAACTTGAGTAAAGGTAAGGTGCTCAAGGGCAATGGAGTGCTCAAAATACTAGGTGAGCGACTTGATGTTAGAGGGATTCTTCGATGAGGTAGCAGACTACTCGAAAGGTTGCTCGAGTCCTTGCTTGGTTCATAAGCCTTAACCTTTACTTGGAGTAAGCCTCGGGGCCCAACTTAGAATAACTTGTCAACATAGACCATATATTATGAATTATATATTAAAATTATATTTGAATACTATATATTGTCTATTCACTAATATTATATATTATAAGAACATATATAAGATATGCCAGATGTTACTATATGAAATCATGTTTTTTGATAATGGTATTGTTGAGCTGAGAATTCGGTTTCTTTATTTTTCTAGCCTAATTTATATGAATGTCGACCCACTTAACATAAGTCTCTTAACTAAGCTAAGAAAATGCGTTTGTGTTTTTTTTTTTTTAAATATTGAAAAAGGAGTTGCTACCCGATTGAAATTTAAAAAAAATGAAATTAGAGTATATAGGTAGATGGACCCTAATTTCATCTACCAGCCCATGGGTTTTTTTTTTTAAAAAAAAACTTATAGAAGAATAGAAATTAGAAAATCTTTGAGTTGGGAGGTTAACTTATTAAACAGGAAGGTTTCTATAAAAGAAATCCATGAATTTGCTTAATGAGCATTAAATTAATTTTCAAATGAATTGGGATTTTATTTATTTATTTTTTAAATAAAAGGGGGAAAACAAAATTTTTACTATTTTGGGCTACCTGAAATATCTACATACTTGTGGGGTAGGATTAAGTCTATGTAGATCTCAATTTAAGAAATTTTAGTTTGTTAGTTTGCTTTATTTTTGAAAAACTCTTTTTAATTTAAGTTCATTAAATTTTATTAATTTGGGAAAAATAAGTTTCTTTTAATCTACTTTTGAAAAATCATAAAAAGGTTCCTAACTTTTGCAAAAGGTCAATTTATATTTTTTTTATGAAAAACATTTTATTTATAAAAAAAAAATGGGAAAAACAAGCCTATCTTTATTTAAAAACATTATTAAAGCTCATAACCAAGAATTAACATAATCAACCACGTCACAAAACATTTAATTTAAAACTATACTAATATACCTAAATCATTATGCTAACATACAAAAATTCAACAAGGACATATTAATAAAGTCTATTAACATAATGTTAACAAATTAATTAAATCACCTAAACAATTAACATAATATGATTATTAAAAATTAAAGACTACTAACATAACATGTTAATAACTTCACAATCATGTAATATAGAAAATAATTATTACAAACATGTTAGATCCATGAAAATACATAAAAAAAAAAATCAAAACATGCTCAATATCATATTTTCTTTTTTCTTTTTTATTTTATGAACGAACTAATGAACATAAGAATAAGTTGAAGAACTTACCTGCGCATTGGACAAACTTAGGTCAGTTTGGGTGGTTTTTGACAAGTTCTTAGGGTATAGTTGGTGGTGCTAGACTTTAGACATGTCAAACTTTGAAAGTTCTAGATCAATTTTTGGAAACCTTAAGCTTTCTCTCTTTGATTTTTCTAGAAAAGACAAGCTAATGCAATAATAACTTCAATATAATTTTTTAAACCTTTCTCCTCAAAATTGATCAAATTTTCATGCAATTGTATGAAATCAAAGCTTAGGCTTTGTTTATAAACATGAATAAAATGTTCTCAAGAAATTTTTTTGATCGATTTTCTTTATAGTGGGAGACATAGAAGAGAAAGAGTATGTTTGCACTTAGAATTTCTTAGAGTGAGAAACTAGTATAATATAGATTTGTGATTGATTTCAATTTTTTTTTTAAATGTAGGGAGGAGGTGTTTATTTATAGTGTTAGGTCGTGAGTGTAGGCCAAGAAACTTCTATGTATGAAAAAGATTCACTTTTATTGATTAATGGCACTTGAATTTGGTTTTGAAATTTCTTCCTCGATTGGCCTTAATTAATTACGATTTTATAGAAAATTTGGGCAAATTAATGTTTATTTATCTCTTAGGCTTTTTAGTTTTGTATAGATTTATATGGATTATTACAAAGAAACTACCCAAAATTACTTAATTTATTAATGGTGCATAATATGGGTATTTAACGGACATTTGGAATTGTTACTTTTATTTCTCCTTCCCTTATTGATAATAAAAAAATTGGACCTTCTTGAATAGGAGACTTCTTAGGTTTTGTTTCCATATTTTTTAAGGTTTTTTTTTTGTGACAAAAAAGTGGGTAAAATTAGGTAAAAGTTAACTTGGTATAGGTTGCCATATTCATGGCAATTCACACTTGAAAGCTTCTACATTTGATGGAAAGAGAGAGGAAGGAAGATAGCTTTGTTGACTTAGTCAAAGGGAATGCCACATTAGGCTACATGGCACTTCATCATCTGCTATGTGGTGCCACATCAATGTTACATGCGCTGTTAAATATTAGTATCACGTAGCACTGTGTTGCTTCACAAAGCTACCATTTCCACTTCTTGATTACTCGCTCATTGCTATTTTTCTAATACATAAAATAAGACATAGTAAATTCTCCCACTTGTAGGAAATCATACTATATTCTTCAAGAAAATGTGGAGTCTAATAAATATATGTTTAAGATATTTTTGAATATTATTCAATTTGATCAAATTAAGAACTTGGTTTTTGCCTACGTTTAGTTTCTATTTAAAAACTTTAAATGGTTACAAAATATTCATTTTAACTTCGATAAAGGTGTGGTTTGAGGTCATGATCTCCTGAAAAAATAAAATTTCAAAATAAGTCAAATTAGGCTAAAAAAATTGAATTTCAATAAATGTTCATTTTTATTTGAAATTCCTAATTTGATTAAATAACATTTGTTTATTTTGACTTTAAAAGTTGTTTTTAACAATGAAAAATTTCTTCTACCTCGAACCAACCTAAATGGATAACTACATCATAGTTTTTATGATTTTTTAATTTTTTCTATTTTTGGGTTTTCTTTTCTTTTTTTTTTTTGGTTTTTCTCATTTTTTATTTTAATTTTTTTATACCTTTCCCTAACCTTTCAACTTTTTTGGTATTCTTCCTTTTTTTTTTGTTTTCAATTTTTTTTGGTATATCTCACATTTTTTAAATTTTTTGGTATTTTCAATATTTTTTGCCTCTCCAAAAAGATAGGGGATTCTAAACTACAGATAAACCTAAGGAGAGCAAAAATGAGGTGTCTACAAGAATATTAGACAAAGGTCTTTGTTTCAAGCAAAATACCTCAATAATGCTTTAGAACTCTTATTTCTTGTTGAACTCCATTCCACAAGCTCTCATTTACTCATATATTCACCAATCTTATTTTCCACAATCAAAACTCTTCCATAAACTCTTTTAACTTCTAACTTCACCCAATTTTCATCTTGACATTTAGTGGAATGATTAAGAGAGAATGAAAAGGATGAGGAGGAGGAGTAAGTTATCTAAAGAAGCTCAAAGCACATATAGTTTGAAAAGCTCAATAGCATCAACTCTACATTGTTTCTCTTGATTTCTTGATTTCTAAAATGAGAAGGTAAACCTTTAAGAATTATAGAGTGTAGCCATCAATGAAGTTTAATAGTTTAGACTCGTATAAGTGCTGATTTCAAACCATAAATCGGTTTAACCTGAAAATGGATAGACTAGAATCACCTCCCAAATCACCAGACCCTAAGGGCTCAAGCGATTCAACTAGTTGGAACCACCTAAATTAGCAAGCTATGAACCGATAGGATGGCATGGTCGATTTACCTCCTTAAGAGAGAGAGAGAGAGAGAGAGAGAGAGAGACTATTAAGTTGGAAAAAATAATTAGATGATATTCATAGGTAATGATATATCAAAGTTATTTTTTTTTTTGTGATGGTGCAAGATAATTTTTTAAAAGTAATATTATCAAGCTAATGATTAATTATAAGTTGATTATGTGTTAAGAACGAATGAAAAATTTAATTTAAGTTAATATAAATATTTTTTATAAAACTTGTTAAATGTTAAGAATTTAAATATGAGGAAAAGATGAAATTTGAGGGGAAAAAAATAAAAAAGTTAAAACTACTTTAAGTTGGAAATTAATAAAAAAAATTAGAAATTATTAATGAATCTATACAATTTAAGAAAAGAAGAGAAAGAAGGTCGAATTTGAGGAAAAAATACACATCAGAACTAGATTAAGTTGGAAATTAATAAAAAATTATTAAAATTAATAATAAAAAAAGTTCAAGGATCGACAAATCAGCTTGAAACTGTGATTAGCTGAGTTGGTCATGATTTATCCTACATCCAATTTATGAACCGACGGTTTTAAACCGATTTACCCTAGTGAGCACCATTACGTTGTTCACTTAGACAATCCATGGTTGAAAGTCAATTGAATTAAGATAACTTGGTAATGACTTGACCACAAACTTTCCCTATTAAGGCCCCACCCCCTAGCATGCAGTGCACGGTTACTATTTTCTAACCAGACAAAATAAAAAGTTCAACTCTTCATTGCATCCCTATAAATGGCATGTCTAATTCTCATCAAATTAAATTGTTTCCTCCTTAAACTTTAGTCAAAATTAGGTCCACAAGTTAAGGAGAATGTTATATAATAAATATAATAGTATATGCTATATTTACAAGTTTAAATATTTAAATAAAATATCATCATACTACTCATACCAAACCGAGGGAGGACCATCCGAAGTTAACAAACAAGACATCTGATTTTTATTTGAGGTGATAGCTAAACACATTAATAGCGGTTTAGCAATATAAGTACTCTCATGTGACATGCTAACGTTGCTAAAGCCCCACCAAGGAGGCAATTTTGCACAATTATAACTTCATTCATATTAATTTTCTCTTAAAAGCACCTTTGGAGATACCTGGAAGAAGAGAATGGGAAAAACGTGAAACCATAAGCACGACATGACAACGGAAATTTATATATGTCTCAAACTCTATAGGGAAAGAGCTGCTATATGCATTGCATCTTGATGCATCAAGGAACTTCGGGTAAGCATACATCAATTCCCCAAAAAGCAACGAGAAAAGAAGCCTTGAAAAGCCTACATTATTTGCTCTAGCAATCATACTTCACAGACAAAATCACCACTTGTTTCAGTATCATCTACGTCTGCATCACCTTCCAGGTCATCCAAGTCCATACTACCTCCAGTAAGAAGCCCCCCAGTTTTCGAAACTTCCCCTGGTTTTCGGGCCTCTTGGATTATGGACAGAATTTCTTCCATACTTTGAGATGAGTCGCCCATGGAATCTGCCTGTATAAGACCTTTGCTGTCGTCCATGAACTCTATAGGCAGGTTCTTCAAAAACCAAGGATGTCTTTTAATTTCCGGGATCGTTATTCTCTATAGAGATTGCATAAAGCATAACCGATTAGTAGAGGAAGAGAGTATTATGGCTTATGTGGTTAAATTTCTTGTAGATATTGTCCCTCTAAACAGCAGAAGGCTTAAATCGAACACCTCCAAGGCAAATGTGCTATTTGAGCACAGTAGAAGTCAGAAGATACATTACCTTCTCAGGGTTAGCAACGAATATTCGAGACAAAAGATGTCTACACTCAATGGAGACCCGAACATAGTCCGGAATCGCATATTGGACGCTTAGAATACGCTGTAAAGTGTCATCAAAGTGTCTTAGTCTATCTCTAGGTAACCGCAAAAGGAATGTCAATTTTCACAGATCCGCAGGATGTACCTGAATTGTTTTCCTGAAGTTTCTTGGATCAGCCGGATCTTCAAACGGATAAGCTCCAACCAGCATCACATATAAAGTAACTCCACAGGACCAAACATCTGCAATCTACACTTTCCACCCATATTCCAATCATCAAGCCTTTTTACCCTTTAATGGAAGTATCAATAACTAGAAATGTGAAACAAATTACCTTCCCGTCATACTCTTTCGTAGACAATACCTCTGGGGCAATATAGGCCGGTGTTCCCACAGTGGATTTTGGCTGTGAGTGTAACACTGATGACTGCATATGACATTGAACAGTCAGTATCAATTATATAGATGAATTTTGTCATGAGAAACTAATCACCAACTGAATTGCCTTGGAGTAGCCAAAATCACATATTTTAAGACGGGGTGCAGTGCTTCCATCAAGAAGTGTATTCTCCAGCTTGAGATCCCTATGACATATTTGCTGCAAACAAACAGTAGCATTCGTTAAATCGGTCGGCAATGGATACAATATCCAGAGATATAGTGGAGTTAAATCATTATTGTTGGATTTAGTCTCACAGCCAGTCAACCAACCTAAGAATTTAATCTAAATGATACTAGTTTGATTTTATGCATGTTATTCGATATTCCCCTCACCTGTATGCAGAGACATTGATCAGAATCTATCACATGGAAATATCAAACAGGAATCAACATGATTGTATAAGGATTTTGAATATACAACTGCCTACTCCGGTATTACATTAATTTTTATCTCTAAAACCAATTGATTTAAAAGCTTTTAAGCTAATAGATATCAGTATAGTTTTATATTTATTGTTTTGCGAGTATGTTCAGTTTAAAGGAAAAGAATGATACCATTGAATGGCAATAGCTGACTCCGGATATAAGTTGTTGATAAAAAAATCTTGCCTGGTACAAACACACAAAACAGAATGGAAAATCATTGCTACAGAACATATCAGAGGAACTTCGATAAGGTGAACTAAAGAAGAAAAGGCAGTACAGTCCTACAGAATTTGACTTAGAGGCAGGAGATTATAAAATGAAAATTTTGCAGCCGGAGAGGTGATTCCTCTTAACATTGAAGAATTTACCATTATATGACAAGATGATGCAATGTATGTTGGAACATTGATAAATAGCTGAATTATATGTATGAAGCACTGCAAACTTCCAAACATCTCTGCCTCTATACTTACACCAGCAAGCCAAAATCACTGGAAGGACAACAAGGAAGATTTCTTGCTCTAATTGTAAAGTACCTCATCCTCGCCGAATCTGCCAGCATTACAAATCCTCGCAAAAAGCTCTCCTCCAGCAGCATATTCCATGACTATAGCTAAATGAGTTGGTGTAAGAAATACCTGCAGAAATAAAGCATCACACTTTCATGACCAGAATTCAGAAGGAGTAAAATTGCCGGACTATCTAAAAAGCAAACTACAATAAGCATTTTTCTGGAGTGCTGTTGACAATTAGCAAAAACCTCTTAGGCTTTGGTTAGTGATGCTTTGTGTTTCAGCATTTAACTTGTGTCATCTTTGAATTCGTTCTGAATTGGTCACATCAAATGATGATCTGGCAGTCTTGCCATTAAATATGCTTTGGTACTATCCTAAAGACCCTCTAATGTTTTTGTCAACAAGCAAATGGTGCATAAATTTTATTCAATGAGTACTCCCATGTCAATTCTGCATCAAATTGACAATAACACTTCCAATTGCGCCCCGGACATCTGCCCTATCTAGAGATTCCCAACTAGAACTATCTGGCTTCAAAGGTGGACACCTCTTGAGCAGCTTTAATTCCGCCTTTACTAATGCTATCGGGCATGCATTTCCAAATGCATGGAGATCTGAAAGATTCCAGGCTCAAGAGCTTCGATCAGACCTAGAGATATCTCCAGCTTAGGAGAATATGATTTTTTCACTTCACCTACAATCCTTCCTCAACCAACACACCTAAATGACACAACACATGGAAAAAATTGCACAGTAAACGCATCTTTCACAGATTCTTCTTTTTTACCTCAGGTCTTTAACAAATTCAACTGATACTGAAATTCAATGATCAAAAACTTGTAACGAATATACCTCCTTAAACCTTATGATATTCGGATGTTTCAAGGACCGATGGTTCATGATCTCTCTCTGCACATGCTGATCAATCTACAGAAAACAGAGTCATGAGACAAAAAAAAAAAAAAAAAACTGAAACCGAATCTCAAATAGAAACAAAAGCGATTAATCCTAGTACAGTTCAATTACCTTCTGGCCTCTTTCAATATACTTGACAGCATAGTGCTCACCAGAGAATCTATCCTTAACAAGCTTGGCCACACCAAAATTACCAGACCCGATATCTTTCAGTATCTCATAGCGCTCCATGTTTCAACAGCTTGTAGCTAGTCTCTATCCAAGAACAGACACAGTGATGGAGAAAGATAATTTCGAGGTTAATTCTCCTGATAGGCTTTGGGATGAAGATTACTGTGAGCTTACAATTTGAGAACACAAATACTATGTCATTGACTTGACTTTTTGGTAATTACGTGTGGTAACAGTGTTTAAGCTATGTTGGACTTGAGACTTTTTCTGAAAGTCTTTAGATAATCAGTGACATATGGAGTGGAAAACAGAATCGCAGGATATGATAAATCTTTTCTTTTTTTTTTTTGGGATGAAGCTAAGTTTGTTTCTCCAGTACAGTTTCTATGTTCTTTCCATCCAATTTTATTTTTTATATTAAAGGAGCGGTTAACTTTGGATGGAAGCTCGGTGTTACTGCTTGGTCGAATTTATAATCATGTTAAATTTGTTATAATAAAATGCATTTACACTAGCAAACAACGTACCAAATGTAACATAATTATAATATTTTAATTTAAAATTATAATAAGAAAAAATTATAAATACTACTCCATTAATATTATGGAATTAAAACAATGTAATGTTATGATAAAATAAAATATATTTATAACATTATTAAATTAATTATTATAAATTATCAACTGATAAATGTTAAGAGCGATTAAAAAAATAATAAAAATCATAATTTTTTTTATAAATATTAAAACATGTTGAGAATAAAAGGTTAATTTTTCAATAAGACGTTAATATTTTTACTTGATCTCATTATAAATTCAAATAAAACCAACTAACTGATGAGAAGTGACGGGGTTCTAACTTATGGAAAGATGTGTGAGTGTAGGAAAGAGAGAGAGATAGTGGAAAATAAATGGTGAGATTAGTAGGTACATACGGGGAATAAAAAAGGAATGTAGCGAAAAGTAAATGGAGAGAGAAGTTAATAGATGGAGAAGAATTCAGTAAATTATCAAATTTGTTCATTGTTCATAATTTTATAAAAATATTTTTAATATTGGTTTTTTAGTTATATAATATTATATTTAAGGTTTAAATAGTAAATTGTTAAAAAGCAGTTATTTAAGCCCTAATCTTCTTTAATAATATAGATATTTATTTAGTTTTTCTAAATAGTTTTTTTTTTCAACCTTCAGAATTTTATCTTTCTTCATAAAAATGTAAATATATAAATTTCTTCTTCGGATATTATTTCAAAAACATGTTTTTATTTTATTATCTATATATATATAATATTATGTTAAAAAATAATTATCTTAATTCATAAAATTTCTCTAATACAGTTTAAATGAATAATACTTAATGAGTAATTTTTCAGGAACTTATATATATACATGTATATATATATATATAGGGATAACATAGCTAAAATAATTATTGATTTGTTTTTTATATTTATAAACGTACGCGTGGGGTACCGCTATAATAGAATATAAAATATTTGTACACCTTTCATTTACGTGTACACAGGTTAGAATGTAAACATCAATATTATAAAAAAGACGGATGTATGCCCTAAATAGGTACGAGGAGGCGGAAACTTTCGTTCGATATATTTTTTAAGGAAATAAGAGGAGTGGCGTGCATAATTTAAAAATCTAGGACAGGATGGGAATTAAGGGGGACATGGCGATTGTCTAGCGGTAGTAGGATTCGACCTGATTGCAACTGTTGGTATTATCATCCAGCGTTGGCCTCGGGTTATACGTAATATTAATCGATAATATATTTAAGTCGTATATATATAAAATAAATAAAATTATATTATATAATTGTATATATTTTAATATTAATATAAAATATTAATAAATGAGAAAGATAAAAAGATAAGAATCATAAGAATGGTGGTGGGAAGAGAGAGAGAGAAGGAGAGAAATGTGAGATACATTAAAGGGGAAGTGGGAGAGATAACGTAAAAAAGTGTTAGAGAAATAGATTTTGTAAGATTAATTATTACACATTATTAAGGATAAATAGGTAAATATAATATTGATAGTCGCTTAAATCTAAAAGTGCTTTAAAAATATAGATATAAATAAGTAGTTTTGTATTTAATCTTCTATGTAAAAAAGATCAATAAAATTTTGTAGAAGAATTTATCACATATTAAATAATTAAATCATATTACTATCATGATCAATAAGGTTATCAAATTTGTGATTTTATGTAAAATCGATAGAAGGTTAGTGGAATCAGAATGTGAAATTAAAACATATATTATAGCTTTAAAAAACTATAAAGATTTTTATAGTAATCATATAAAACTTGAAATATATTATGGAAATACAGAAATGAAGATATTAAGTTCCTCATTTATAAAAAAATTCATAATAATATATAATTAAACATGTTTAGAAAAAGGACAAATAAAATTGAAATTAAACTTTTTCTATTATTTTCTTTTGAAAAAAAAAGTAATGAACTAAAATGAATAAAATATTTCAACTCATTTTAAATTGTTGATGGTATAAACTAAATTATATAATTTTCTAATGAAAGCTATGAATATTAAATAAGGGATTAAGAGAGAGAAAAAGAGAAAAAAAAAAGATATGAAAAATGATTTAATGCCGAGATAGTTGATGGGTTGTAAAAACTTAATTATATATTTTTTATTTTTTAGCACATTCAATTTGTATATGTAAAATTAGTAAGCTTGGTCGAAAATATAAATTTCTATATGAAAAAGAGTTTATACACAAGTTAACTTGAAAGAGTTTCCTAAAATTGTAAACTTGTGAAATCGTATAAGTAAAATCGAGATTTTGATAGCCATGATGATTAATGAGTTAAAAATTAAAAAAGTTATGTAAACTATACAAAAAGTATGTGTATAATTGGAAAAAAAAAAGCGATTAGACAATGTACACAATAATTATTAATTGCAAGTGATTGGCTTTACAAAACAAGTTAACATATGCCTGCCAAATAAAGGTTATCTATGTTATTAAATTCGATTGTAGTTTAAGTAACCGTTATTCTTTTTTTCTTGATAAATTCTTAAAAATACCTTGAAATCATATTTGGTAAGATTAATTACTACACATTATTGAACTCTATTTAAGATTATTTTATGGGTTCTACTTAATTTTATAAAGTTAATTATTACACATTATTGAATTCTATTTAAGATTATTTTATGGGTTCTACTTAATTTTATCAAGTTTATCTGTTTTCTCCACCAACTCATGCTTTCAAATCCTAAAAAGATGGACAGTTATCTCCACGTTCTTATTTGATGAAAACTTCCCCTTCCTTGTATATAAACAAAAACCCACATTCAACACCACATTTGGTTTCGAAAAATTAAAAAAAAAAAAACATCATAATTGCTCCCTTTTATGTAAACAGTTTCCTATCCCTTCTATTTTTCTATTCCAACACTCTCCTTTACTCTTTTTTTTTTTCAACCACTATTAAATCAAAACTCATGGACTCCGTAGGTAGAAAAGCCATGACCCCAAGAAGAAGCCAGTTTCAAGGTCTATCAAAGTTGGTCTCTAATTCCTTATTGATCGTATCCATTGATACTTGAAAAATGGGCTACTATACTCAATGTGTCAATACCAGCTCTCCTGTTGTATCTTTCATATTTTGTTGATTTAATACTTATGCTTCTACTTAGTTTAATATGATACTATCTTTTGTAGTTCAATGTTGGTTTTCTTTCAATCGTTGAAAACAAAGGGTAAATACATTCAATTAAAAGCATAGTATTATCTTGGATTTACTTATTATGATTAATGGTTCTTGCATAAAGGAATACTAAAAGAGAGAAATTAGCTACAAATTTCTTGATGTAATTTTTGAGTGAATCCATATTGCCAATATATTTGATATTTTCAATTCATTATAGCTTCTCAATTCAAAGCCTTGATGATTTATTATTTTGGAGTACTTTTTCCACTTCAAAAGTTCATGTTCAAGTTTTTATATATCATAAGATATGCGATATTTTATATATTATTTGTTGTTGATCTAATAATTATCCCCCAACTAATTGAATTATTTTTCTACTAATATTATTATGACCCTTGAAGCTTGGCTTTTATTGAAGTTCTATTAATATATTTATTGTTTCCATTTTAGATTATAAAGGTTAATTTCCTTCAACTTCTATCAAGATCGCTTTAAGTATGGAAATGAAAGAGGTTTGAAACATCGCATATTTATTATGCTAAATAAAGTAGAGATTGTTTGGAGGTGTTTTTATGTTGGCAACTTTTATTAACTATTACTTTTAAATCTTTAGTCCTTATATTTTGTAAATTGTCCTTACCTTATAGCTTAACTTTTTTTCTTTTTTTTTTTTTTCGTTGCAAGAAACATGATCTCACATTCAAACCAATGATATTGTTGTATAAATGTTAAAGTAATTTTTACTCACTAATGTTTCTAGGTTACTATCATGGTTTTTATGAATTATTTGTTATTTCTTCAATCATTGAATTTGTTGTTGATATATCTATATTTAGTATTAGCATTTGCTTTGTATAATTTTTTTTTTTCAATGACATAGTGGAATTCTTTTTATTTCCTATTTATAAAGCGTTTATCTTACTTTGTTGCTAAGATTACTTTAATCCATTAATTTGAAATGGTATTATTTTTGTTTGGAATTGGTAGAGCATGATCAATGATGATGATGTAGTTGCTATAATTTGTTGGCAATCATATTTACCAGGTGCAACTTGATTGTCATGTATGCATATTTTATTTGCAAACTTTGTTTTCATTAGAGTGATAATTGGTGTAAGGATGTATTTGTAGCAAATCTGAATGTGGTGGAGTCCATGTTGATTCATTTGAATAGAATTCTTGATTATACATTTAAGTAGTATTTAATTTTTTTTTAAGAAGAATTTTGTTTTTATGATTTTGGGTATTGATGGTTTTGTGTAATGGTGAAAATTTGGTCTTTGGATTATAGCAAGTATTGGAACTTTTGTTTGTAATTGTTTTCATTTGTTTCCTTTTTCTTTTCCAAGTAGTAGTTTAAATTAATCTGTAATGCCATATTGAGATTTCAACATCTAATGTCTAGGATTAAGAAGAGGGAAGAATTAGCCCAAGTAAATCATCTCCTAAGTTGGATGAATAACACAATGTTTGATAGAGTAAATGTCTCATGTCCATTTAAGTATCTAATAAATGGTTTTGCAAAACGTCCATCTAAGAGATATAGATAGGTTATTCCAAGAGATAAGTAATTTCTTTTATATTTATTTTTTATTTTTTCTTTTGCACCGATCATACAAGTGGTATGAGTACAACATCATATCTGTATTTAGGACATACAATTTGGATGCGACGTTTGCTAGTATTTATAAAGAAAATTTATATATAACAAAAGACACTTTTATAAAATGATATTATCCAGTAATCAACTTATTAAGCTCCTTATAATCATATGAGATTATATTAAAAGTACGGTAATACTCTTATTCGTAATAATAAAAACTTAAGCATAGTTACATGATATAATCACTTGATTCTATCAAAATGTTGCTAGTCTAAGAACTCATATTATATACGTTAGTAGCATAGAGTATGGAATGTAGCAAAACAGTATTGGTGTGATGGCACGAGGTCTCGATGGGCAGTTCCTTGCAAACCTAAAAGAAATTTCAATGTGGAAAAAGAAAATAGGTGGATGTGGAAATTGAATGGGAAATAGAGAAGTTGACGTGGTATGGGCAAAAACTGAACATGGGAATATTATAAGAGAGAGAAGTTATTAATGTCGTGGAAATGTTACGAGAGACAGATCCCTTTTAAGTGGTCTTAAATACTTAAAAGAGCAATTTAGTTAAGAAATAAAAGAAAAAAATTTACGAAAAAATGTGGGTCACAAAAAATCCTTAGAATTTAAATAATATAGATATATGTATATATATATATATACTATATATATAAATAGATAAATATATATATACACACTAGCGAGGCCAAGGTAGTTTTTGCAGTACAAATACAGATATTTAATAAATCACCTTTCATTATTATTTAAAAAGATATATATATATATATATACATATAGTTTTTATGTAATAGTTATTATTTGTCAAGAAATAATGGACACATGTATGTTGAAAATAACTTACCTGTAAAACATGCACTCAAGATGCGTGTGAAAAATAAATTAAATTGGTATAATAGAAATTCATGAAACAATTACTAGATCAAACTATATATAAACCAATAATTTAAAAAAGAAAAAAAATGAAAAGAATACATAAATAGCCTTAATAATTTACTGAAAAAAAAGACAAAACTATAGCAATAATAAATTGAAAATTTATTTATTTTTTTAAATATACTAAAAATATGCTAAACTCATTTTTCTTTTGTGGCTAACTATGCTAATCTTATTTAATTTGTTTTATCGTAATCTCTTTTGTTATTTTCCTCTTGGCTTGATCAATATAAAGAAAACCTATTTTACAGTGATCCTGTCTCCACTTGTTTGTAATAATTTTCTCCCTTCTATTCGCAATAAAATAAAATAACTTGATATTGTTTTTTTTTTTTTTAATATGTTGTTTGCATTTGTCACGTGAATAATAATAATTTTGTATATCTTGTGTCTATAATTAAATTATGGATCTAACTTGATTCTAGCAGTTAGCATTTGCACATTGTATTAATGTCATAGAAATATGCTCTCTTAAAACGTATGCTTTCCAGGGGATTTAATTATATAATATGATTTTAAGAAATTTAATTTAACTTTTCCCTATGCAAATAATATATGCAACAAGTTTTTATATATATTTGTTATGAAAAATCATGGTTGCAGAAAAATTTAATAATACCAAAACATCCATTATCTTTTTAATCCATCCATATTCTTATATTTTTATTTTTGAAAAAAACTAATTTGTTTTGACTTAGAACAATTTTGAGCCTCCATGTTGGGAGCTTTTATGATCTCATCTCTCATTTTGATAGGATTAATGTGGCTTTCCATCCTACCTTTAATTTATATCAATTAAATCTAAATCGTTGAAAACATAATTATTTTCACCCATTTGGTTAAGAACTTAGTACCAACAAGGAATCAGATGCATCCCTTAGATGGTGTATATATTGAACCGATCAAATTAAATGCCTAAGTATGAAATGGCTAAGGAGTAGTCAGGATATACAGTGCAACAATAGGAGCATGGATTGCATTGTCGTGTTGTTAGCAAGCGAGGTGTTATTTTCCATGGTAGGCCAATAATATACCATGTTGAGTAAATGATGGTACAACTTCCTTTGCCTTTAGTGCTCTCCATATTTTCCTAAATGTACCTATCTTAGGTGTTGTTATGCATTTGAGCGGCTTTCTCATGTACGACACTTTGTATAGCTCATCCTTATGCACAATGAGCTTTTTTTTTTTTTTTTTAATTTCTACTTCTTTAGTTGGGCATTTGTGTTGTTCGTGGGCTATACATTATTCTTTAAGTAATCAATATATAGGCACCTCCAGTCACCAATGCTTGCTACAAAATTGCATTCTCCTTGATCAAAGAGTTTGGAGCACTTTAGATATCTCATTTATACTTGGAAGCATCTTTAGACATCGTTGGTTAGTATTATCCTGCACACTAAATACAGCAACACAAGAGAGGTCTTTCTTCTCTACACTAAGTCTTGTGGTACTTTTCCAACTTTAAATGAGCTTGCTTTGCATAGATACATCAAGAAAGAATGCTCTTTGGACCTTTAAAGTATAAGAAGCCATTTATACAAGTAAAAATTTTCAACTTTGCTACAAAAGTTGCATTGGGATGTGCTAATTGTGCCTTGATGGGAGTGTGCCAGTCATATTGTGCTTCCTCCTTATCATCTAATAGTTGTAAGGATGTATAGGGGATAAGATCAAATGTTGTGACCTACTCGAAGCATCGTCTATTGATGGCAAACTTTGTTTCATTAAGCAAGAATCTTGTGCCAATTCTAAGGACCTCATTAATGGGGATTCTATGTTTAGGTTTAGAAACGAAAGGAAAGAGTTATCTCTTTCCAATACTCAATTTTCCTTTCTTAGGCAACTGCCATTGGGATATAGCTCTTCAGTAGATTACATTATTATGAGGCTAGACTATGTTATCCTCTTAAAGAAAGGTATGGTACTGAAAGCTATTATCACTTCCACTCGATTGTGGTTTCTACAAATGAGTAGGATGGAAGTGTGGTGAGCTATTGTCTCAGTAGAGTACTCAAACCCATACATTTATTACTACGTGGGGAAAGATCACATTAACTTTGGAAGATGTAGTTATACCTTTAGACTTACATTGCATTGATTAGACAAATATCATAACTTCTTCTATTCCGCATATTGATGGGAATTAGGCTACCAAATCACTGACCCACAGCCGAGTCGGAGGACTGGAGGAATTGGCAAGACAAAGCCTTCTATTTCAGCTAACTTATGCAGAGGCCAAGTATTTTCTTGTAGACCCATTCTGCTTGCTAAGCCGAATGGCTACCTATTTCTCACAAGTTGTGTGCTGAGAAGCGGAAGGCTGAGATAGTGGCCCATCTTCATTCTCACACATGCTTGGCCACTTGCATACTTGGCTGCACCCTTACCAAGATATCAAGAGAAAGAGTTTGGAATAACCAAGTCACCCTTACTTGGATAAGTAATCTGTCTGTACCTTTTTGTTCATATTTTCCAATGGCATCACCAATACAGCATTGCCATGTGTACAGAATCATGTGTAGAATTTATTACACCAATAATTGTTTTTCTTATATATTCATTTTTACTGTTTTGTATCTTGTACATTATTTTCTTAGGAAATGCCCATTTTGCCTTTTTTCCTTTTGGGCAAGTTGCCCTAACTTATGGGTATAAATATTCTTACACTTATAGTTGTAAAGTAAGAATCAGATTAACTTTAATATGCTTTGTATTTTCTTTCTTCTGTAAACATTGTTTATTTACTCTCGATATTACTCTTATCCTAACCCTTGAGTAAGGCTAGGTAGTGACCTTACTGGACCGATTTGTGCATCATATTGGATTGTGCTTAGAGTCCTTAGAAGTTCCATTAGTGCATCATATCCTTTGGAGCTATTTATGGTTTTTTTTTTTTTACTTACCATGCATTCACATTTGTCCTTTCATATATACCCCATCATTTTCTTTTGAGCTTTTTGCAAGTTCGGACCCATTTAGCGATCGACCTTATTTGTTCTTGGTTGTGATTTGCACCACTTGGTATTAGAGTGGAGGTTTTGTTTGAGCTGTAATTGGTTTTTGAAGTTTTGCTTATACTCTGTTTTGCATGTGTGAAATAGAGCAAGTTATTGTGTTCATCTTAATTGTTGTATTTGCTAATTGTTGATTTTTTGATTTGTGGAAGTGTTTGTTTGAGCTTTGAATAAGTGAAGAAAATGATGGATCCAATTGTAAATGTTGTTGCTGGAGATGACAATAGTGCATTCGTCTACTATGGACGATAGTCTTAGGGAATGCCTAGAAGCACTGACGAGAGACTCGATGAGGTGGCTAACCTCTTAGTAGATTTGACTTGAGTTATTCAAGCGTTGGCTTATTGACCAACTAAAGCTGTGCAAAAAACCCCATAAGTTGCCCAACCTATTAGTGGTTAGACACTAACCCAGTTTGAGATGGAGGAGTAGGTAGATGAGTAAGATGAATGATAGACGAGTAAGATGAATGATAGACCTGTGAGAACTTGATGAAGAGGATGAGGAAGAATATTTTGAAGAAGAGTGTATATGAGCCCCTAGAGCATCTAACCATATGGAGCTTTGAATTTTAAGCTTCATGGATTTATAAATGCTGATGAATATTTTGAGTGGGAAGAGAAGCTGGAGCATTTTTTTTTTTTATTATCATCAGTATAAAGATTACTAGAAAGTGAGAACTGCTGGCGTTGAGTTTTTCAGATATGCTACCATGCGGTAGAAGAATTTCCAGGCCATAAGGAGACGAGAGGGTTGCCAAGAGATTAATACTTGGCTTAAGATGAAGAGAATACCGATGAATAAGTTTGTGTCGGAAACTTATCTTTAAGATACTCTTGCTTAGCTTTAGGAGCTGAGATAAGGAGGCCAGACTGTTGACGAGTATGTTTAAGAATTTCAAATGCCTATGATTTGTTATGAAGCAAAGGAACCACTGGCTTGAATAGTCTCAAGATTCATCACTAAACTGAGAGGTGATATTCGAGACATTGTGGAACTTTATCGCTATACTATAATGGATGAAGTCATCAGAATAGCCTAGTGAGTAGAAAGGCAAAGAAGGAGCCGAGTATTGACGAAGATGTCGACTAGTCAACCTGGATAGGTAAGTTATCGAGCTCAGTCGAGTACCGAACTAAGTTGAAAGATTAATGTGTAAGTTGATTAGAAAGGCTGAATAGATGGTGAAGTGCTGACCCAAACTTACGAGAAGGGGTAAAGGTCTGGCAGGAAGATTAGCCAAATCAAGTGCTTCAAGTGCCATAGGTTCGGACATATGGCTACTTAATGCCCAAATCGAAGGATAATGGTCATCAAGGGAGACATCTCGAAATTAGAAGTAGACAGTATAGATGAGGAACTTGAAGAGTAGGAGGTCCTTATTGAGAAAGAATTAATTGAAGAGGACGTATTTGTTGAGGACTTGGACTAGTTACTCATGATTATTCGACACACTATGAACATGGAACTCTTATGAGAGGAGTAGAGAGAGAATTTGTTTCATACCACATGTAAGGTGAATGATTAGATGTATGTTTTTATCATAGATAGTAGAAGCTACACCAATGTGGCATTAGCTGATCTTATTTCAAAATTGAAGTTATCGACTATTGTACATCCAAAGCCGTATAAGTTGCACTGGTTGAGTAAGAAAGGAGTATTATATGTTACTTGGCAAATACTACTGATAATCATTATAAGGAATTACTTAGACCAAATTCTCTGTGATGTACTGCCCATGTGTGCTTCCTACATGTTGCTAGGTAGATCGTGGCTATTTAATATAAGAGTTATCCATGATGGCTATAAAAATATGTACATATTTGAGAAGGATGACTGAAAGATCACACTGAACTTGATGCCGTCGAGAGAAGTTAATAAATTGTAAACAAAACTTGCCCACGGATCGAGGAAGGCTTTGGTGATGAGTAAAGTCAAGCTTTGAGAGGCCATCAATGCTAACAAGTCGAACCTTATGTTGTTCAGACGCCTATTAGAAATGAAGGAGCAGGGTGAACTACCTTAAGAAATCATAGAGTTGCTTGATGAGTCTGTCGACCCGTTCCCAGAACAATTACTTGAGGGGTTGCTCCCAATTCAAGGTACAGAGTATTACATTGACTTAGTACTCGACATTGCACTGTCGAATAAGCTAGCTTATTGAATGAGTCCCAAATAAGCTTCTGAGCAACAACATTAAGTCAATGAGTTGTTGGAAAGAGGATATGTTCGAGAAAGTCTCAGCTCTTATACTGTACCGACGCTTTTGGTTCTGAAAAAGGATGGAACCTAGTAGATGTGTGTCGACAGCCAAGTCGTGAGCAAGATCACTATCATGATCAAATACAGATATCTGATCCCAAGGTTAGAAACATGTTGGATGAGTTGAGTAGAGCTAAGGTCTTTAATAAGATTGACTTGAAGTTTAGCTACCATCAAATCCGCATGAGGCTGGGAGACGAATGGAAGACTGTGTTTAAATCTTGGCATGGACATTATAAGTGAATGGTCATGCCATTTAACCTGTCAGATGTCTTAAGCACTTTCATGTGATTGATGAGTCATGTGTTAAGACATTTGATTGGAAAGTGTGTCATGGTATACTTTGATGACTAATTGGTTTACAGTGTTGACATGTAGAGTCACTATGAGCATCTTTAAGTAGTATTAGATATTCTTCGTATTGAGAGATTATTCAGCGATCTCAAGAAATGTTGTTTTTTCCAAGAGGAAGTGGTATTCTTAAGCTATATAGTCAGTAGAGGAGGCTTACGAGTAGATGATGAAAATATTCGAGCAATTATAGAGTGGCCAACTCCTACTACTTATGCCGATGTGAGAAGTTTTCATAGATTGGCTTCATTCTATAGACGATTCATTAAGAATTTTAATATACTCATCACTCCTCTTATTGAGCTTACGAAGAACACTGACTTCCGATGAGGAGAAAGCGAAGAGAGGAGCTTTGCTGAGATAAAAGAAAGATTGACCTCCGCCTCGGTGTTGGTCCCACTTGACTTCGAGAAAATATTTGAGCTAGAATGTGATGCATCAAGCATTGGAATAGGAGCTATCCTAATGTAGGAAGGTTGACCAATTACCTTCCACGGTGAGAAGCTTAGAGGACCACAGTTAAATTACTTTGTATATGACAAGAAGTTCTTGGCGCTGATTCGAGCACTGTAAATGTAGTAGTACTATTTACTGTTAAGAGAATTTGTCATATATACTGACCATGAATCGCCAATGTGCCTTCGAAGTCAGACGGAGTTATTAAAGTAGCAAGCGAGATTGGTTGACTTCCTTGAAGAATTCAATTTCATGATTAAATATAAGCAGGGAAAGAGCAACGTAGTTACAGATGCTCTTTCAAGGTGACATGCACTTTTAATCGAACTATAGACTAGGCTATTTGGGTTTGCAAGTATCAAAGAGTAGTATTTTGGTGATCTACACTTTGGACCCATAGTAACTTAATGCGTTGATGGAAGGATAGTGAATGACTATCATGTAGAGGATGGTTACTTATTCTAAGGTGAAAAATTATGCATACCAACCTATTCATTGTAGGAACTATTGATCGAGGTAGCTTATAGTGGACGACTCTCCAGACATTTTAGAGGAAGAAGGACTTGTGAACTGTTGAATGGTTGATTCTTCTAGCCAAGGATGAGGAGAGATGTGAACTGAGTTGTTGACAGTTGTACTGTATGCAAGAGGGCTAAGTGTTGAACTGAGCAAGGGAAAGCAATGCCTTTACTTATTTCGATGAAGCCATGGATTGAATTGAGCATGAACTTTGTTCTTGGGCTATTGCTAACTATCCGAGGCAAAGATTCTATAATGGTCGTCATAGATCATTTAAGCAAAATGGCATACTTTGTACCTTACTCGAAAACTAATGACGCTTTGGCTATTGCTTTTATTTTCTTGTAAGAGATTGTGTGGTTATACGGTGTGTCGAGAAGTGTAGTCTCTAATAGGGATCTAAAGTTCTTGAGCCATTTCTGGAGGACCTTGTAACATCGGATAGGGACCAAACTACTATTTAGTACTTCTTATCATCCCTAAAATGACGGCTAAGCGAAGGTGGTTAATCGCACTTTAGGATCACTGCTCTGAGCTGCAGTAGGAAAGAACTTAGCTAATTGGGACATCTGCTTGCCAGTGGTAGAATTTGCTTACAATCGTATAATGCATAGCACTACTAAGCAAACACCCTTCGAAGTGGTTTATGGTTTTAATCCTGAGTTACCTCTTAACCATACCCCTGTACTTATACACGTGCAAGAGGACCCGAATGTAAGAGTACGAGCATGATCCCTTTAGCACATCTATGACAAAGTCACTCGGCATATCGACCAAGCTGCTACAAGAATGTGAGAGAAGACTAAGGGTAGGACGACTAAACAATTGTAGCCAAGAGACTTGGTATGGTTGCACCTCAGTAAGGAATGGTTCCTGAATAAGAGGAGGAACAAATTATCTACAAGAACTTAAGGACCTTTTAGGATCCTCTAGAAGATCAATGATAATGCTTCTAGATTGGAGTTTCATAAGGACTATGGGGTTTTTGAAACCTTTAACGTTGCCGACCGTAGTTCATATCACCTTAATGGAGAGTTAAATGAAGACCGTTTGGATTTGATCCCAAATCCAAAATAACCCGGAGGGAATGATGGGAATCAGGGTATTGGACTATTGACCTGCAGCCAAGCCTGAGGATTAGAGGAACTAGCAAGATGAATCCTCCTATTCCAGTCGACTCATGCGGAGGCCGAGTATCTCCTTTCTAACCCATTATGCTTGCCAAGTCGAATGATTGGCTATTTCTCGTATGTTGTGTGTTGAGAAGCGGAAGGCCGAGATAACAGCCCATCTTCATCCTAACACATGCCTGGCCAATTGCTTACTCAGTTGCATCTTTATCGAGATGTTGAAAGAAAGAGTCCAGACTGACCAAGCCATCCTTACTTGAATAAGCAAGCTGTCCGTACCTTTTTGTCTACATCTTCCAATGGTATACAGAATCATGTATAGAATTTGTTGCATCAATGATTGTTTTCCTTATATATTCATTTTTATCCTTTTGTATCTTGTACATTACTTCTTTAGGAAATGCCCATTTTGTCTTTTCCCTTTCGAGCAAGTTGCCCTAACTTATGGGTATAAATTGTAGCGACCCTAGGAGGGGCCTAGTAATATTGCTTAAAATTTCCATATCACGTGTGCACCCATGATAAGAAAATCGCCTTGCAAGTCAGAGATTGCAAGACTTTAAATAGTTATTTTCTAGAATCTTTAATCTTAGTTCATTGGCTCATTATATGATATAAATAATTATGGATATCCATTTTTCTACAGTTCCTCATAACCATAGAGAATCAGTATCACCTACTAAAATAGTGAAATAAGATAGAAAATTCTAAACTTATTAAAGATACTAAACTTAATTGAGACATTAATCGTTTTTTGGATCATTCCGAATTAACTATACAAGCTTTTCATCACATTGATTCAATGGTAACACTCTGCATTCGATTCCTATCCCATTCCTAACTATCAATCAACCTGCAAAGAAAAGAACTGTTGGGGTGTAAACTTACGCTTAGTGAGATAATTACACTCATCAGTACCGTATGATAGAAATTTATTAGATGCACAATTATATGAATGTATGAACAATCGGTATGCCAAACAACGCATGCAGTGACCTAGGAACTGTATACGACTCAGAATTACACCCCCTGAAGTCGGGGTTTGGAGATAATTAACTGACCCAAACCAAAATCCGGGTTCTAGACCTTGGGTTTTATTTCATTTACTCTATCGTGCTCATGCCAAAACAAAACTCTCTATATATATAGGTATATTTCCTTTACCAAAATCAAATCATATATTTTAAAATCCCAAGTCTAGCGGTATGGTAGCCCCCGCAGTCCACAAACATACGCCCTAAGTAGAAGTCACAAGACTCGGCCCCTCGCTGACGGTTGGTGTCTCCCTGCGCTTAGTAAGCCCATCAGCTTAGGATAGGGACTCAATATATATGATGACATAGCTAGTGCCCAATCCTACAGGAAACTCGTATTCCTATGAGTCCCGTCCCATCTTCTACGTGAAGCGGCAGTCGGTGTTATCCGTATGCAATATGGGGAATGCATGATTCATTTTGATTTCTTAATTGTATAAGTGATTAACTCGATTTTTAGAGTGATTAAACAATTTCATTCCATACAATTCACATGTATATATTAATACAAATAATTCCCATTATTATATATATAATTAACAAGTCATCACATTCATCCATAAATCCATACACATGCATCTCCCATATCCCACAAGCATCCAAATTTTTATATATAAGTTTAGGTGCATCTATTTTACAAGCATAATCAAGTAAAGAGTCATCGGGAATTTACTCACTCTGTCATGTGGGTTAATCAAAGTAATCTGGAGGCAAGTCGTCTCCATATACGGTGTCCCTTAGTCATTGAAATAGTATTTATAACGAATTGAAATAAACTTAGAAAACTAAGTAAATTTTTCCTTAAGTTATACTCTTGACTAGTTTTCGAAATTTTTCCCTGTTTTTGCCTAAAGTTCAGTTGCATATAACTTTTTCGTTTTAAATCCGATTTTTATGATCTTATAGTCAATCTTCATCGTTTTCAAGTGTACTTTAACGTGGTGAGATTAGATTTTCAAAATGAGGCATAAAATTCTATCAATGGGTCAGTTAAGTAACGTTCCTCATGTGTTGGAGTGTTGTTGGGCCTTGTATAGTAAATGGGCTTTTTGATAACTTGAGAAATCCTTTGGGCTTGGTCTTAAGATTTTATCCTAAGCTTAAAATACTCCTTGAGATCAAATTTACAATGATTTATATTCCTAAGGCTAACAATCACTTCATGGGCCCTTTAGTGGGCTTAAGTTGTCAAATGGGCTTGTTTTTGGTTCAAACATAGTGGGCTTGTGGGGCCTTAGGTGGATTTCTTATGGGCTTCAAAACAACCTCTCTTGATACTTTAAGGTGCTGGTCAGAATTTCATTGAAGGCCTAACTTAGAGTTTTAGGCTTGTTTTGAAAGTTTTAGGCTTGGTTTTGAGTTTTAGGCTTTGTATGCTTACTATACTTGCTTTGGTTGATCTTTTCACTTTGTTCATTCACTTTTATCATATTTTTAAGCTTCTTTTTCTCACGTTCCAGATCTGTTCATGATGATTCCAAGGGGTTCTTGCTTGATTTTTCAACTTGTTTCATCATTTCCTTAAGTTTAGGTGGTATATTATGCACTTAAACTATTTACATCCAAATCTTAACTTAAGTTTTCTTCCATAAGATGATCCTTTAACTCATGCTCCACATAAAGAAATAAAAGATCTTATACTTAATACAATCTCTATATCATAGCTCACGTCATACAAAGTTGATTTCTTCATAAGACTTCATGTGATGGATTTTTCCTTAACTTAAGTCTAGACTTGAGCATGTTTAACTTAATGGAAATAAAATCAACATTCAAATGACCTTTGAACCCTCACGTCCAGCATGTTCATCTTTCATTCAAGTTCTTGTTTTAAGATTTTCTCAACTTAAAATCTTCCATTCAAAGTGTTACACAAGTATCTTTACAAATCACCAACTTTACATGCTTATGTTTCAACTTCATGTAAGGGTTTCATGAGCTTGTTTCTTAAAACGGTGTTTAGTGTTATAACAACTTAAACCTTACTTATATCTTCAAGAAATCAAAGTCTCCTAACATAAATACTAACCTACATATCACAAGAAATACTTACTCGTCCTTAAAGCAAAATATGGTGGTTGTGCACAAAGGTTCCACTTAAGCTCTTAACTTTTCTTCCTCTTTTTTAACCTTTCGGAACCTAAATCTTTTGGTCCTTTGGAATGGGGTTTATGGAAGGTTCTAAAACATCTTAGATGGTAAAAGAAAATAACACGAGAACAAGAAGAGAAGTTGCCGTGAGTGAAGTTGGAAAAATGGAAGAAAAGTTGATTTTGTAGGGTAAGGTGGTTTCTCCCTTTTATGTTTGTTTCAAATGAGAGAAAAATGAAGTAAAAATGAAATTGAAACTAAGAGAAATAATGGAAAGAGTGGCCGATTTGAATGGAGAGAGAATTAGTGTTTAAATGACTTGAAAGTGTTGTCTTGTAGCTTACACAAAAGTCAACAATTGTAACTATTGATGATGTAAGCATTAAGAGGTGAATAGTGATGTGTAAGAGAAAGTGATTGATGGTTAAAAGACAAGAGCATGGCCCCCCTTTCTCCCTTGTCTAAATTTTCCATTTAAAGTGATTTTTGGGCCATGGAGAGGTCTTGTCTTATTTATTAAAATTAAGCTTATGAAATCTTGTGAAAAATTGTCCATATGTAGTATAAATGAAAATGTGATAAGGAAATTGTCTTATCACTAGATTTTGATAAGTTATCAATTGATAAATAATTCCAACTCTCAATTGATAAGTTACCTAAGGTGATTGGTTGGTCTACTTATTTATGTGTAAACCTTATACATGAAGATAAGGGCATAGCCTTATAGGAAATTGTTTTAGAGTTTTCATTTTGCATTGTTTCATAATTTATGATTCGATTCCTATAAAATTGTGAAATTTTCTAAAGTTGAATGAAATTATTCAAATTAAATTATTGATTAATTACTTAGGGTTAAAATTCCTTAATTATTTTACGGTTTAGGGTTTTAAGTGACTTTAGAGCTTGCAGTTCTTCAAGCTCGCAGTTCTTCAAGCTCGAGTTTTATCGATAATTGGTTTTTGGATTAGAAAAATTTAATTCGTTTCTAAATATAAATTTAAGTTTTTGGTCTAGTTGATCTTTCGGAACGTTCGGAAAGTACTCTTACTCAAATCTTAGACCTACTAAAAGTAGGGTTTACATAAATACCCTTGCATTTGTTGTTGTAAAGCAAGAATCAGATTACCATTAATACGTTTTGTATTTTCTTCCTATAATAAACACTGTTTGTTTACTTTTGGCATCACTCTTATCCTGAATCTTTAGCAAAGCTAGATAGTGAGTAATCTCACCAGACCAATTTGTGATCATATCAGATTGTGCCATAAATCTTCGGAAGTTCTATTGGTACATCATATTCTGTGGAGCTGTTTATGGTTTCTTTGCTTACCCTTCATTCGCATTTGTCCTTTCACACATATCTCATCACTTTGTTTCGAGCTTGGTACAAGCTTAGACTTATCCAGCGACCAACCTTATCTATTCTTAGTTATGGTTCATACCACCTTACAGAGTACATCCTTGGAATATCTTTATAGGAAGCTTTGAAAGTTGCTCACGATAAAAAGAGGAAAAAATGCTTTGCTACTTAGCTTGCATAATCTTTTGAGGAGCATATGAAAGATAGGCCTTAAGTATCGGGGCCAAGTTGTGGACAAGAGTAAGTATCTTCATATTCGTTTATATAAGTATATTATTAATATTTCCTACTTGTGTCTCTTGTTTTATTCTTGTAGGTATGAACTTACAGCTTTAATATGTTGGCTCTCTTTGTTCTTGTTCCTTGGTAGTCTTGAAGAAGGTCTTAATTTCAACTCTTCCCTTCCACCTATGTGCATTGCCTAAGGTAAGTGCTTCACATTGACTCCCTTTTACTTAGGTTCCTTGTACTGATGCTTAGACTTATATCATAAGGCTTATATGTGCTCAAAAGGTTGTTATGTGAACATATCCCACATAGACCTTGGATTTCTTCAACTTTTCTTCTATAAGAGGTATCAAAATCATTTTACTCCCCCTGTTATTAATGATGAATCAAGTGCCAGTCTTCCTAGATCATGGGCTTAGGTTAAAGGAACAATTGAACAACCACTACTGCATCTTATTGATGTAGAGGGCAAGTTTACATTTGACCTTATGTAACATAGATAGCCGGATATGATGACAGTAGTTGATTCTATCCTCTTGGTTTAAAGGATTAGGTAACCTTAGTAGAAGGCATTAGAGTCTCCATAGTTTTGAAGTAGGGTTCCTTTTATGGTATAACCCTAGGGATCTGCCCTCCTTTTTTGATGGCAAAGACTTCTTTAGGTGTTTTATAGAGAAAAGAGTTATGTCATACTCTCCTTATAGAGTTGCATGCCAATTTACCTTTCACCAAGGAATTCCTCGTATCATGACCATTACTAAGAATTATGATTCATGTTGTCAGTTGCTCTCACTAAGTGAATTTAGGAAAATTCACCGAAGGGTGCAACAACTATTCTTTCCTTTAATGAGTTGTTATGGAGTTGCCTCCATAAACTAGTTGACTCGCTATTTAAATTGCTTGGACATCTTTCAGTTCTATGTCTTTGCTTTAGTAAGTGATGTACTTCCTATCCATAATATATACCATTGTAAATTCTACCTTAAGTTGCCAAGGTCTGTACCTATGTTAGATGGTGATGTTTATGAAGTTGTTGTACAAGCATCTCAACAGTCAGAGCCTTATAACGATGTAGGAGTAATGAGGTCATGGTCAAGATCTAAAGGGAAACATACACCGCCTACATTATATAACCTTAGAGAAACCAAACATGCATTTATCAAGGGAGTAACATTCTTGCTTGTATCTTGTTGCTATTATGTATGCATTTTTTTTCTAAACTATAGCTTTTCATCATATAATTTTGTTTCTTTAATTATTATAGGCTAAGACTAACTCTGTTTTCTCAATTGGTATGGGGAGGAACATTGTTTTTTCAAACCTTGAACTTCATTTGAGCCATCTTATTACACCAATAATGGTTCCAAATAAGGAAGATGATGACTAAGACATGGTGGATTATAAAGAATCACCAGTCTAATTTGAAAGTGGTGAGGGTAGAGATGACCATATTGAGGAGTTCAATGATTCTTTTGAGGTTGGTAAAATCATTCCTAATACTAATGTACTAGTTTTAAAGGTAAGAAGAATTAATGATAGTCATGTTGATGCGTTACTTTGCATAAGACTTTATGGAAACAAGTGTATATAGCACTTGCGATATCCATCCTCCTTCAGTTGCTAGCATGTCTCCTCAAGACATGGTAGCAACATTAGATGTTATTCTAGCGAAGGAGAATGTGTCTTTTCAAGGGTTTATTGTACCGTCCCATCTATTAGAATCTTTAGAGAGACTTAATGCCATGGATAGAAACTTTTGGATTGAGTCCTCTATGATAGAGACAAAATTAGCTAGCACCATAGTGAAGATGTTAAGAGAAGATATGCTATTACTAGATAAGCCATAGAATTCTTTATTAGATATTTAGTTGACATAGTTGGTTAAGTTTATAAAGGAAGCTCATCTTCTAAATTCAAGGTTGACAACTTAGACTTAGTTGTTACTAAGGCCACACAAATGTTGAGTTACAATGTTGCTATAAGATGAAACGATGCACTAAAGATGAAATTGCAAGAGGTAGAAGAGGTGCTTGAAGCAAAGACAATGTTAGGAGACATGGACTTATAGTCCAAAGTAGTCTTAAATCATGAGCCTTAGTTGAGTTCGAGTACTTTCTTATTTCATTTATGGTTCTTCTTCTTTTAGTGTTTTTGAACTATTTTCAATGCTTTGTAGCAAGACATCTAAAACAAACTGAGATTGCTTTTTCATTCCCTTTCTATTTGTGTATTTTAATTTGTTTATTCATGTCAAGCACTAAAAAAATGTAGAAGTCATTGTGTAATTAAGAGGCATTGCCTTCACTTAGTAGCAACAATGTAGAGAGTATCCATAATGAGTGGTTTTAACTTATATGATTATAACATAGTGTTGTGCACTGGAGCGAACCTCTCACTTGCTAGCAACGATTATTAGAACACTTGAGGTATTATAATCAATTACATTGGACTATCATTAGCATCTAAGAGGGGGTATTTCCTAATACTTAGTTTTTTATGGTTTCCTTTTCAAAACTAGGTCCACATTATTTTGTAAGGAGATTTTTCTCTTAGTTAGTGGTGATGGGCTATCGTCATGTGCTTAAGAGCTATGCTCTAGCCAATTAGCAATTAGTTGTCATCACACACTTAGGAGGTAATGCTCTTACCAACTTACAATGACAACTAGAATGATACTTTATTTATTTTGTATAAATTTCATTGTGTGCTAAGAAGATAGATCTCTAACTTTATAGCAACAATAGCTAAAATAAAGAGAGATGTATAGAGTATTGTGAAGCCTATATTGCATTCATAAGAATTGTAAGTACATTATGGCATTTACAAGTGAAATTTCTTAATATATTGAAAATTGACATGAGGGGTGATGACATTTGTTTTTGCATTGAAGAGCTTGCAATAGCCACTATCATGGACTTCATGTATAAGAAACATACTTTCTCACTTGGGTGTGAACTTTGGCGCTAGAATACCTCGTTGCACATGTTCCCTTGCACGAAGTACAATGTTGCCTTGCTGGAAAGATCATTTTCGAATTAGGCGATCATAAGCTATGTTTAGTCTTTATTGATAGTTGGTATGATTACACTTGATAGTGTCTCATCTTTCCTTTAGAGCTTAAAGGTGTAACATGTGTAGAGTTTTAGGCTTTATGTTAGCATTGATGGCCAGCCATTTAGATGGAACCGATACTTCTATAAGTATTATTGCTTTAGATCCATATACTAAGGAGAAGCGTGTGACTTGCTGGAATTTTGTCATGCCATTCTTGATGGTCTTCATGAACCATCTTAGTAAGCACCTTTAGGAAACTCTTGTTTGTTGCTTTTACTTGACCATTTTCCTTGGGATAATAAGGTGTAGACTTCACTTAGTCAATTCTATAGGAGGCTAGCAATTGTTATACATGTAAGTTGATAAAGGGGGTGCCGTTATCAGATAAGATATGCTTTGAGATTCCAAAGTGCCAAATGATATGTTCTTTTATGAGGCTAGATCACCATCCTTAACTCTAAGAGGCAATCATACAACTCTCTATATCAAATAGGGACAACAAGCCCCATAGGATGTACTATAAAAAGAACTCTATCTTAAATCTACATAGACTCTCATGGTTTTCACTAGTGTCCTCTAATCCTATAGGATATGATTTGTTACTATCTTCATATTAAGAATATTATTGAAACCTTGGCCCTAAGAGATGCTTTTGAGAATGTTGGTCCCATATAAGATATCAAGAGGAGGAGTAAATTGATATTTTTAATTTTTTGAAAATTTTTTGGATATAAGAAAAATTCCCCTCTTAATAACTTAAAATGGTGAACAATGATATTTCAATAATTCAACTCATAACTAATCAGCACAATTAAATAACGCAAAGCAAAAGGATAAGGAAGGAGAATATTATGTTGAGGATTTATAGAGCTCTAGCCTTCTGCCTACTTTTCTCTTTTAACTCTATTACTAGGGACCTAGTCTACTTTACCAGTGTCGTTCCATTTGATCCACTATAACAAAATCACGAGAAGTTTACAAGAATTTGCCATACATAGACTTCACTACACTCTGCTCTGCTTATCTAACCTTTCTTTAATCTAAGCTAATGTAAATTTACGGAGTATAAACTAAATCAAACAACAAACAAATTTTACAATAGAAACAAGTGAGAATAACTATATGAATCTTAAAAGGATTTTAGATAAAAACATAAGTAATGATTGATGACAAATCTGCTTCAGTTCAACTTTCTAGAGAAGTACTTGAAATACATTTTGTACTCTTTCAGATAGAAGAAATAGCTCTTTCAAGTATAATGTATATGTAATCTTTTGATTTTAGATTCGTGTCTATAATTTTGAATCACTTTTTCTTTTATATTTGAGTCTTCTAAAGGCTAAAAGATGATGAGAATTATCTTCAAATTATGTTTATCCTTTTCAATGTCTAGATAATAGATATTTTTTAAGAAGATCTCAGTGAATTGAATTTTAAATCCAATCCTTTAAGTTTAGTAGGAGATGCTTGATTAGCAACTTCTAGATAGGTTTGAAATTTGAAAAAAAAAA
Organism: Lumnitzera racemosa; assembly: GCA_024138005.1. Lineage (NCBI taxonomy): Eukaryota > Viridiplantae > Streptophyta > Magnoliopsida > Myrtales > Combretaceae > Lumnitzera > Lumnitzera racemosa. The sequence goes on from JAMXBC010000008.1 coordinate 33,522,174, forward strand.
AATCCTACAAGATCCAATACCAATCTTATCCTTGTCCATTCTTATATATATATCTTTGATTTATCCAAAGATATGTTTACTTAAAATAATCCCCATTGATTCATAATTCTATCTTGAGTAAAATGAGATTATGTGTACTTCCTTAATATACCCAATCTAGTAGAGCTAGGCCTTGTTTTCTTCAAATCTGATATGAATTAATTTTCAACATTACTCTTCTAGATTAACTATCTGAATAACCTTTAAGACTATTAGCCTTCTTTCCTTCGAAGTCTTTGAAGAAGTTTTGGAAATATTATATCGATTCTTTTCATAAAAAAGCTTCTAAAGCATCTTCTGAATATTTTTAGAATTGTCTCCTTTGATAAATAATTCAGACCTTCTAAATAACTTTCTAAATCATTCTAAATTTTTAATTTTAAAATTTTTGAGAACCCTTTTAAATACCTGCATTCTTGATGATTCATTAGTATTTTTCTCTTTTTATTATTATCAAAATTCATAAGAGATATCTAACAGAGAAAAATGGCCCTAAAATTATGTTGTATGGGGGAATTCAACCCTAATAGCGTGGTGGCAATTGCAAAGCCATTGGTCTTGTCTAGACCCCCCATTTTGTCAAAACTAATAGATGCCATCACAAGTGAATTTGCTAGTTTATCTTAACGGATCAAAAGTGAGAGGTTAGTTTAAGTTACTAATGCAAAGCTAGTATATGATGGCATTCTAATGAGATAAATAATTCATATTGAGATGAGGAATTGGCTTATATGAAGGGAGCCCATATAAGTATTGAATACTCATTTAATGTATTATCATGGGGGTAATGTCATTTTGGTAGTTTTAAAGCGATGCAAGCGATTAGACAGTGTTGTACCCTTATTCACTAAAAAATTCCAATAAATAAATTTGCAACATTGGCACTAGGCTTGTATACTCCAACAAAATGAAGTTCCTAGTTGTATGAGTATACTTTGTAGTAGTGCAACTTTTACAATACACGTGTGTTGAGTAGCAACCTAGCTATTTATAGTAGCCAATTTATGATAAAAATACTTGTACTCCATCCAAGAATTTTGGTAAGGGGCAAAATATAGAGTGCTGAAACTTATTGCATTATTTATCTAGCTTGACTCATACGCTAGGTAACATACCTTAGAGAGTCCAGTCTATATTTGCAATGATTCAAAGAAAATTGGCTTGGTAGGCTCAGATCAAAGCTCGTTAGATCGGTTTGTTTACCTTTAACCTTTCCCGGGTAGGTTTATGCACCTATAAGGAAGGTTATTGGTCTTAAGCCCACCAATTAGCTTATTCAGGATAATTATGAAATGAGAAAAACTCTATCTTGTCTGTTGATCACTAAGATGATCTGATGAATGTTAGAGTCCATAAATACTTAGTCATTCCTCCTCACTAGAAAACTTTAGAGATTAAAGAAATGATGTTCTATTGTGAAACCCTTACTCTTTAAGATAAAACAATGTTTAGGTAAAGAATGATCTCAACTACTCAAGAATTGTAAGGTTGATGTCTTAGGTTCTCTAAGCTCCCATATTTGTCACATGTGCATTTGAGACTCCAAGATTGCTTATTCCTTCTCCTTACCATTTTCTCTCCAATCATCCCATTAAGTGTTATTTTTATGAAACTACTCCAAGACCATATTTAACATGATACTTGTGTGATTAGCAAGTGATTGCTCCAATCAAAACCCCCTTATCTACATTATCAAAGGTGATATAGAGGATTAGACCGGTTCTATCAAGGACCATAGAAAAATACTTCCATGTCTGATGATGGGATTGCCTTTACAAAAACAAAAAAACACATTTAGACCACATTCCACTTTACATTTAGGTGCATAATAATTTACATTTGAAATCATTACATTCCTAATATCAAACTTCTTCATGATTTCATGTGTTTGGTAATTTGCCCTAATAAAAGAAAAAAGTACGTATGGTCTTCTAGTAATAGCAATTGAAAAAAGATGTTAATTCAATATTGAAATGCATGAACAAAAAGCACATATAGTATGTAAATTATTACCTTTTAACATCTACATACACAAAAATCCTTAGAGAAGCCATCAATAAGTTATATAAAAGAATACAATGACATCTTTGGCATGAGAAATATAATTACATTATAGAAATTTAACTACTACAAAGCAGTTACTTCAAGGAAGGCATATAGAATTATTGTTGATTCAGGAAGCTCCTTTACCACTAAAAACTTGGAAATTTTAGACATACTAATTAAGTTGGAAACAACCAAAGACGGTATAGCTTGCAAAATTGAGATGTAAAGTCTTCTCATTAACAATATTTGAATCATAACATATTGAAGAACAAAGGAACATATAACTTATTCAAATGGCAAATGGAGCAAGCCTCCATTGTTTATAGTTAGATACACTCCATACTCTTTTGGTCTAAAGCTATTATAGGCTTACCATTTTTCCTCCTTCTAAGAAAGAGCATAGCTTTCAACTTTTAATGTAATTCGAGATAAGATGGGTTTTTTCCTAGTTGTATTGTTGTGAAATACTAAAAATAGATGAAATGTAAGATAAGTAAAATACATATATATATATATATATATATATATGACTTGTGTCTTCTTACATATATAAAAATGTGAATTGCAATTTTTCCTTTTGATAACCACATGAACCCTTAGCCTTATGGTGGCTACTATAGTTAGTTCTCTCTCTCTCTTTTTTTTTTTTAAGTTTTCAAATATTTTTTTATCTAATTTGTTTATTTTTAAGTAATTTTTTTGTATTATAATAATTTAAAATTATTTAATTATAGATCTAGCCACCAAGGCAATACCATGTATCCTTTATGTGGGATTAACAAAAAACTAAAAATACATGAGTTAAGTATTTTTCATAAAAAAAAAAATCACCAGTCACCTCTTTGTAAATATACTAAAACATAGGTTATGTATTTGTAATTTACTTTTAGTTTTTTACTAATGGTGTTTTTTCATTTACAAGTCCATTTTTTAAAATTCTTTCTTTTTTTGTAATCAAAGATTTTATTAATAGAAAAGGAAATTATAGGAGAAAAATAGAACAACATTAGGAGAAAACTAGCACATTATATCGAAATACCCATCTACTAAATAATAGAGGGAAGAACAAAGGTAAAATGAGACACTTTAATTATTTCATACTTAGAAAAGTTGGAAACTTTCAAGTAGTGCTACAAGTACATATTATAGGTTTGAATCAATAAGCGAATAGAATGATTCATAGACTCAAATTGGACACATATGATTCATATATGGACTCGAACTTAACTAATGCGGATAGGTTCAAACTTAATGTGAATCTAATAGGTTTAGTGCTCTAAGGTTGATGTGCTTAGGAGCTGAGTTAATTACTAGGGTTTACTATTGAGGAATGTAACCAATGGGTCTTTCGAGATATTGAAGAAGAGTTAGTGGGTCCATAACACTAAGTAGCTTCTATGGAGTTGCTCGTCAGATATGATGCACCGAACAACACTACATGTCTTAGTACTTTACTTGATGTGATGCATAATCTAATATAAAGGTCCATTCACCACTAATCTCAAGTTACTTGACAAAATTAGATAAGAGTGTAAAGGTTGTTGCTTAGAGAGGGTTTCTTGCAAGAATAGAGCAAAAATAGGTAATTTCTCAATTTTCTTGGTTCATTGAGTTGTTTGTAGCTACAATGAGGGACTATTTATAGTAAGTCCCTTAGGACAACAACACAATAATAGAAATTACATAAAGGATAAAGTATGAAAAAATTCCTATTACAAACAAAAGGGGGAAAATATGACAAATGACAAAAAAGAATATAGTACAATTATAAAAAAAGTATAGTATGGGGGTGGCTTATCATTGGGTTCACATTTGGAATCTTAAAGCAATAGCATGAAGCTGTACTAATGTTGGTGTTGTTGCTATTGTGTTTTATTGAAGGTTGCTGAGGTAACTAAGTGAAGCATTAGTTTAGAAGAGTAAGATAGGAGAGCTCGACGTATAAGGGCTTTGACCTTAGCACTTGGCAGGTCAATATTCGAGTGCTTGAATTTTTAATGAGAGAATGAGTAGGTGTGCTTGTTTGGGCCAAGTTGAGCAAATAAGATTCTCTTAACTAGACCTTGCAAGCCTCTAAGTCTGGCTTAGGTGAGGATTCTAGAGGCCGGCACTTCATTAGCTCCCCAGGGTTGTTGAAGATTTGCCCTCAAATCTTAGTCACCTTCTTCTTTTAGTACGTACAGCGTCAGATTAGAAATGTTGAAGCTAGGGGGGACATATTGGCCTTCAAGTAACTTTAGCTCATAAGCATTGTCACTTATCCTCCATAGGATTTTGGAGAAGCCATTTGATCTAGGAGATAACTTGCTCATCCTCCTCCTTGGGAATCATTGCTTACTGAGGTGAACCCATATAAGGTCTCCTGGGTTATAAAAGATATGCTTTCATCCTTTATTCCCTTGCTCTCGTTATTGAGCAACTGTCTTAGCTAGTTGCTTGGCAACCTTTTAATGCAGTCTTTGGAATTCTTCAGCATGTTGTAGACTTGATTAACTTTCTTCTAAAGAGGTTGGGCTGGTAATCATATCTAGTGGCAAATTTGGATTAGGCCCATAGACAACCTCGAAAGGAGACTTTCCTATTGAGCTTTAAGTGGAGTAGTTGTAAGAAAATTTTAAAATTGGCAAACAAAGTTCTCAATAATGTAGATTCTAACTAATAGCAGCTTGAAGCAAGTTGCTTACTATCTTATTTACAACCTTGGTCTAGTTATCTGTTTGTGGATGACAAGACATACTGAATCAAAGTTTAGTGTCGAGCTTTTTCCATAGTGCTCGTTAGAAGAAGCTTGTAAACTTCGAATCACGATCATAGATAATATTTCTTGGAACACCATGCAACTATACGATTTCTTACAAAAAGAGGTTAGTAATGAATAAAGCATCATTAGTTTTGCGGTAAGGGATGGAGTGACTTATTTTGCTGAATCAATTGACCATTACTAAAATAGAATCATATTTTTGAGGCATTTTACGTAGGCTGAGCATGAAATCCATGCTTAGATCGATTGATGGCCGCTCACGTATGGGTAGAGGTGTATATTCCCTATGTGGCTCCTTTCTTCCCTTGGCTCACTTACACACCTTACAATGTTCAAGAACTTTGTGCACATCCTTCATCATCTCAAGCCAATAGAAGTATTCTTTTAACAACTTGTTTGTTCTCTTTTCATTAAAATGGTTGGCTAAGCCCTTGACATGGGCTTCTCAAACAAGTAATTTTCTAGTAGAATTGCTCGGCATACATACTTCTTTTCCTTTCATTAGAAACCCTTAGCTTAAGTAGAACCCATACACTACTCCCTCAATATTGCACTTGGCCACTAAGGGTCCAAAGTGTGGATCATGTTCATATTAATTAGGTAAGGTACCAAACCCAAGTATTCTAGTCTACAATATCATAATAAGAACATGTTGACAAGAAAAAGGGCATCGACCATAGTGTTTGTATCTACCCTTTTGTACTTAATGATGTAGCAAAATGTTTTTAAGAACTCTACCTAGTTGGTGTGACATTGAGAAAGTTTTTATTGGCCTCGGATATGTTTGAGGGATCATAGTTCGTGTAGATAATAAATTCTCTTGGTAATAAGTAATGTTACTAGTTTTAAAGGGCTTAAATAAGTACATAGAACTCCTTGTCATATGTTGAATAATTCAGAGCGATACTTATGAGCTTCTCATTAAAAAATGCAATAAGTCAGTGTTCTTGCATAAGGAAAACACCAATACTCACTCCTAAAGTATCACACTCTAACTCGAAGACTTTCTCAAAGTCTAGTAGCATAAGTACTGGGGCAGAAGTCAACTTGGACTTAATCTCATTAAAACTACTTTAAGCCTTCTTGGACCATTTGAATTCAAAGTTCTTCTTGTTTAGTTTGGTCAATGGGCTTGCCATGGAACTACAGTTTCAGATGAATCTTTGGTAAAATGAAGCTAGACCATTAAAACTCCTCACTTCAACAACATTAGTTGATGTTGGCCATTCGGGAATAACTTGAACTTTCTCATTATCAACTCTAATGCCTTCGCTTGAAACAACATATCTAAGGAATAATATCTTGCTTTGATATAAGGTAAATTTCTTTAAATTATTGTACAATTGCTCAATACGAAGGATATCAAATATATACCTCAAGTATACGACATAAGAAATAAGGTGAGCACTATACACCAAAATATTGTCAAAGTAAACAACAACACATTTGCCAATTAGAGGTCTTAAAAAATGGTTCATTAATCGCATGAAGGTGTTCGACGCACTCATAAGTCTAAACGGCATAACCAACAATTTAAATAAACCATCTTTTGTCTTGAAGGCAGTCTTCCACTCATCTTCGAGTCTCATTCTGATATGGTGGTAGCTACTTTTCAGAGAAACCTTTAAAAATATCTACATACCATGCAACTCATCTAGCATATGATCTAATTGTGGAATCGAATATTGGTGCTTAATAGTGATTTTGTTGATAGCTTGGCTATTGATGCACATTCTCCAAGAGCCATCTTTTTTTGGTATTAAGCAACTGATATAAGCATAGAGGCTCATGTTCTCTCTGACATATCCATGCTTAATTAACTCATCAACTTGTTTCTTTAACTTGGATGGCTACTTGAGATTGAGCTTATAGGTAGATCGGTTATGTAGGGATATGCTGATTTGAAGGTCAATGCAGTACTTGATGCCTTTAATAGGGGGTAAGCCTTTAATAGATCAATAAGAAATAGGTTTGCATATTCTTGGAGTACGGTTTCCACTTTAGTAGGTAATGCTTCAACCTCATTCAACTCAAGAAGTCTTCTGACAAAAAGCAGAACAAACTCTTCCTTCTTAACATCTTTTGAAAATTGTACTTAGAAATCATCAATGACTTCTTCTACAAGGATTTAGAAACCTTACTAGGGATTCTTGAACTTCTTTTGGGCTCATAGGAGTCAACATAACCTTCTTCTCATCTTTTTGGAATATATAAGCATTCCTATATCCATCATAGAAAACTCTCAAATTGAATAGCTAAGGTTGGCCAAGTAATATTCATGAACCACACATGGGTAAGATATCGCACAATACTTCATCCTTATATCTATTGCTAATAGTGATTGATACTCTGATTTGCTCGAAAACAGGCAGTCCTCTCTTCTCATTAAGTTAGTGAATCTTGTATAGTTTAGGAAGAGAACATGTCGACAACTTCAAAGCCTTTACCACTCCTTATGCTATCACATCGATACAACTTTCCCCGTTGATGATCAAAGCACATAGATTGTCATTCACTAGGTAATTCATGTGAAAGAGAATCTCTTTCTATTCATTTTCACCAGAAGTAAAGGTACTAAGGGATCTCTGTACAACTATACAATATTCTCCCATTTCAAGTCAGATTAAGGTATCGGAATCTTCCTGAAACTCATCTAACAAATGAATAACACTTATCTCTCCTTATCCTTCACTTGCACTCTCCACTTCAATTCGTGAGGTCTCACCTTTGATAGTCATCATACATTTGTTCGAGCATTGGTTAGCAACATCTTTGTAGCTAACACACTTAAAGCACTTTATCTCTCTAGTCTTCCTTCTTAAGCTCTAACCTTAGTCCTTCTTGACCTTAAGCTCCTCGGCCTAAGCCTTCCTTCGGCTATCATTAGGTTTGCTTGAAGCTTAACCTTGGTGATTGATATCGGAACTATATAAAGCTCAGTCATATGTAAGTTAGCTCGGCATGCCAGGTCTGTTTGATATATTAGGTCAGTTGTTGGGTGCTCAATTGAGTTGATTTCACCTTTACCTTTCAAGTCTTTGTACTACTTGTATGGTCTCATTTAGACTCCTAAGCTTCTGCACTTTGATTATATTACCAAGCTCAAGTCTTAGACTAGAGATGAACCTTGCTATTGTTCACGCTTCTAGTTCATTAACATCACAACAAATCATTAGCAACTGGAACTTTTAGACGTACTCGTTTATAGATGCTCTTGGAGATGTTAGAAAGTGTCTTATTCATAGTGTTTTAGAATAAATTTACTCTTTAGAACTCTCTTCATTTCATTCTATGCTTGTATTTCTCATTGACGCATGGTTTGCAATTTTTCCACCACATTATTGTGTACCTAGAAAATTCTAAGGTAGCTACTTGAATACGTATTGAATCTTTGTAATCATAGAAGTCAAAGATCTTTTCAACCTTCTCTTCTTAGTCTAAATACTCATCGGTACTACCAATCCTAAAGAAGCTTGGAACCTGCACCTTAATGTGCTTTATCCCTCTAGGAGCTTAAAGTTTATGTTTGCCATACTTAGGAAACTACTCACCTTAATCTCCAACATCATCCTCTTCCCCTTCTTCCAGCTCAAGTTTTCATCGTGTGCATCCTTTAGCTCAGATAGGTTGTACTAGGTCAGATTTCCATACCTTATCCTCTTGGCCAATCTTATATACATTGCTTGCATACTTACCGCTAAGTTAGTTACAATAGCAGTAAATTTTTGTATTTGCTCATTTGTAGGTCATGGGGTTTGTTACTTAACATGGCCTCGACCCAAGGCATCAATTTCAACATCACCTATCTCTCTTTGCACACTAGGGTTTAACATTCTTGAAACAAAACTTCAAGGAGCTCATTACTCAGTAGAAGATTTCATACAACACTCATCAAACATTATAAAGTACAAGGACTTTAATAACCTCAACACTTGCTCTGTTTTGTAGTGGAAAAATATAGTTCACTGAACATGTAACTGATCACGTAAAATAAAACACTACAAACATTTAGTTGCTGGTTGAAATCTTAAGCTATGATATTAGGATTATATAATGTGCCTAGGAGCTGACTTAATCATTAGGGCTTATTGTAAAGGAATGTAACCAATAGGCCCTTTGAGATATTGAAGAAAAGATAGTGCATTAGCAACAATGAGTAGCTTTTATGGAGTTGCTCGTCAAATATGATACACCAACAAACACTATATGACTTAGTACTTCACTTGATATGAAGTACAAGTTAATATTAAGGTTCATTTATTACTAATCTCGAGTTATTTGATAAGATTAGATAAGAGTGTTAAGGTTATTGCTCAAAGAGGGTTTCTTGCAAGAATAGAGGAGAAATAGGTAATATCTTAGCTTTCCCAATTCATTAAGTTGTCTGCGGCTATAATGAGAGACAATTTATAACAAGTCCCTTAGGGCAACAGTACAATAATGGAAATTACATAAAGGATAAAGTATGAAGAAGATTTCTATTATAAATAAAAAGGGACAAATATGATAAAGGAAAGAAAGGAATATAGTACAATTGTTAGAAAAGTAGAGGACAGGTGGTGGCTTGTCATTAGGTTAATGTTTGGAATCTTGGAGCAACGAAATAAAGCTGTACTAGTGGTGGTGTTGTTGTTGCTACGCTACATTGAAGGTTGTTGAGGTGATCAAGTAAAGTATTAGGTTAGTAAAGTGGGATAGGAGAGCTAAGTGTCTAGGGACCTCGCCTTGGCACTTGGTAAGTCGGTATTTAAGGGCTTGGCTTTTAAATGAGAGAATGACTAGACTAGTGTATGTCCGAGTGGAGAACACAAAGTGTTTACCATCTGGCCTTCCTGATAGGTGTGTTTGTTTAGGCTAAGCTAAGGAAATAGGATTCCCTTGACTATACCTTGCAAGCCTTTAAGTTTGGCTCAACCGAGGGGTTTAAAGATTGGCACTCCATTAAAGGTGCTTTAGCCTTAGAACGATGGACCTACCGAGTCCATGGTGGTTCATAAAGAAAAATTAAGAAAAACTTAACTATAGCAAAAAAAAAAAATGAATATAAATATTATTGAACAATATTGAAATTGAAAATATTTTCATATGAAATAGGAAAAATTATTGCTTATTCATAGCATTTAATTTATTGCTATTAATACTATAAGAAACAATTATTCCTTTAAAATATATTTGGTTTAATATATATTAACTTTTATCAAATGGAAAATCTCATTCGTTAACAACATGAGACTAGATTTTATCTTTTGATATTTATGTAGCCTATATGTTTTTGTTCTACAATACTAATGTTACAATTCAAGTAAGAATTAAATATATATACATTATGCAAATCCTTAACAATTGCTTCAAAGATGGGCTAGAGATTATAAGGCTCTTAAGTATTTTTTTTTTTTTTTTAGTTTATGTTTAAGTTTAAGTTTAAGTTATTTTAAGTTTAACATTTGGGCCTTTTTTTTTAAAAAAAAATGGTTAATGTTGAATTCAATATGTATACTTCACCTAAATTTGCAAAATAGTTAATTTACTATCTAATGAAACTATTTATGATCAATTATCTACTTGATATAACTTCGTTAATGATTGTGTATATACATGGATACATGACCAAATCACGACTTGACATGTAGAACTATGAAGTCAATGCAAGCACTGACGTGGCATTTCTATGCCTATATGTAGGCAGCACTATTTATTATTATTGTAATTATATATTAATTATTATTAATTCTATGTGGATTTGACATCTATGCAACACCTATGTAGCATTGTTGTCTTCTATTATAAGTAAAATGTATAGCTCATTAAGACAAATATTTAGCTTATGTAACTTATATCCTTTTCCTTTTACCAATGATTCACTTAATTAATACATATTCTATATTTCATTATATAATGCGACAAAGTCCATCAAATGAGTAATGTGGGACAATAATTATAAACATGTCATGCACTTTCTTTATAAAGAAGTGTATAACTAATTTTTCAACTTTTGGTTTCTCCTAACTCGCTCTTGCAAATCCAAAGGTAAGATTTCAAATAAAAAGCATTTTGCATCCTCAATCACTTTACAACCACCAAAAAACCATCAAATACCACCATCTTATTGGAAAATGCTTGCAAAGTGGATCCCTTGAGCTATTTATGGCACTTGAAAAATATTTTAAGTATTACAAATAGCCCGATCACATTACTTTGAGCAACCACCATTTGATTCTCTAACTACTTTAGCTTTGACACCACCACCATTTGATAGATTCCTATGTCTATAGTAAAATCATAGTAGTGGTTGAAGCTAAAGTAGTTGAAGAATTAAATAGTAGTGACTTAAAGTGGCATAATTGGGTTGTTTGTAGTACATAGAATATTTTTTAAGTTTTAAAAATAGTTTAGGGGGGTCCACTTTGCAAGCATTTTCCCATGAGATGGTGATGCTCAATTGTTTTTCGTAGTTGTTGGGAGATAGAGACTGCAAAGTACTTTCTATTTGAGATCTTATGTTGGAATTTGCATAAGAAAGTAAGCAAAAACAAAGAGTTGAAAAGCTGGTTTTACACTTCTTTATAAAGAAAGAGAATGACACATGCCCCCATTGCGCATTTCATAGACTTTATCCCATTGTATAATAAAATATGGAATAGGCGTTAATAAGGGAAAATGATGTAGGGGTGAATGAGCTTGATAAATTTCTTAATGGATGATTCATTTTACATATAATATATGATAATAATGTCATATGGGTGTAATATGGGTACTACATATATGTTACGTTAGTATAAAATTAATAATAATTAATATATAATTATACTAATAATAAATAGCACCATGTAGACATGCAAATGCCATATCAATATTTGCATGGACTACATTGTCCAGGTGTCAACTTTTGGTTCATTCATATATCTACATATGCAAATTGTCATTAATGGAATTATATTTGGTAGTATAGTTGACTATGAATAGTTTCATTAGTTATTCAATTGACTATTTCAAAGTTAAGGTAGTAAATTACAAATTTAGATAAAGTTTAGGTATTGAATTTGACATTAAGCCTTAAAAAAGATAAATTTGGATAGTTCATGGGGCCAAGACTTGTGAACAAGAACTGCCTCTTTTTTGAATCGTCTTAGAACGGTCTTAGAATTGCAAACTAACAATTCTAAGCTAGTGTAGAATCGTGCTTAGGTTTAGTTATAAGATAACATTAAAGACATTACTTAAACTTTAACTTGAAATTTGAAATTGCTAAATCTCATACTCAATCAAGCTTTCACTTATTAGTTTTTTGCGTGAAGTTTGAAATTACTAAATATAATACTATAAGCCCTACTAAATTTTGAACCTAGACCTAAGAATTAGAGTCAAAGCCTCGATTATATTACTTGAAATCGACAAAGGATAAAATGAATTAAGAAATAAAATATCATCATAGAAGACCTAAAAAGAATGGAAAACCCTAATTAAACCTTCGAACCTTAAAACCCTAGCAAAAGCCTTAGTGATTGAGAAACCCTAAATAGACTCAAAAACCCTAATGAGTTATCTATAATCCTAATCTGGTGTCAAAAACACTAATTCAATCGTAAAACGATTCAGCAATCGTAATCAATTTAACTAATCACATTAAAGCCCTAATTTATCCATTTAAACATAATTAATTATAGTAAAGACTGATCTCAATTGCTAGAAATCATAGAAATCATTAACCCATAAGATATAAAAGAACGAGGATTGCCAATTAATTAAATAGAATGGGTGATCCCCTAAAAATTTCACCTTGCATCACTCATACTTGAGATAGGTTATAATTACTAATCAAATGTCACATCCATGCATCTTAATTAACTAGAGCTAAGCATAATTAACGAGAACAAGCTAAATCATTTAGTTGGTAAAAAACATTCCATTAATAGCCATATATTATGAGGAGATAAGGATTTGCCTCCAATGGTAATCCTTACATGGCTGCCCTTTTACTAAGAAAGCCATGTACTCACTTTTCCAAATTGTTTGATATTTGTCTCCTTATTTCCCTTTTGTTTAGCTGGCTACTTATAGCACATCACTCCCCCATTTTTTCCATTTTCACTTGTCTCAAATACTTTCAAAACACTCTAAAAAATAAAACATAAAAATACAACATAACTTCATCTTCTTCTTCTTCTCTTCCTTTCGGAGCTACATGACCACATCACTGTCTAAAGCTACTACTATATACCACCACTTCAACATGATGTACTATACTTGCATTTGCTCCCTCTCTCATTTTTGTAGCTTGTTGAAAAATTCTTCCTTCCTTATGAGTTCCTTCGTCGACCAAAAATGAGAGGTCAAAGAAGACCCTTCGTTTTCCCATTGAGGTAAACTTAGTCCATTCCAACTTTCTTCCTAATTTAAGTTTACGGACATAATTCCTAAGCTTAGAAACTAAGGAAAAAACCCTAAAAATAACAACTTTATTTACCATTTCAAATACTCATACATATGCATTTCCACATATTTCTAATGTAGTGAACACAATATAGTTATCGAGTGATATTTAGAAGTAAGGCTAGTTAAGTATCATGTTTTTTTTTTTTTCCTGGCCAAAAGTTAATTATCATGTTAGAATGTTAGAAAAATCACCATGGACGCGTAAAACTTCTACTTATCATGACCTTTATGTAGTGATCCCTAATTACATTTTCAACTTTTCTCGTGCTATGTAATTTAATATGGTTTAGGATGCATTCTAGCTTGATTATAACATGTTATAACACAATGTGTGATAGTAGAGCAAAATCTCTTAGAAAAACCCCTTGAAACTACCACCAATATTGCATAAACAAGCTTTACATTTAAGCTTATTAGCCTAATGAAATGATTGATTAATGACAGTTAAGGTTAGGGCTTAATCCGTAGGGTTAAGTACACTAATGTTAAGTTAAAAGCTTAATTAGACATAGTTTTATACCTTCAGCCTTAAGAACATGGCTCAGAGTATAATAAATCAACATTACCAGTTCTAAACCCCTAGGTATAATACAATATTTGGTGAGCCCATACAGGCATTTGGCCTAATATAAAATGCCAGGCTTGAGGTGAAAGCCTTGAAAAGCGAAAAAGGCTTGAAACCACTAAGAAGGCCTTAGAAACAAGGCTTAAGCCCATAGAACCAAAGTGACTAGCACCTGACCCCATCCTTTAAAACCTAAATGAAGAATTCATAAGGGCGATTAGGTGATCTAAGATGCCCATAATGGGCCTAGAATTGAGTTACAACCCATGACTAGCAAAAAAGACCCATAAAAGCCTTTAAACTCGAAAGTTTAGTCTCGGACAAACTCTTAATGGACTTCTTGACTTTTTAGATTTGAAGTAATTGACTAAAAGCCTAATAATAAGCACAAGTGGCCCATTAGCCCATAAGTAAGCCCAAACCCAAAACAGATTCCAAAACCTAAGAAGTTCGAACCTAACAAGAGACTTAAGAAATGAATTTAATCATTACCCTTAATTGTGAGACCAAACTCCTAAAGTGGAGCTTACTATAAGAAAGTATGTTTGAAAAAGTATAAAAGCACTTATAAGGACGTTAAAATTAGATTTAATATGAAGAAAATATGACGCAATAAGAATTATCGGTAATAGAGAAAACATAGTAAGTTTAGAGTAATAAGCCAGACTATTATCATAGCCTAATAGCAGCTATATTATTTCTTTACCATAAGATCCTAACTACGAGATCAAGCTCCTCAATGACTATTTTGACTCTTCCTTGACATGGTTAAGTGAGTTCCTTTCCTAGGATTTGAATACTTGCTTGTGCATGTAATTTTAATAGCATATTAAATTTAGATAATTAATTTAGATGCTTGGGGATATAGGCTCATGCATGTGGTTGTTATTTGCTTGAGATTTGGTGATAAGACACTTCAAAATATATGAACACAATTATTATGCATGTGTAGTTAGATCATGGGATGCTATGTGTAATGTCTATTGTTTGGTCCCTTACTAAACTAGACTTAACTATATTTAGACATAAATAATTTGGTCATGCATGAGTGCAACATCAAATTTATTATATTGACTGTCACACCATGTGGAAGGTAAAGAAGGGTCATGTGGAGGGTGATTTTATAAAATGGAAATTGTTTTCGTATTGTATGGTGCTTTTGTACAATAAGTCTCTTATCTTACCTATAGGCTTATGAGGAGCTTAGATGCTAATGGTATGGTTAAGGGTCATGTCTTAAGACCTTTGCTTATGGGTGAGTTGGACTGCGGGGGCTTACTCATATTCCTAACTTGGGGCTTAGGATAAACTTAGCGAATAGATAATTAACTTATAGAATGTAAGAAATTAATGTAAAATATTATAACTATTTAAAACCTAGGTGATGATATTCAGATTAAATGATTTGTAAATCTCTAACCCTAACTTTGAAGGGTGTTAAATTCGAGTTGTATATGGAGTCCCATCAGTCTTATGTGATGTTTATCATTGGTTTATTGCATTTATATGCTTGATTAATAAACTTTCTTGACTACTTGTTTTTATGATGTAGATTGAGGAGAGTGCTCATAAAGCTTAATGCTTACACCCTTATAAACTTTTGCTATTGAAGGTTGATCTCTAGCTTGTTTACAGGTGAGACATACCCTAGGTCAATGATCAGGATATTAGGGTCATGTGAGATTGAAAGAATTAAGAGCCTAACAGAACTTGATTTATCTTTTGGACTCTAACTTGTAATGTTTATTTAATAGTATGTAGACTATTGCTTACTTTAATTTGGTATTTGCAGACCATCTTATTGGGATACTTATGCCCAAGTTGATCCATGAGACTTAGCTAATTTATGATCTATTCATGATTTGCTTATGATATTGCTACATTTTGCAAGGCTAATGGAGTAACTAGTGTATAGTGGTTAGCTTTGTATGTTGTGAGGAAGGTTCCCTATCAATAAGGGAAGTTGATGGGACTTTTCACATGGCATACTATTGTAACTTAGCTACCTCTTGGATTGTGACACATTCATAAACAAACTTTTATTTATTTATTTAATTTATTATCTTTTTCATTTTGAGAAAGATGATTTGGCAAATATCTATTGGATAAAAAATATAGGTGCACATAATTAGAGATGAGTTAGTAAATTTTATGAGCAAAAATTCAATTTGTATGAAATTTGGAAACTCCAAACATTATATGAGAAATTGGGAAAAATAATGTCAAAATTCAATTATTGATTTTGACATTACCCCTTCTACTACCCAAAAAATGAAACTTTACAATAACATATAAGGTGCTTTTTGAGTATTAAGGATTGAACCAATTTAGATCAAGCCAAACCAAAGTATAATGAATTTTTTTTTCCTCAATTTAATTTGGAGAAAAATTCTTGAATAAAAAGTTTAAGGACAAGGATAAATCAAACCAAATTAGAAAACATACTAAAGCATTTGTATGGTAGCAAAATTTTTACCATACCTAAAAAGAAAGATTATTTTTTTAAGAGAAATTTTACTTTTTGCTTACTGAATTCCTTATGTATTTAACTTTTATTATATTTATTAGTTAACTCAAACATTTAGTTTATATGGTTGCTTCATAAATGGAATTAGTTGTAAGGATAACCAAAATTCCTCGTACGCTGGAGTTAAGCTAATTAATACAATTTTTAGGTTTCATGTGAGGAGTACTCTAATTAATACCACATGTGGTGCTCAAACTTTTCATAGCCACTAATTAGAGGCTAAATCAACATTCATTTTAAAAATTTAAGTACATAAAAACATTTGAGAGAGAAAATTAACAAGAATGTAAATAGCCTACGATGCATATGCACCCATGATACATGTGCAACAATCTTTTCAAAACAGTATGCACCCACTATGATAGGGAAAGCACAAGCCAATAACACATATGACTACATAAATGCAAGCTTCAAAAGAGGTCTTACCATAGCATAAATGAGTCCTTCGAGAACTATTAAAGAAATATAGGTAAACTTAGGTAGAAATGTAGGTAGTAAGATTTAAGCAAACCCATGAGTAGTTTAGTGGATGTGATGCACCACTCAAGCTCAACACAGGGATGTGACTTACCAGTTCGAGTTGAAGGATCATTTGCTACACAACCTTATTTAAAGGTTGATATGAGATAAGGTTAGGGTTCTCAACATAAAGAGAAGAGAAAAAGCTCAGTAAATTTCATTGACATAAAGGGGGAATATCTAATTACTACAAATGTTATCCATGGGTATCTATACTAGGCCTATTAGGGTTGTAATGCAATGTTTGAAATTACTAAAAAAGTAAGAACTATATTACAATAATGTTACAAGAATGAAAGGACAATTTTGTAAACGTCTAAAAAGGAATATTCATTGTCAGGCAGTACGTCTAAAGTTTATGGGACACATGTCTTTGTGAGAAAAGCTGGAAGATTCTATAAATTACAGTTGCTGACTTCTTTGGATAAGGTCGACAGTACTAAGGCTCATGGGTAATTGGCATCAATACCTCGACAAGCCTGGACTTATGGAGGGTGATCTATTGAATAGGTTGGAAGGGTTGGTTTTAGGCTCTAGGTTAACTTGACCTTACTTTGTTTTGAGAGAAAAAAACTCCTTATGCCATGAAAGCTCAGATGTGCCAACAAGTTGGCTCCATAAATTAGGTTGGCTTCCTCAATACTTGGTTAACAAATGAAGACTCTAAAAGTTAAGTTAGTTGTACCTCTTGCTCGAGATTGTGTGAGGGGTCTTGAAGGTTGATTCCTATCATTCCCTCTGAGTTATTTAGAATTTGGGATCAAAACCTCGAAGTCCTTTATTGGAATGTCTTCCTTAAATACATATCGTTCAGGGAGCTCGTGCTTATAGGAGTTGTCATTAATCTTTTGTGACACTCTGAAAGCTCCTTCAATTCGAGGTGAGAGCTCGTTCTTTCTATTGCTTGGAAACCTTCCCTTAGTAAGATGTAGCCACATAAGATCTTCTAGTTGAAAAAACTTCCTTTCCCTTCATCCCTTGCTTCCTTGTGCTAACTTCTCAATAGTTCAGGTTAATTGCTTGGTAACCTTCTAGATTTGTTGCAAGGTTTTAGCTTAGTCTTTAGCTTTTAGATCACCTTGTTTGGCTCTAAGACCAAGTAGTAACTCTAGGTTGAAACCATAGACTACTTTTAATGGGGTCTTACTTGTTATGCTATGAATAGATCTTTTGCAAGTGAACTTGACAATGGGTAGGTAAATACCCTAATTAGCTTGATTTCTTCCATCAATAGCTTGAAGAAGTGAACTTAATGTTTTATTAATGACCTTTGTCTAACTATGAGTTTGTGGATGCCATGACATGTTGAACAACATCCTAGTCTTTAGTCGGAGGCCATAGGGTCTTCCAAAAATGAATAAAAAACTCTAGTTCTCCATCAAACACAATATCCTTAGAACTCCATGAAGCTTCATGATCTCTTGCATAAATAGAAAAGAAATAGTTGAAGCATTGTTAGTCTTGTTGCAGGGCGTAAAACATGCCATCTTACTAAACTTATCAACCATAACCATTACAGCATCCTTCCCTCATATCATTTTCAGCAACCTAAGAACAAAATCTATACCCAAATTGACCCTTGGTTTGGTTAGCACAGGTAGAGGTATAGCTTTCCTTTGTACAGCTAAACTCTTAGCCTTTTTGCAAGTTACACATCTTTCAACAATTGAATGTACATCCTACAATATATTAGGCTAATAAAATCTCGATTCAATAGTTCATAAGTTCTTCTTTTTCTAAAATGTCCTGACAATCCTCTATTATGTGCTTCCCTGATAAGTAGTTCTCATATAAGAATAGGTTAATATACATAGTTTTCTAACTCAGAAGACATAACCTTCTTCAACGAAGTAATCATCTAATGTCCTTCCTCTATTTCACTAGGCATGTATTGGACCAAAATGTGGATCTCGGGAATATTACTCCTTAATACTTACAAATCCCAACAATCTTGTTTGGAGCTTGAAAAGCATCATATGATGTCTACATAGGGCATCTGCAACTACTATTTACTTTCCCTCGCTTGTACTTTATCACAAATGAAAATCCCTTTAGGAACTTAGCTCATTTAATTTATTACTTAGACAGTTTGATTGACTCTTCAAATATCCCTATGTTTGGTGATCATAGTACATAACAAATTGCTTAGGTAATAGTTAATGTAGCCACATTTGTAAAGCTTGGAAAGCGCATACAATTCCTTTTCATACATTGAATGGTTCAAAGCTGATCATTTCAATTTCTCATTGAAAATAGACAATAGGTTAGCAGTCTTACATGAGAACTACTCTAATACTTATACTAGGTGCATCACATTTCAACTCAAAAACCTTGTTGAAATCAGGTAAAGATAGTATTGAGCCTAAAGTCAACCTTTTCTTCAGCTTGGCAAAGCTTTCTTCCTCTTTACTTCCCCATCTACATTCTTTTTGGTGAGCTTGATAAGGGATGTAACAATAGAGCTAAAGTTTTGAATGAACTTGCGATAAAAAGAAGCTAAGCTATGAAAACTTTGTATATTAGTACAAGAGACTGGGATAGGTCATTCTACAATAGCCTAGATCTACTCCTCATCTACTCTTAAATCTCCACCACTAACAACATACCTAAGAAATATTACGTCTTCGTGGTAGAAACAATACTTCTTCAAATTCCTAAATAGTTTCTCAACTGGTAATACTTCAACACTTAACTATATCTAATTATATGATAATATTTATACTTTAAAATATAAATATAATATACACTTTTTAATTTTAAAATAATTTTAGATAGTTAATTTTTTCTTGAGCTTGGGGTTAAGCCCCTTTAGCCCCAGCGCCACCAACCCCCACTTTAGATCCATCCATGGGTTCAAGCACTTCAATGCTTTATTTATTTATTTACTTGCAAATACATGTGCCTTTTCTTCTTCCCTTACCTTTCACAGCTCCACAAATAGAGCAAAATAAGGAAAGTGAAAATTTCCGATATCTTAATTTATTTCATGCAATTTCCTATCCTATTCAATTCTAGAAGTACGGTAATAAGTTAAGATGATTAAATGCCTAAGAAACATATTATAATCTTCCATTTTCATGCAAATATCATTAAAAAAAAAAAAGAAAATTGATGTTGCAAATTTTGTAGCATTAGTGAGCTTCAATTTTTTGAAAATTTTTATACAAACAACTTTCAAACTTGATTCCATCCCTACAATATAAGTATGCTCTAGTTTTTAGTTTGAGATACAAATTATAAGCAAAGAAACTTAGAAATTAGTAAGAATTTGGGCTTCCTTGCTCTAAAATTAGTTTTCCTAGTGAGTCTATTTAGAATTAGATTACAACTTGGTGGAATTATTCCTCACCATCTTTTGTCATCGTTAACTTAACTTTAGGGTGGTTAGAAAATTCGCACACAAGTTAACATGATTTTTCTTTAACTTTTTTTATTTTCATTTTCCACATTTCTTTTTTTAGAGTTTGGTTTTACGTTATTTAACGTTCATGGCTATTTTGAGACTTAAATTTTTGTCTTTATGTTTCTTTGAGATAGATAATGTTGAATTAAGACTTGAATTTATTTCCATTGAATAAAATAATCATGTAAAATTGACTTGTGACCTTTGGCTATTAGAGACATCTATCGAATTTTGATTTGAAGTTATTATAGGTTAATGATAAATAATAATTATGTGGAAAAGCTAGCTAATTGTTTATGATGCTTAATATATCATTAGACTGTAAACACGCATGGAAGGTTGTAATTTTTTAAATTCTTAAGAGCTATAGTACTTTAGGCTTTTCATAATTTAAAAAAGTGTGCACTTACGTCACCAAATTACCACTAAGGCTTTCCAAACAGTCATTAAACAGAGGTTCTAGCGACCGATTTGAAAACTTTAATGACAAACGAGAGATAGAAACAACTTTTTCCAAATTTTATGGAAGTAAAGCAAAATTTGAGAAATTCATCGGGGCTATCCATTCATAACCAATAATATCTTACTAAAATTAATCGTAAAACATATTAGAGACAAAAATTGAACATCATCGGGAGAAGCCCAACTTTCGAGTGAAAAATATGTAATTTGTTCGTAGTATTGTCAAGAGGTTCTTCGGTGGCGCGCGCCCCCACCCCCACCCTCCTCCCGAAACTTCTTTATTTGTATACATGCATTATTTGAGTGTAATTTAACCAATGATATAGACATTATTATTAAGACTTATATATGTATCCCACTCTCTTTGCTAAATGCTTCCTTCGTCCTCAGAAACTTGTTTAGCTTAATGGTTAATTTTTCAATCATAACCTTGCGTTCAATTTTCATGTTATCTCTCACGTTGATTAGGTATTGATATCGATGTGCACTGTTAGATCCAAAAGAACGATAAATATTTATTTTTTAACTTCTTGTTTGGGCGAGTTTCTATCATGCACATATATATATATATATATATATATTAAGCTTTCAGGATCATATATCAAATTCTTATTTAAGTGTATACATCTATTTAATTGAGATACGCCCCGAAAAAATAGATATTTTTCCAAAAGAGAGAAATGAAGAAATGGCCACTAAAATCCAGAAGAGAACCCCCTATCATTTAGTTTACTTTCCCTATCCCTAGGCTCGCTCTCTCTCCACCGTCCAAGTCATGTTTTTGTCTTCACTCTCTCGGTTTTTTTTTTTTTTTTCTCTTTCTTTTTCTTTTTGTTGCTTACTTATTTAATCCAGTGCTTTTCATGGACGATACAGGAAAAGTTTACCTACTGCCACTCCTACATATGTACCCGCACGTTGTTTTTACTACAAAGTTATCATTCTTTATATTGCAACGATCAAAATTACGTAGATATATATATATATATATATTAATATATAAACACCAGCTCCTTTAAAACAATAACAATGTCGACGATTTTATTTTGTAGTTGATGAATAAGACTTGTAAAGATATGACTAGGATTCGAATCATTTCATTCCCCCATGATTTTTTTTTTTAAAGAAAAAAAGAAAGAAAAAGAAAGAGACTTATAAAGTAAAGATAAAGTATTTCATTTGAAATATTTCTCTTTCCATGGATTAACTAGTAGACATTTTATTTTTGCTTTTTCATAATTAATTTTTCCAAGAATAGTATAAAGGGTCCTAATTTAAAAAAGTACAAAAAAAAATAGAAAATTAAAAAAAAAATAAAAAATTTACAAAAAGTAAAAATAAATAAATAAATATTAAATAATTGAAAATAAGATAGAAAAAAATATGAAATAGCTTTTAAAAAAAAATGCTATTTGAATTGGGAATGATGAATCTAAACTTATAATTGAATCTAGCCCACATAAATCTAAGACAATCTAATCTATATATACAATTTGATTGTGAGCCTAAGCTAACCTCATCTATATATACAATTTGATTATATATATAAATAAAGTATGGGTTAATAGTTTGATGGTAATATACTTGGTTTGGCATAGGTTTTGGATTTGATTTTGATAAAGGGTACCATAAGCTTTTTATTTTTGCCTCCTCTCATCTTCCACGTGCCATAGTTTGATTCGAGTACATGTTTAATATGATACGTTGCAAGTAATTACTAGGTCACGTGACTAAGGTGGTGCCATGACAATGTCCTTTTTCCTTTTTTTTTTTTCTTTTTTCCCTTTCCTTCTTTTTCTTCCCTTTTCCTTGATTTTCCCATATGAAAACAGCTTGCTCTTCTCACTGTGCCTTAATTTTCCATGCGTTTTCTACATGTTTGCACATGAATTAATAGGTGAATCTTACTGTCTGCATGGCCATTACCCATTTAACTTAAAAAAAAAAGGATAGATTCATTCGTTTCAAGGATTAATTTGGTTGAGAAAATCAAGGAAAAACGTGAAATCTGGATTTTGAATTCATAGCCGATTCAGCCATTAAAGCTCATTTCCATGTTAATTTAAGCTAGAATTAATACAAAAAGGACCTCCAAGCACCATCGCTAACACCATTTTCCATTCAAATCACGTAAAAAACACACATACGTAGGTTTCTCTCTCTAGGCTATGACTCCTTTTTCTCTCTCTCTACAAATATCTGGTTTTAAGAAGTTAAAAGTGGTAGCCGTTTAGGATTTAATAAGATAGTCCTTTAATCTAAATATCTGGTTTCAAAAAACTTTTTTTTTAAATTGATTTTTATTGTAGTTTAGTAGCTAAGTTATAATTGATTTACCAAATCAATTATGACTTGATCTTTTTTCTTTTTTCTCGATCTTGATTGGATCGTGACTCCAAGTTTCTTTTATTTTTTTTAAAATAGAAATAATTTTTTTAACTGTTAGTCGAGGGTTGGGGTTTAATATTAATCGAATTAAAAAAAAATATGATAAAATCGAAAAAATTTAGGCTCATGATAATAATTTTAATCTTTTTATGGTGAAAAAGGATAATGGGGGTAAAAGGGTCGAAGAGAAAATATATTTTCCATGAACTGTGTATGAAATCTTGAAAACGTTGATTTTTTTTTTTTTTTTTTAACTCTCAACTTGTAACACTCACATGTAAACAGATTCCCATATAGACTGTGAAAGTGGTTAAATGATATGATATATGATTAAAAAGAATATATTAAGTCAATACCAGTTAGGATATTTTAGCTCAAATGATTGAAAAAGTTCATTATATACTTATTGACTTTGGTCATATAGCATCTTAAGTAACTCTTTGCTTTATCATTGGGTTATTTAACTAATGCTTTGAAAGCAAATAAAAAAAAATTACACACGGCTGTTTTATGTCGCAGTAGCATAAAAAGCAAGTGCTATGCACTAGTACTTGTGGACGAAACTCTCATGAGTTAATACATACCATCTTATCAGTGAAAATGGGATGCCTAGTACTGGTAGATGACCCTATTTCTCAGTTGCGATTGGATTGGGACCCAGGTGGAAGCTAACTCATGGCATGTTGGAATATTGTACAAATCTTATATATCTAATTTAAAAGTACTATTTTTATTTACCTTCTTGCCAACATTTCTCGCGAAACTCTATATATGTCTAGATTATAACAAAAAAGCAAAGGAAATGTGCACGAAAATCCTACAAATTAAATATAGAACATTCTAAAAGAATTAGCCTTATCCGATATGAAATGCAAATATCTAGAAGTGAAAAGTAAAGCAAATATTTAAAGGGACTATCTTGTTCAACTTCCTAATCCTAATAGGCAAAATTTTAAAATTACGAAAGTTGGAGACTATCCCTAAATTTATATATTTATCGAAACGCTAAAACCTAGCAAAGATCTTCCCTTTATTATCATTCTATACAACAACCTTGCACTATAGATCCAATCAATTACCGAATATGATCAGATACTCGCTATAGTTCATTAAAAAGATTGGGGCAAAAGTCGAGGGACTTACTGATTTTTATCTCATATGGTTTATAAATTAATGGAAATTAAAGGAAAAACAAAAAAGGAAGGTTTATTAAAATCAATGTTTATAATAAAATAGGAGGAAAATAATTAAACGTTAAAGATTAAAACATAGAGAAGTGTTTTATCATATGATAAATTTATTTACGTAGATAATCATCAAAAGAAAGGTCGTAAAACTTTATAGACACTTAAAAGAAGTGTTTCGCTATTTGATAAATTTGAATGTGTCATGGCTTATTTTAGATTTTAATTGTTTTGTTCTCTGATTTGTCTGTTTTTTTTTAAACTATAGGTAAAGAGTTCTATTTATTTATTTTTTAAAGTAAGTTGATATGGAAAAGGTTTTTTTTTTTTCCCTCCTTAATGGAAGCTAATTGTAAATTAAAAAAGATTGACTAGGAAAAGAGAAATAAGGCATTATACATGTCACACAATAATTGGCTAACCACACTAATTGGATTAATGGTGTAATAGGGAGATAATGAAGGTATTATGTAGTTAAGATAAATTTTAATTAGGTATATAATATGATAAATTTAAAATGGAGGTGTATAATAAATATATATATATATATATAAGTTAGAATGTATATGGTACTTAAATTGCAAACACATTTTTTTATAGATTAACAAAATTCAACAAAGACTAGAGTACCTTGTCGTACAGCGGGCATCCAACTTGCATCTCACTGCCGAACTTGGCAAGATTATGAGGAGCCGACTGAGTTTAAAGACGACATCTTTTCCATCACATTCTCTTACCAACAACAAAATCAATGAAGCAGGGTTCACTCTTCGCTCTAGTTTTCCAAACTAAGTGTTCTCTTTTCAGTTTTTTATTGAGTTTTAATTCTTCTCTAAGTTTCTATTTCTAGGTAAGTGTTTGGGGTACGTAAGAGATATGAGAAATGGATTTGTTGTTAGGGTACTGATCTTTTATGTGAAGTCATGAAGGTTTCAATAAAAAACGTACTTTAAGGTTAGGGATTCGAATGAGTACATGGGTTAGGGTAAAGGTTTTGTTCGAAGCTTATAGGAGGAACTTAGTTTTAAATTTGTGGAGATTATTTTTATTTCATTATTTTTCTATTTTATTACTTTTTGGATTTCTTCAGTTTGTTTTTAAAGTTAGCTGACCTAGAAAAGTTTTTACTATATGGAAGCTGATTGGAATTAAAAAGGAAAAAAAGAAAAGATGACTAGAAAAGAAAAATAAGCACTACATGTATCGTGCTATAATTGGCTAACCAAGATGATGATTGGATTAACGGTATAATAGGGAGATAATAGAGGTATATATAGAGCCAAGATAAGTTCAATTATGTGTATAATATGACAAATTCAAAGTTGAGGTATAGTGTATAATTAAGAAAAAAGTGTAAAGTTGTGGTATACGTAGTAAAGATTTGGCTTCTCAAAGTTTTCGATTATTCACAATTACATTACTTTGTACTTTTTATATGTTCTTTTTCTTACCAATTTTCATGAAGAGTGATTCATCATTTACAATTTAAAATGCTTTTCAAGAACATATACTTAAGAAAAATTTCCAAATATCCTACATATTCTCGAGTAGTGATTAAAATAAGAGATTAGTACTTTTCTTCTTATTTCACTTAATTGTATTCTAAAAGAAATATGTCAAGCTATGCGTAGGATGCCAAAATGACTATATACCTCTAAGTTTTTTGTTTTCACCACACATTTTGGGAAATGATCCAACAATCTTAAAAAGCTTGATTCAAACAATGCAATATGGTGACAGGAAAGTAGGAACACAAGAAAAAGTGAGGTCAAGTAGAAAAATTTTATGTTTAGTACGTATGAATGGTTTAGAATGAAATGTAATGTTTCTATATTTGGAAATATCTATGAAATAAAATGGAATGTAATATAATGCAATGCGATAGAATGAAATTAAATGTGTATGAAGTAATAATTATAAAAAATACCCTTAATTATTTACTGTTGTAATTAAATTGAAGGTCAAATAAGTAATTTAATTAATAATAAGTATAGAAGAAATGGAATTGCATCTTTGAGAAAGCGGAATCTAATTACTCCTTAAAACTAAAATACCTAATTTCATGAAATCGTGATTCTACCTTGTAAATATATTTCTAAACATGAGAAAAGGGAATAGAGCTTGAAATTACAATTTCATTCTTGTCCGTTCTCTCGTAAAAAAAACTGAACATTAAGAAAAAGTGTGGAGGAGCGGTGCCCATAGAAGAATAAGGAGTTGAATACTTGAATGATTCAGCTTCGAGGTAAGTTAATTATTAAGACTACGATCTTAAATGAAGTGTTCTTTTGATGTGATTTCTCTATGTTGATATTGTTGCTTTTACGCTAATTGTCTTGCTTTGGAAATTTGAATGCTAATTGAATGTTCATGGTTATCTCGTGAGATATAATTTCAACAGTTTCCATGAATTTTCTATAGTTTATCATATAAATTTTTATTGGAAAATGGAAATGTTAAATGCAAATAGACAAACTAAAATATCTCGAGAAACCTGTTTGTCTAGTTTATAGATGAGATGTGTTAATTTATGTATATTCTAGAATGTAATAAATGATGATTATTATCTTCATTCATCGGCTAAGCACATCGACTGTTGGCTTTGTGTGGACTCAAGTTTTGTAACCGATTACTATTGAGCCTCGTGTAACCCTCATTCTTGCACACCAAATATTATATATGGGTGTACACATTCATCTTGGTGATGACCTATTGCTACACGGAAAAAATGAAGTATGTACATTTTGAAATTTTTTAAGGTTTGTTTTTTAACTTTTAACCAACTATTATATTTTGATTTTGGGGAAAGAAATTGAATTTGATTTATAGGAGATCAATATTTATGAACAAGGCTATGAAGATGTTGACAAAATTTCCCAAGAATTTACCGTGAAGTATTAATTTTCCACCAAAATATATATATATATATATATATATTAATCTAATATTGTGTACATTATGCGGGCCTCTAATATATTATGTCTTAATTTCCTGAATAATGTACTGTATAATTGTTTATGAGACCTTGAGACTCATATGGCTTATTATCAGAATCGAATTATCAAATTTAATTAGACAATGTGCAACAACAAATGTTTATATTTTCCTTATATGAATGCTGTGTCTAGACTTAAGGAAGGGTTAGTTTCAAACTGTGAATCAGTTTATAGGTTTAGTGAATTGAAACTGGTTCGATCTTTATTTATTTTTTACAATATATATATATATATATTATACTAACATATATATTTATATCGCATATATATTATATTAACATAAATATTTATATGTATTATATATATTATAGATATTAAAATAATATATATTATAGATATTAACATATATAAAATAATATATGTATATAATACAATGTATATATTTTACATATATATATATATATATATATTACAAACCTTTAAGAAAAACTTTTTTTATTATCCGGTTCAAAACCTTATAAATCAGTCTTTGAATGGATAAGCTTAATGAATCGATCTTATGTATATAGTCCATTCAATATAAAGTTGAATTGCAACTTGACAGTTTTGAGATGGTCAATTGGCCTTGGTGTAATGTGTCTATGAAATGTAAAAGGGAAAAGTTCAATAAGTTGACCCTGAATGTAGAATTAAGAACATTTTGTTTCAATCGGAGTAAGAAGTAAATACATTGTTTGAGAAAATCTTATGATCACATAAGAACAATAGATGTCCTGCGAAGGACACTCTGATACACCTTTTAAGAACTATAAAAGTACTTTCTTTAGAACATGACAGTGCTTGTGAATTAGAAAAATCTGGTAACATACCATTCATGGAGTTTATAATAGAAGAGGAAACGTATCATGAATAATGGAGTTTATAACATACTCAATTGTATCTTGATGGTGAAACTAGAAGAGGAAACGTATCATCACATTAAGTGCCAAATAGATCACGATTATAAAACTACATGAATCGATTTGACCTTTTTGTTCGTTTGATGACATTTGTATGAGTACCAATTGGAAGCGTCATGTTGTGTTTGTAAAAGTTACAATATTTAAAGTGCTGGTGTCATTGCAATATATCAAACATATGAGGAAAAGACACCAGATGTCATATGATAGATAGGAATAATAGAGAGGTAAGTTTAAAATAGGTTTACAAAACCTAAATCTAACTCACCATCCTTTTAAGGTTTTATAGGGCTTAAACTAAAATCTTATAGGGCTTTTATCATGTTCCCAAAGCATTTCTCTATAGTTTTTTTCTTTTAATTTTTATTTTTTAACCTGTTGACTATGCGATCTGATATGAATTAGAGAAACTGCATATCAAGCATAAGTAAATTTCAACAACCGATAAAGTATACAATTAGTCTTAATTTTTTCAATAAAGACTGATATATAGATTATGGCAATATTCTTGCCACATAATCTAATAGTAGAAAGTAACATTATGATTTAAGGTCCTCTCTTACACAACCATAAACTTGATCATGGTTTCAAAGCCATCAAGTGAAGATCTTTGATCCGTTGTTGTATAGCCCTTACTTTCCCTCCATAGTTAAGCAAAAATAGAAGTGAAATTTATATAGAATTTGATGAACTTATGTAATTTAGAGGAATTAAATCAAGTGAAGGAGGGCCAACAATTATGGTCTAGTATTTTCTTCGCCATATACACAATGCAATCTCAATGGTCAATTAACTCACTACACACATATATATATATATATATATAGAGAGAGAAAGAGAGAATGCATAATGAATAAGAGAATGCTCATCTAATAAATTTTTTTTTCATAAGTATAGTATATGTAGACATTATTATTAATTATAATTTTTGTTTACTTATGTATGGTATAGTATATGTAGATTAAATGTATATTATTTATTTATTTTATTGAGTTTTAAGTTTTTCTTGTTGCATTTTGTCTAAATCCTAAAGCCCGAATTAAAATCTTCTAAGGTTTAAAATCCTTTTTAGAACCTTTTTTATAAACTTATAAGGTTAGATCCTATAAAGTAATTACCGATCAAACATGTCAAATATTTTATTATGACTAGCATAATGACATTTCTAATGATAACTGAATCATGATATTTGAGTGCTGAATGGATTATGGTTATGAAACTATTTGAGGCTTCTAGGATAATTACAAAGTATTGCTCTAATAATATATACATGAATACTTTGTGTTGGTAAAAATTGAAAGTATTGGTGTGATTGCGATATTGAACGTATAAGGAAAGGAGCACCAGATGTCATATCATATGATAAATGGATGCTTCGATAATTCTCAAATGATTGATTCTTATAGTTCTATTTGTACTAATTGCGGCGATTTTGAAAACAAAAGAAGCCGCAAGTTGTGGCATTAGAATTTCTTATGACCATAATGAACTTGACGTGACATATTCTCTACCACAAATGTGTCCTCAATATCATGCCTTGTGGAGCATCTTCAATATAATTAATTGTTATTAAAATAAGGATTTACATTTATCTTATTTAAACAAGATTA
The DNA here is from genome assembly GCA_024138005.1 of Lumnitzera racemosa. Lineage (NCBI taxonomy): Eukaryota > Viridiplantae > Streptophyta > Magnoliopsida > Myrtales > Combretaceae > Lumnitzera > Lumnitzera racemosa. Next base: position 33,552,006 of record JAMXBC010000008.1, read on the forward strand.
ATTTCTAAAATCATTATAATTTAATAGCATTGTCATTAATGTTCTATAGGAATGAATTAGGATTTGAATCCTCCATCTTTTATAGTTGAAAAAAAGAAAAAGATTAATTTGACATTTGGACATGTAAATTCCTTAGTAGCAGGGCATCATATATTGTTCAATTTATATATGAATTGTGGACACATAAAATAAGAATGCACTATAAACTTTGTGCTTTTTCAGATATATTTTGTTATTTTCTTATGGAGAAGTAAAATAATTGAAATTTTCAATGTTATTGTATGGTTACGTTTTTATTTTGGAGATTTAGATAAATTTGAATAAAGCTTGCCTGATATGATTTGAGTTATAATCCTTAGTGTACCAACTTTTCTTCTAAATAATTATATGTTTTAGAAATCAATCTATGTGATAATATTGATTGCTAGGTTATATGTTGCGTATAAATCACAAAATATATTTTTTCTAAAATTATGCACTTGAGGAACTTGTGTATGTTATGTGATACTATCTAAATTGTAGGATTTGCATAATTTGACAACATATATCATGAGGAGTATATTAGTTATATTAAGTTGGCTATATTACTTTGTTGGCATGTTTATACTATTTTCATAATCTCTTCCAAAAAAATTAAATGTTTTTTTGGTAAAAATTTAGAGGAGGAAAAGAACTAGTTTCAAGAAATCTTAATGTCTTGGGACAAACTAAATTTTAAGCCAGAGAGTAGTTGAGGGTATTTCTGTAGATATAACTTAAACTCCAAAGCAATTAAAGTTATAGAATGAGTAAGGTGAATAGACTTAGTATTTTTGTAACTCCATATTGATCCTCTCACTAGTAAAATAAATTTAATTAATATGAGATTAGTGTATAGTATTTTTGTGATTTTAGAATGGGTATTACGAATATCAAAATTTTGTGCTTATTAAATCGTTATAAGACTTAACTAGGATCCTTGAACACTAAGATAAAAGAAAGTTTATCTTGATTAAGTTAGCGGTAAATAGTTTCATCTAGTAATGTTGTTATCTTGGTTTAAGGAGATATATAATAAAGATACAATGTGTTGATAAAGTGACGTGTATTTAGCTTCAAAATTATAGATAAAGCATTTAAACAACGTGGATATGAGTTAATTATACAAAGCAAAGTGGGGGGTAAAATGGTGAATCAATAAGTTTGATCTATGCTAGGAATTATGGTATAATGGTTGTTGCAATTATTGGATGAAAATTTCGAGAACGGAGCAAAAGATAGAAATTTTAGTTCATGAAAAGACCTACGGCTACAACAAAAATCACTCATTTTGATCCTTTTGTCAATAAATTACCAACTTAAGTGCTTGCGGTAAAATATAAACTAGGAAATCTGGACACATTGTGTTAGGACATAAGTGCTAAGGTTATAAGAACAACTTATGTCAAGACTAAGAGTAAGTTAGCGGTTCCACCGACAAAAATGCTATTAAAATATCTAGTCAAGTAAACTTATACCAAAATGAGTTTAAAACCCTATTTTTGTGGCAGTAATGAAACCTTGCTTCGTTCTAGTATACCATCGCTTTAGAAGTTCAAGGGCAACCATAAGATACTGTTATACTATGAATTTATTACTTGATCAATTAGAGGATAGGAATTGTAAAATCTCTTAATTGATTAATCGAGCATTGGAAATATGATTTTGTTTTGAATGAATTCCATTGACTATATAGAAGTTGTACCGCTTCTACTAAGAGTTCATGGATTATTTCTTGTAAATAATCACGAAGCTAAACATCCATGAAGCAGGGATGAACACAAGGCCTTATTAGCCACTAGGCTTGATATATAGTGGAAATAATGTCTGTGATTTCGCTGGTTGGAAAACAAAACGTGTATGTTTTTAAGTAACAAGCTAGCTCATACCCCATCACAACTTTGAGAAACTTACACTAACGGATTGTTGAAATTATTCTCTATGTATTTTCACAATTTGGAAGGAGATTTGACATTATTGAGAATCTGGTAGGAAAATATTGGATAAAATCCCTATTATATGATGTGAATTATTAATATATATTCATAGTAATGAGCTAAGTGATCATCAATTTGTGCAAACGGAATTATTAATATATATCAAATGACTAGTAGTTGGGGCAACAGCTTGTGAAAAATCTGAACATTTCCATAAATTTTACGGAACATGTTTACTGAAAAATTAATTCCTATTATTCAAATCAATGTTTTCTTCAAGCATTTAAGTTGCAACATTTCATAATGGATGGTTTTAGGTTTGTTAATAAATAACTTAAACATGATCCCCCCTAAATGGTAAAAGATTATGACTGTTAGAGGAGTAAAACTCATTTGATGCTTGGAAAGTACTGTAAATATATCTCCTTCCTATGTAGGAAAATTTTAGCACGTTTCTGACACATTTTCCCTCTCTCTCTCTCTCCCCAAAATTAAACTTAAAAGAAAATTCTTTCAAATATTCTAGAAATTTTAGTATGGTGATTAATAATAAGAGAAGACCATTCTTATATTTTATACTTGGTTATATTCTCAAAGAGATACGACAGTTTTTAGCAAACTATGCATTGGATATATATTCGTTCATGCACGTATGAGTATTTTGTTTTCACTTCCCGTATCTGAAAATATTCCGACTTACTTAACCGTAAGCACTTGTGATCCTCATCAATCCTAAGTGTTAATATTTGATTCTTAAGACGATTAATTAGCTTAGATAAAGTAAGTTCGATTATACTTATTTTCCAACATTCTTTGTTTTATCGATGGATGAAATCAACAAAGCTCAAGGCTTCGCAGTCGCCAACCCTTTTCTCGACGGCATAAAGGAAAACCATGATACCAAACTAGAGTACTCTATATACACTCAATTCCACTTGGTTCTAAAGAAAAACATTTTGCCAAACTAGAGTACTCAATTTCTACTCATTTCCCCTTTATGCAGCATTAATGTGTGGGAACAGGCTTATATTCCAAAGAATCATGATGCTGAAGAAGCTCATTATCAAAGTAACCTTCAGCAGAATCTATGTTATATTGGATTCCGTCCATACAGAAACTTATATAGACACATAAGGGCGTATCAGCCCTGCTTCGAGCTGGTCCGGTCTTTTCTCGAAGTCCTTGAAACTTATCCCTACAATTCATAACCTGGAAATCTGGAGTTTTCAGGGTGAACAATATCGAACCAGAGGCAGGCTGTCCCTGCAAGTCCCTGGTACAGTGAGTAGGCATTGCCAGTCCCTTGGGAATTCCCTGCGCTGGTGTGCTCGTTCGCTTTATGGCACAAGAAGCTTGCAAAAGCCCTGGCTCTCTCTTCATATATGCTCTCCCCAGTGAGACGGTACAGAGAGAGGAACGCATAGGCATTTCCCGAAACACCATCAGCAAGTCCCACTTTCTTCACCAGTCCACTTTTCCAGACCACTTCTCCTGCTTCTATGGCTGCATCTCGGAATTCTCTGTCTCCAGGAAATACCTGCAAGAAAAAAGGGCAGATATACCGTTAAAGGGCTCAACAGGTCCCCATTTATTAGGGGGGGATAAAATAGATTCGGGGGCTCTAGATTTTATATTGAGAAAGTGTTAACAACCTGTGAGGCCTTGCAGAGGGCAATGCCTATACCAGTTGCACCATGAGACCATTGAACCAGCTTGTCCCTTGGGTTTCCTTCACTAGAAGGGTAATTCCAGCTATGCGGAAACCTATTGCTCATCATATACCTGAACGTTCCCTTAACATCCTCAACACTCTCTTCAGAGAGAGAGAAGTGAAGCAAGACTTGCAGGATTCCAGCAAGGCCATTGGCTGCTCCTAAGTAACGTGTCCCATGCCACCTATACATCAAAGGGCAAGCTGGTATGTCTGATGCCCCGGCTCTGCCTCCTGCTAAAACAGCATCCACAACAGGCAGGATAAAGTCAGTTGGGACAGCATCCTGTCCCAGATACTTGTTTATAAATAATGCTGCCCATAAAAATCCAGCTCGGCCGCACAGAAGATCGTATGACATCCCAAATCCACCTTCTTCTGGTCCAACTGGTAGTGCCTTTTCTTGTGCAAGCTGCAGCAAGGTAAATGGGCTTTCAGTGATCATATGCCCTAAAATAAATGAACACCTTATGAATAAGAACCTCCCACTTTGTGACAAAATTCTATCAATTGCTATCTGAACAATGGGTGGAAGAGTTAAAAAGATATATGAACAACAGAATTCCATTGACAAAATTAGTATGTATATCCAAGGAGCACCACATGATTCTGGCAATTCTATTGCTGTGGGGAACCAATTACTTTCACTCGTCAAACACCAAAATGACTTGGTTAGTGGTGAAATTTTTATTTACAAAGCCAAACTGAAGAAAGAAGTTAATTAGTTCTGTTTATTTCATCGAGAACTTTTTCCAGAATTTTTCCCCCCCAATATTTGCAGTAATAAAAACTTTAGAAGGGCTATTGTAGCAACCCTAAGATGTTGCAAGTAGCAGTGGTGTTAGCATCAATAGTTGGTAAGAGGCAAACATAGTGACAAAAGGCTGATCATGGCAATTTTCAAAGGGGGAGAAATCTTTTTCCTCAATTTCTACTGGCATTTTTCATGGTTTTTAATTGCCATCACCAACAGTCGCCCAACATCATCACTTCTCACCACCATCTCTAATCCCAAGTCACTAGTAACAATGATATTCGAAATTACCAAGATAATATTTAACAACCATAAACCACACATTAAAGCAAATGGGAAGTAAAAACAGTGGGAAAGCATTTTGCATGAGAAAAACACCCTTAATTACTTGAGCTTTTCGTTCTAATTTTATCCATTTGGACGAACAAGAGTGTTTGATTCTTGACAGAACAAGGGAATGAAGTTTGTCAAAATACTTTATTAACATGATTCTAGATATTCCTACACAGTATACACCTCCTAATAATTCGGTGAGGCACCTAACAGCTGGTGATATTTGGCATTCCAGAGAGATGGCAATATTGGGTTAAATCATCATACTCAGGTTTTATTTTGTATCAAATTCATGTTGCATCATGAATGATTAAACTTAATTTGTTATGTCATATTTGAGTAGGGTTTTAGTTCTTCTTCCGAGTCAGTTTCAAATTTGTTCTCTGATGAAATTCTAAATCAGGTCGACTTTGATCCTATTGTCCCACACCTCAGTTTGTACTTTATTACATGTCCATACAATCAAATGAAGAATGAAGCAATAATAATGTAGCCCAACAAGGTTAGCTCTAGCTCTTACTTTTGTGAATATAGGACAAGTTCGGTAACAAGTTCAAAAGAATCAAAAAAGATACTACGTATGTCTGAGATGGTCCCAACAAGATACCATCGGACCCAGATCTCATCATTTCATTCGTTGACGTGAGGGGAGATATTAGGAGAAAAAGTATCTTGGGAAAAATGATTGACGTAAATACCTCAAGGAAAAGGTAAAGAAACATATCACGCTTTTCTTGGTCCCCGATGTAATGGCCGACCACTGCTCCAACTGCATAGACCCCTCCTCTACCACATAAAAACGTCACATTCCTGCGATACATTAACTTATTTTATCAGATGCCAAAAGTTGTCGAAAGACGTGATATTTTGATATTCTCGTGCACTTGCTTTTTCACAAATTGCATAGTCATTCTAAAAAATACAAACTTTTCTTTTTTCTTTTTAAATTAATATTTGAGCTTTTAACAGTTACTACATAAACATCAGTTATTAAGGAATGCAAATTAAAATCCTATTATATTCCTTATAACGTCACACTTCTTAATGATGTGGACTCACAAAATAGAATAGAATAATAATAATAATAGAAAGGATCTCCATTAATTTGAATTCTAACAACAATATCTTGTTTCCCTTGATTCTTAAATTGGAAGCTTCCAGGAGTAGGACACAAATGTAACAGTCCCACCATCCTTTTCTTTCGTTGTCTATATGTCTCCAAACATATTCTTTTCTAGACCAAATATCCACTTATTCTGATGGGACCTTTATTTACAAGGTTTACAAAAAAAACCAGAAATTGGGACAATCATACCTCTTTTTAAAGAGGCACATCCTTTTGAAAATAGATGTAATTTTAAACAATTCAGTAAAAAAAAAGATGACCTGATAAATTCATACAATTCCATTTCCATAAGTCATAAATTTTGGTAGATACATGTTAGATGATTTCAAATCTCACAAAGATGGCATGTAAATGGTATAAGATGGATTCGGGGAGGAAAAAAAAAAAGGGTAGGGGGAACCCTATTATAGAATTCATAGGGAGAAAAAAAAAAAACAGATGCATGTATAAAAATCAATAAAATATTATGATTTTTCTGCTATCTTGTATATGAGAAATTTTTTTTTGATGATTCTCTTTATTTTTTATAGAATTATACTGTATATTCTTTTAAATATAAATTATTAATTAAATTTTAAATTTAATAATTTAAATTTTAAAATATATAAATAAATAATAAGATGATGAAATTAATTTTATTAAAATAGGCCATAAAACCTACCCTTTTTTAAATCTTTCACAAATGCTTAATAGGTGTGGGGAAACCGAGGTCAGTGATGCCTGTGAAGAATATTACTAGCATAATCACAGCACCAAATTCGCATATTCTAATCGATAACACTTCACAATCACGCAACTGCTGATCAAATATGAATGTCTTGTCAGGTACTTATCTGCGGCATTATTATATTGTTATTATTGGTTGATGAAATCAATTTCGATTTGAATAAATATCTCACTAAAAAGCAAACAGCGCTAGGGTGGGATTTCACAATTCACATCACATTGGCTACCTTGTGGATGCACGTGCTGCAGTGGCACACGTGTCAACGATCTCTGCACATAATTGAAGGTCCCGTTGGTTCCCCGTGGCCTCGTACGACCTCAGGCACGTGAAGGCCGTCCCTAGCAGACCCGTGAATGCGGTTGGGTCCAATCCTCGTAATCCGCCTCCCGCACCGACTGCACCACCTCTCCTCCATGTCCCTCGTACTATCTGTCCAATAGATTACTCCGGACTCAATTACATCGATATTAACAAAACGTGAAAACAATAAACTAGCCAAGCAAATGCCTCGACTACTAAAGCATAAACTGACGGACTATTCCGATATCTTAATTTCTAATTTAATGCCATGAATTTTCAAGTTATGTATCGTTTATATACACATTTAAAAACAAACAAGTACCTGGTCCTTGACAGAGATAGCAGCTTTAAGGAAAGTATCGCGTGGGAGGGACAAATTGCTGGCTCCTGGGTCGATTTGGAATATTAAATTGTCAAGCTCTTCATCGTTGTTATCTTCGTGGTTCTTCTCCTGAGAAGAGGCAAACTCTACAATCGAAGACATAATCGAGTTTCTTGATTTTACTAGTCAAGAAAACGAACGCACCCAATTGTTCACTTTAAGTAGATAAAAGTGGAGAAACAGAGAAAAACACACAGAAAAATGAACAGGGTAGAACAGACAGTGCGTGTGTTTTAAGGTCTGATATGGGAGTTCTAATACTTATGGGAAATGGCGGTGTAATGATATACACGTCCCACGTTATCCATTTCCGTACGATATTGTTTTCCTTATTACGATCGCAGATTTTCACGAGACTCACGTGGCTTTGTTCCGTCGCCTCGTCGGGTGGGTTTACTTTTGGGTGGACTTGAGAGAGAAATAAGGACGGTCGATATTTTTCGAGCTATCGGTAGTTATGGGAATAAATCAGTGACGGATTCAGGGGTTTTGTTTAATTAAGAGTGGTTATATAGAAAACAATAATTTTTTTTAAATGAAAATTTTGTAATGTTACATTTAAAATGTTTTTAAAGTTAACAGGTAACTACATTATAAAAGAATTTAACGAGTGCTGCTGAATATTAAGTAATATCTTGTGTAATTGTTCCATCAGATTACTTTATAACGCAGGTGTTCCGGAATCAATTGTAACATAAAAATCGATACATGAATGATTAAATTTTTTTTCCTTTCGCCATTTAAACAGTGCCAGTATGGCAGTTATTATCATTTTTCTTTTGTAATATAATTATGATTAGAATTAAGGTACTCTTTTGAGATGTTCCCGCAATAAAGGACCGAAACTAAGCCAAGACAAATTTCTCAAGTTACTTTTATTTAGCCAAAGATATTAAATTCTTAACGGTTAATTTTATTGTAAGACGAAAGGCTTCGAAGTTTTCTATGAAAATGTTTTTAAATTTATTCTGTACAAGAATTCTTAATATTGCAAAAGAATATTCTTCTAGTGGTCAAGCTTCTTAACGTCTGAAAGCACCATATTGTCATGCAACCATAGCGATATGAATGATTTAAGATAAGTCTTGCGGTCCATAATAGGATATTACGGGGTAGATTATTATAGAATTGTCAACTTACTAAAAATATCTATAAAATTTGATCTTATAAGATTTTGGATTGAGTTTTGAAAATGGCTTTTAAATCTTATAGGGTTTTGGGATTTAAAAAAAATATTACAAAAAATATGAACCCGATTAAAAGTAATATATGATATTAGTAATTTAATATTAGTTATAAATGATAAAACATAAAAATTAATAAAAAAATCTTATCTCTTTTATGTTTTATTTTTTGAAAAAACCTTAACCTCGTCTCTTTCTCTCTGTAATATTTTCTATCAATTTTTTTTCTTGCCTTTACTCTCTTTCTCGGCTAGTTGGCCACATTTCATAATTCCCATCTATCTCCATTTCACTAATTGGGTATTAATTTAAAATAAAAAGAAATTGATTTAGTTTGAAATAATCATACACTATTTATTTTATTATTTAAAATCTATACGCATTATTTTAATTTTTTGTATAGACCTACAATTTAATCTTTTTATTTTTATTTTTGTTTTAGTATTAATAAGTCAGGTTAGGTTTTTAACGAGTTTTGTAAAACCCTATAAGGGTAGGATCTGAAAATGGGATCAAATCCTTATAAGGTACCTTATAGGATTTTAAGAAGTCCTATAAGTTAATGGGTCGAGTTCAGATTTTGCAAAATCTTTTCCAAACTTGCTCTTGTGGCATCTTTAGTCCATAATTCATAAAATTAATTAAATATATTATTTTACTCTTAAAATGAAAGTATGCCATTAAGTTATAGAGATTTTTATGATATTTTGGTAAGACAAATATTATATTATCAATTTTTATTTGAATTGCTTACCTATCCAAATGGAACAATATATAATTTTTTTTTTCTTAATTCCTTCATTTTGAAAGTTATTTCTTTATGCTTTTTTCTTCTTCTAATTCCATCGTTTTTTTTTTCTCCCTCCAAAGAAAGCGAAATGGAATTAAAAGAGCAGGATCAGCTATCCACAATTGCAATGCATCATAATGAGAAAACATCCACTATTTTCGTTTCCACCATTTTCAAGTTCTACTTCCAAACAATGGAGAAAATCTTTGAAATTATCTTCTAATTGTTAGTCACCTCATTTTCTTCGGAGTTGCAAATGATGAAATGGGCAATTGATCGTTAAAAGGGTGATGTGTTAATCGGTATATTATGCATCTTTCTGACAGATACTCCACTAAATCTGGTCGGTCCAAATATCAATCGATCATTGTCTCTGTTGGGGCACAGGCAACAAGTTATCACCCGTAGGACCATTTCTATTTAGTTCCGACAGAGACAGTGGCCCATAATTCGGCAGATGATGGAGTTTCTTTATTTCTATTTTTCCACCAATAATAATAATAATAATAATAATAATAATAATAATAATAATAATAATAATAATAATAATAATAATAAGATGCGATCAGCTAAAACTATGACCACCAAATTATGTTGCTCGATTTCAAAAACATGTGCTATTCAACCCTTTAACTCAACATGTTGCTCTTACAAAAACAGTAGAGTAATAAAGAGTCAACTAACACCATGTTTTGGAATGAAATGGTAATAAATTGGAATAAAATGAAATGAAATATAATGAGGATTGGAGTGATAAATCCTTTCTTATATTTGGAAATGCTCATGTAATGGAGTGGAATGAAATAATATTAAATGCATAAATCTTATTAATTGTTAAAAGTATATTTAATTATTGCAATTTGAAAATTAAATATATAATTTTAAGTCAATACAATTAATAGGAGTGAAATGGAATTGTGCTTCTACCACTCTCAAAGCAGAATCAAAGTGCCTCTTAAAAGCAAAATTGATGATTTAATGAATCGTGATTCTACCTTTAAATTATACTTTCAAACATGATGATAGAGAATGGAACTCAAAATTGTAATTCCATTCTAGTCAATTCTTACATATCAAATGTGATATAATTACAATAATAGTAATGATATGTCCCGAAATTATAAAATAAAACTAAATAAATAAATATGACATGGTGGTTTGTAAACAACTATTAGTGAGACAATTAAAAATCACATTAAGCAAAATCACTTTAAATTTCTTTCACTTTTAAAATTACTATAATGAACAATTTAATATATCAAATAGGATGCTAAAATAAATGGAAAAGAGAAAAGTAAAAGAAAACAAATAAAGAATTTGTTGGATTAGGACTCATCTAAAATCTAACTACAACTCTATAAACAAAACTTTAACTCTAAGCTCCCTCTCATAAATTACTTTAACAAGATTTTCCTTGCTATGATAAGAGGGAAAGGAAGAGTTAGGTTACATGTTGTGAACGAGTAAATATTCTAAATCTCAACCATTAAATTTCTTAAAAATCAATATTATTAAAGCATATACTCCTAAACCCTAAGATCTAAAATTGCGAAATCTTCATTTAGGTTGATCTTAAACTTTACATGGACTTTAAGACAAATCAATGTGTGTATGGAATCAAGTCCAAGAGGTCTTGAATGAAGAAATAATAAAAATTTCAAATTGTATTAATTTAGTTAATTTTGAGGTTAAAAGTTATTATTTTAGGCGAATCTAATCAAATCGAGAAAATCAAGCGAGTTAAGTTGAAGTGGAAAAAAGGGGGGAGGTAACATGCCTGGAGCAATCGATCAAGAGTTGTTGATCAGAGGTAAGTGCATCTATGAAATTGTTGTATAGTAAACGAGCTCAAGTCCTAATTGTTCATCCCTCAAGAAACCATTAATTAAGAGGAAATACCAAATTACTAGTGATTCTCCCTATTTCCCAATTATCTAACTGGACAATTAAGGAGCAACTAAACTAATTGAAATTTAAATTAATTAAATAAAACCTTAACTAACAAAACAAATAAAAAGAATAAGAAGATTAAATTATTAAAGAGCATATGATCCTTAGTAAATTTATTATTTACTACTTACCTTTGTGCAACTTTCAAATTTCAATTACTTATTGGATTGTGGGAATTCTTACTAGTATAAGTGGAATCCCTTCAACAAATCATTTCCTAATCTTATGTATATTCTACCTAAATAATTTCTTCAATAAAACATCTTAAGATTGCATCAAGTTCTTAAATTCTACTATTAGGTTTCCCTAATTTAGAGAAACTAAATAGCTGAACCTCAATCTATTTTATTACTTCTAATTACTTGAGTCTATTCACCATAAGATCTTAATAACTGTATAGCAAACTCAAACATTAAATCAATAGTTGGCAATATTGATTTAAAAACAATAAACACAATGTAATTATATCACAATAGTAATGTCAATGTCACGTAGAAGAACTAGGATTTAATAATAAATTACTAAGAAGAACTAAATTAAGACATAAAATAAAATCAAGGAATTTAAAGAAAGGAAGAAATAATTCTAGCCTTTACTTTTCCTTACACGCTCTTTTAAAAGGAACTCTTTTAAAAACTTAATCTAGACTCCTATTTATAATACTTTAAACCTATGGTTTTTAAGGAAACTTTCCAAAAATAGGAAATTCTTTCATGTTCACATCTTAGAAGCGCAGACGTGAACCCCATGCTTTTTTTTTTTTGTAATTAAGGCTCTTAAAATTCTTGAACGACAAGATTATGGTTAGAAGTACGAGCATGATCTTCAACTGTGATCTCTTCTAGATTTCAATTCTCAACCCAAATTTCTTCCTTCAAATAAAATAATCAATGTATTCTTTATTAAAGCTTTAAAACTTTACCAAATTCTTCAAAAAATCACAAAGGACTCTTCAACAAAACTACAAATGAAATGAATTATAAATAAGTTTCAAATATTTCAAAAATAACACTAACTATCAATAAGAAAACTCTACAAATTTACCTTAAAATATATATGCTAAATGAGTGTTAATAAATTCCTTTACACTTACACTTAAACTTTTGTTTATCCTCAAGCAAAATAACTGAAAACCAAAAGACAACATCTTAAGGACAAAATCACCAATTCTTTACATAACTTATAAAATCACATCTTTAGTTAAAAAAACTGGACTACTTCCTCCATAATTACCCATCTTCTTTCATAGAACAATATCTTTAGAACACTTAAATATTAGCATTTAGAACCATATTAGATTTCAATAGTTAATCTAAATAATTCAAAGTTAACTTTATCACTTAAATAAAAAGTAAACTGAAGTAAAATAAGCATCAACAAATTAAGAAAGAGTTATGAGTATTTCACCACTATGACTCAAGAGGATAGAGATCTTCTTATGCGTCTCCGAGGTCATATACATGAAGGAGTATTATAATGAATGAGAAAGAAAAAGAAAACAAAAGAGGGTTTAGCAAATCTAAATAGTTATCAGCTGTATATGGCACATCAACCAATCCTACTTGGCTTAATCAAAACACTTGATATGACATAGAAATGTCGAATTCGGGTTGCTTGCCATTAATTCTTGCTAAAGGAGTTAGGTAAGAGTTCAAGATAACTGAGAACATGTAGGTTACACTAAAATGGAAAATTTTATAATTCAATAATAAAAGTATGATATTTGTGTATAAAAGAAGTGAGGTATACATATAACCTCAACTAGGGTTATAATAAATGGGGAAAATATTCCTAAAACATTCTTAACAAGGGAAACGTTGACAAATTGTACTTAGTATGAAAAGTAAAGGGATCATTCTGGGATCCTGTATTAGAAGACACGCGTTAAGGGGTGATTGGCTAATTGCTGTTTGGTTGCTTTCGTGAATGTAAGTTTCTTAATAGCTCGACATTAACAGGAATCAACTTGGAGGGGGTCTAAAGGAGAATAGGAAACTTAGTTGACCTAATTTGGGGCAAGTTGGAGCTTGAACACAAGGTGTTGATAAAAGCTATTTAGGTCGATTAATTAGATAGCTTATCTCCGATTAGATGCTTGAATAACTTAACTCGGAAGAGGACTTAGTGCTTGGGAGCTCGAGTATTACATTAAACATAGCATGGAATTCAGATAAGATAAAGTGAAGTAATTCCTGGTCGGTAATGGACTCCTTTTCCTTGAATGGTTCTTAAGTTAGTACTCATTAGGTAAGTCCTAATAGTCCTTTAGTTCAGTTATAGGTGATGGGTTAGAGAGATTAATTCTTATCATCTTCTTGAAGGTCAGATTTGGCCTCAAATTTGTGGGGTCTTCTCTAGTCAGGCTTACTTCGTTTGAATGGTAGGGAATTAGATTAGATACGTTGAATGTGCAAGAGATACCATAATCCCTTGGTAGCTCGATCTAGTAGACGTTATGGTTGATCTTCTAGGATCTTGAATGGACCATCAGCTTTGGGTGGTAACTTGATCTTCTTAAGGTGGGGAAATCTTTTACAGTTGAGGTGGATCCAAACTAGGTCTCCTAGGTTGAAGGAAATAGCTCAATGGCCTTGGCTACTGATCTCATGCTATCATTCATTGAACTTGGCAATCTTCTTGGTCACTTGTTAGTACAGTTTGTGTAGTTCATGATGCAAACTGTAGCTAAGAATAAACAAGGCTAGTCGTCGGATGGATCTAAGTTTGCTGAATGCTTAAAAAGAGTTACGTAGAATGTGTGAAAGAGTGAATAAAAGGGCTAAGTAAAACCCACGAATAGCTCCAAAGGATATAATGCACCAATGGAACTTTTGAGGACTCATAACACAGCCTGATATGATGGAACCAAGAATAGACAATGCTTATCCTAATGCTTGATACGTTATACTTGAGCTCAAATATTTTATTGAAGTCAAGTAGTGCTAATACATGGATAGAGGTTAATCTTTCCTTCATTTCGGCAAAACTTCTCTTCTCCTTTCATACTTATCGGAAGTCAATGTTCTTCTTTATCAGTTCAGTAAGGGGTATGGTGAGGGTACTAAAATTCCTGATAAATCTTCTATTAATGAAGTTAGTCCATGGAAACTTCTCACTTTGGCACAAGTAGTAAGGGTTAGCCAATCGACGATTGCTTGGATCTTTTTGTCATCCACTCGCAAGCCTCTTCCTCTTACTATATAGCCCAAGAATACCACTTCTCCCTAGTAAAAGCAACATTTCTTAAGGTTGCTGAATAATCTCTCGGTACGAAGGACATTCAATACAGCTCGGAGATGTTCATAGTAACTTGACATATCAGTATTGTACACTAGGATATTATCAAAGTACACCATGATGCACTTCCCTATTAGATGTTTCAGCATATGGTTCATCAACCTCATAAAACTACTTGAGGCATTCAATAAGCCAAATGGCATAACCATCTACTCATAAAGTCTATGTAGAGTTTTGAACGCTATTTTCTACTCATCTGCCGACCTTATGCGAATTTGATGGTATCCAGACTTCAGATTAATCTTTTTGAAGATCTTGGCTCCACTTAATTCATCCAACATATTTTCCAATCTTACAATAGGATACCTGTATTTGATTGCAATCTTGTTTGTTGCTTGGCTGTCTACATACATATGCCAGGTTCTATCATTTTTTAGGCACTAGAAGCATCGATACAGTACAAGGGTTGAGACTTTCCCTAACATAGCCTCATTCTCGCAACTTATTAACTTGACGTTGGAGCTTAGAAGCCTGTTCAAGGCTCATTCGATACGCTGGTTAATTTGGTAAGGCGACATTGGGTATTAAGTCAATGTAGTGTTCTATGCCTCGGAGTGGGGGCAACCCCTCGAGTAATTATTCTGAGAACAGATCGGCATATTCATCTAGCAGCACTCTCACTTCTTAGGGTAGTTCACCCTGCACTTTCATTTCTAGTAAGTATTTGACTAACATAAGGATTGGCTAGTTAGCATTGATGGGCTCTTAGAGCTTGGCTCTACTCATTGCTGGAGTCTTCTTCGATCCATGGGTAAGTTTTGTATGCAGTTTGTTAACTTCACTCGACAACATCGGCTTCAGTATAATCTTCCTACCATCCTTTTCGAATACATATGTGTTTCTATATCCATCATGGATAACTTTTCTTTCAAATAACCATGGTTGGCCAAGGAACACATGCAAGGCGTACATGGGTAGCACGTCATAGAGAATATCATCGGAGTAATTTCTAATGGTGATTAGTAGTAGTACTTTTTGAGTGATGTGTAGTACTTTCTTCTCACTCAATTAGTGCAACTTGTATGACCTCAGATGCATGGTAGTCAGCAATTTCAACCTTATGACTACATCAGTTGATTCCATATTAGTACAGCTTTCATTATCCATAATTAATGCGCTCACCTGATCATTCACCCTACAGGTGGTATGAAACAAGTTCTGCCTTTACTCCTCCTCACGTAAGGTTTCTAAACTCATTGTGTGTCAGACAACCAAGATCAACTGATCTAAGTCTTTGGAAAACATGTCCCCCTCAACCAATTAATTGTTATGAGAATCTTCTTTCTCAATAGGGCTTTCCTCCTTAGGTTTCTCATCAATACTTTCCACTTCCAACTTTGGGATGTCTCCTTTGATGACCATGGTTCTTCGATTCAAGTATTAACCAGCCATGTGTCCAAATCCTTGACACTTGAAGCACTTGATTTGGCTCGTCTTCCTACGAGATCCTTGCCTTTTCTCATAAGTTTGGGTTAGCATGTCATTATTAGGTCGGCCTTTTTTGTTTTGCTCAGACATCTACCTTTCGGATTGGCTCGATACTTGACTGAGCTTGGTGACTACCTTATCCTGGTTGACTAGTCGACAGCTTGGTTGGTACTCAACCTCTTTTCTGTCTCCACTCATTGAGCTATTTGAATAGCTTCATCTATTGTGGTGAATCATTAGACTTCTATAATGTCTTGAATGTTACATCTCAATTTAGTAATGAACCTAAAGATTATTTGTACTGGTGGTTCCTCCACTTCACAGTAGATCATAAGCATTTGAAATTCTTAGATATGCTTGTCAATAAATCGGCCTCCTTGTCTCAGCTCTTGAAGTTGAGTAAAAGTACCTTGCAAATAAGTACCTTACAAATAAGTATCTGGCACAAACCTATTTTTAAGTATTCTTTTCATCTTAAGCCAAGTATTAATCTCTTTGTAACCTTCTTGTCTCCTCATAGTTTGAAAATTCTTCTACTACATGGTAGCGTATCTAGAGAACTCAATAGCAGTAGTTTTCACTTTCTCGTAATCCTCGTATTGGGAATAGTTAAACATACGTTTCACCTTCTCTTCCCATTACAAGTATTCATCCGCATTTTTAGATCCATTGAAGCTTTAGATGGTTAGAGGCTCTAGGTGCTTGCACTCACTCTTCTTCTCCATAATACTCTTCTTAATCCTCTTCTTCCAAGTTTCCCAAGTCAATCCTTCTTCTTACTTATTTGCCTACTGCTTCAGCTCGAACTTATCGAGCTGGGTTTTGACTTATCATAGGTCAAGTAGCTTGTGGGGTGTTACGCACAGCTTCAATTGGTCAGCGGGCTAATGCTTGGACAGCTTGGGTTAAATCTACTAAGAGGTTAGCTATCTCATCAAGTCTCTTATCAGTAATGTTAGGGGTTCCTTAAGATTGTTGGCCATAGTAGACAACTTTACTGTTGTCATCTCCAACACCAACGTTTACACTTGAGTTCATGATTTTCTCTACAGATTCAAAGCTCAAACTCTTCAATTAAGTGCTTTAGCAAACACTTCCACAACTAGAAAATTAATGACTAGCAAGCACAAGAATTAAATGAGCATAGTAACTTACTCTATTTTGTATACGTAAATCAAAGTATAGGCAAAACTTCGAAACAAACTACAACTTAAGCAAAACCTCTACTCTGATACCAAGATGATGCGAACTACAACCAAGAATAGACAAAGCCAATCACTAGATGGGTCCAAGCTTATTGAAAGCTTGAAAAGATTGATGGGAAATGTGTGAAAGAGTAAATAAAAGGGGTAAGCAAGACCTAAGAATAGCTCTAAAGGATATGATGTATCGATGGAAATTTTGAGGACTTACGGCACAACTCGACATAACAAATGAATTGGTTTGGTGAGGTTACTCGCCATCTAGCCTTACTTAAGGATTAGGATAAGAGTAAAATGAAAGTAAATAAGTAGTGTTTATGAGAGAGAAGAATATCAAGTGTATTAATAGCAATCTGATGATTGAGGCTGTAAATACAAATGGGTATTTATACCCAATAAGTCAGGACAATTTACCTAAAAAGGAAAAGGCAAAAATGGTATTATCATAAAGAAGGAATGTATAAGAATACAAAAGGGTAAAAATGAATATTCAATAAAAGCAATGATTAGTGTAGTAGATTGTATACGTGGTCCTGTACACATAGTAGTATTGCATTGGCAACGCCATTAGAAGATGCAGATAAAAGAGTATAAGTAGATTGCTTGTTCGAGTAGGGGTGACTGAAGATTAGTCCAACATCATTCTCTTAGCCTTTCGACAAGAGTGAAGCCGAGTAAGTGGTAGCTCAAGTATGAGTGAATGAGAGCGACAACTAAATGTTGTCTCAACATTCTACATTTCAGTACACATTTGTGGAGAGATGGATAGTCATTTGGTTCGGCATATAGAGTGGATCAGCAAGGAGATACTCGGCGTTGATAGGAGTGGGCTGGAGTAGAAGGATTTGCCTTACCAGTCCCTTTAGCCCTCAGGCTTAGTTGAGGGTTAATGGTCCAGTAACCTAATTCCCATTAGTTTATGAGCTCAGTTAACTCTAGAGTAGCTCTCTTCAGGAGTTGTATGGGTACCGCTCATGTCTAATGGGATGGTTAGGTTGAGACCATAGATGACCTCAAAGGGAGTCTTTCCATTAGTACTATGGATAGTTCTATTGTTAGTGAAATCTACAATTGGTAATTATAGATCCCAGTCCTTTAGATTCTTTCCTACCATAGCTCGAAGCAGAGCACCTAATGTTCTGTTTATTACTTTAATTTGGCCATCAATCCAAGGGTAGCCATTCAAATTGAATACAAGCTTAGTACCAAGTCTCTTCTACAGGGTCTTCTAAAAGTAGCTCAAGAACTTAGTATCTCAGTCTAGAACAATGGACTTCGAGACTCCATATAGGTAGATGATTTCCTACAAAAACAAATCAATTATATATAAAGCATTATTAGTTCGATGGTATGGAATGAAACATTCTATTTTGCTTAATCATTCCATAACTACAAGGATTGAGTCCTTTCCTCTAAATGTTTAGGGCAACCTTAAGATAAAGTCCATGCTAAAGTTAGCCTAAGGTAAGGTCGATATAGGTAAAGGCATATATTCTTCATGTAGTTCCTTCCTTCCTTTTGCCCTTTTACACACTTTATAACTATCAATGACCTTATTGATATCTTTGACCATACCAAGCCAATAAAAATTCTCTCTCAATAGGTCGGTAGTTTTGGTCTCATTAAAGTACCTTAATAATCCTCTATTATGAGCTTCCTTAACCAATAGCTTGTAAGTGGAATAGTTAGGTATACAGTCTTCTTTTCTTAAAAAAATAGGTGTCCTTTAAGTAGTTTCTTCCAATGAAAATTCCATCTCGACACTTCTCAACTATAGGACCAAAGTGTAGGTCTTGAGCATATTGCTTAACACTAAGGGAAAATCCCAGTAACTTTGTCTATAAGGTCATTAGTAAAACATGCCAACACGATAAGGTGTCAGCAACTATATTGACAGTACCCTTCTTATGCTTGATTAAGTAGGAGAATCCTTCCATAAACTCCAACCATTTAGCTTACATCTTCAAAAGTTTGTTTTGACTCTCGAGATACTTTAAGGACTCATGGTCCATGTATATCATAAACTCTTGAGGTAGTAGATAATGTTGCTATACAGTAAGAACTCGAAAAAGAGCATACAAGTCTTTGTCGTACATAGAATAATTTAGTGTAGCACCACTAAGCTTCTTACTGTAATAAACAACAAGTCTATACTATTGCATTAGTACAATGCCAATGATAAGAGCAATAGTAAGCTTCTCCTTGATCTCTATGAAGCTCAACTTAGCATGGTTGTTCCAATGGAATCCTTCAATCTTCTTAATGAGCTTGATCAATAAGGCAGTAATGGTATTGAAGTTCCTAATAAACCTTTTGTGGAAAGAAGCTAGGCTATGAAAGCTTAGTACTTCAATAATGCTCTTTGGCATCAGCCACTTCAAGACAGCTCGGATTTTCTCCTTATTAGCTCAGATTCTGTCTCTTGACACCACATAACTAAGGAATACAACTTCAACTTGGCAAAATGTGCATTTCTTCAAGTTCCCAATAGTCTCTCAATTTGCAAAATGTCAAAAACAGCTCGAAGACATTATAAATGGTTGGTTAAGTTGACACTATACACCAATATATCATCAAAGTACATGACTACACATCATCCGATTAAAGGGTGCATCATATGGTTCGTGAACCTCATAAATGTGCTTAGTGCATTGGTAAGTCTAAATGGAATAAGTAGCCATTCATAGAGACATGCCTCATTTTAAATACAGTCTTCCACTTGTCACCAAGTCTTATCTAAATTGGATGGTAGCTATTTTGCAAATCAATCTTTGAAAATATTCGAGCAACATGTAGCTTATGTAACATTTCATCGAGCCTTGGTATAAGATATCTGTACTTGATAGTGATGCGATTGATACCTTGACTATCGATATACATGCGCCATGAACCATCCTTTTTTAGGATGAGTAGAGTTAGCACGGTAAAATGGCTTATGTTTTCTCTTACATTACCTCATTTAATGGGCTTGTTTACTTGCCTTTTCAACTCGATAGCCTACTCAAGATTCATTTTGTAAGCAGGTCTGTTTAGCAAGGCTGTGCATAGTTGTAAGTCAATGCAATGCTCATTGTCTTAGACTGAAGGTAGTCCTTTAGGCAGCTCTTTTAAGAACAGGTTGGAAAATTCATCTATTAACTTCCAAACCTCTTTGGGTACATCTTCTAAACTCCTTAATTCCAGTAATCTCCTAATCAATAAAAACATAGGCTCATCAATCTTCTTAGAGGCTTAAAGCTTTCTTAAGCACATTACCAATGCCTTCTTCTTACTAGCTCGGGTGAGCTGATTGTATCTTTCATTCACTTGGCTTAGTGTAATAAGTTGCAACATAATCTTCTTTCTATCCTTGATAAGGGCATAAATGTTCTTGTATCCATCATGAATAACATGTCAGTCGAATAACTAAGGTCTCCCTAACAATGAGTATGAAGCTCCCATAGTGATAACATCACATATTACTTCATCCCTATAAAAGTTCCTAATATAGAACAGTACAATCACTTGCTTTGTACATGCAGAGCACTTATGTCATGTAGCCAATGTAGCTTGTAAGGTCGGAGGTGCTTAAAGGTCGACAATTCTAACCTCTGCACAAGGGTCTACACGACGATGTTGGTGCAACTCCTTCCATCTACTATAATCATGCATGGCTGACCTTTGATGGTATACATGTTGTGGAATGAATTTTCTCTTTGGTCTTCCTCATTACTTACCAAGGAGCTTAGTACGCATCTCAATACTAGCATCATCACTTCTTCTTAGTCGATATAAATACAAGTCTCTTCTTCTTCGTCCTCAACTTTAATTTGTCCAATACTTTTCTCTTCCTCTTAGGGCTCACTCTCATTGGTATTATCCACCACATCACCTTAGAGTACCATAGCACCGAGGATACTCAAAAGCCATGTGTCTATAACCTAACCACTTAAAGCACTTCACCTTACTTATCTTTCACCCTAAGGCCTATCCTTTTTTGTATGTCCTTATGGTCAACTTATCATCAGTTTAACTCTATAGGTTGACTTAACCATCATCAGGCTGGTCATTCTTCTCCTCTGCTCAAACAGGTCTACTTACTTTGTTATGGGCATGTTGGCGTGGAATTAAAGTTCTCGAAAAACTTGGCTTAGGTCTACTAGGATTATTTCTCCTTTGCTTATTGACCCTCTACGCTATCTTAACGGCATCTTTAGGTATGTAGAATCTTTATACTTCCACAATGTTGCAAATCTTATATTTGAGTCCATAACTGAATCTTGATATTGTACGAGCTTTAGGCTTGTCCACATTTGCTCGGCTCATTAATATCTGGAACTCTTTGATATATGCATCAATAGATCGGCTCTTTTGGTGAAGCTTTTGCAACTTAGCAAATGTATCTTACAAACATGTATCGAGTATGAATCTTCCCCTTAACAACCTCTTCATCTCTTCTTAAGTCTATACATCTTGTCTTCTATCTCTTACTCTAGCCATATTCAAATTCTTCCACTACATGGTGGTTTATCTAGAAAATTCAAGTGCTATAACTCGGATCTTCACTACCTCAGTATACTTATAGTAATCAAACACCTTCTCAACCTTCTCTTCCCACTCTAGGTATTCACCTACATCTTCACTGCCAGAAAAGGTCAGAATCTGGACCTTTACATTATTAAGTCATCGAGGAGCTTGACGTCTTCACTTTTTTACCTCATAGTCCCCCCTCTTCTTCTTCCTCTCCATTAGCATCTACATCTACTTTCTCTTCATCTTCCTTAATTTCTTACAACTCAAGTGTTCATTAAGCAGGTCGATCTACTACTCCTCCAACTTAGTAAGGTTGAGCTAGGCGATTAGCTCTACTAACATGGTCATATTGTCATTCTTGCACATTTTTTACTTAACTACGATTAGGCATAACTTGTGTTTGCTACCTATTGCCTTGCATAGCCGTGACGAGACTCTCAACAAGGTTGGTAAGTCTATCAAGTTTGTCATTGATTGACCCTAGAGTATCACTTTCATGTTGACTACGACCAACATGAGTACTATTATCTTGGTCACTAATAACTCCATGAACGTAAGAATCTGACATGGTGTAATACTTCTTGACAACTTTACAGCACAATGCTTAACAAAACCCTTCTACTCATTACTTAGAATCTCTTTATCATGTTTAGACTACTTCAACTCCTAACATAACATAATGTAATACTAAAATGGACCTTGCTCTATTTTCGTAGTAAAGAAATAAAGTAGAATAAAGTGACAAGAACTACTACACTTACCTCATGTAACTAATACTTCTTAACTTACTACTTCAAAACCCATTTCAAACATGCTTAAACACAACTTCAACATACTCCACATAAATACACTACAACAGCTATAGAAGAATGCAGCAGCTATTAACAACAAACATGAACAAAACTCTACTAGATTTTATATACTCCCTATTGGAACCGTGCTCTAATACTAGTGAAGTTGATGCATCTTCAGGGTTGTATACACAGAGGAGCATCATAATGAAAAAGAATTAAAAAGAGAACAAAAGGAGGTTTAGCAAATCTAAATATTTGCCAGCTAAATATAATATACGAACTAATCCTACTAGGCCTAATCCAAACATTCGATACGACACACGAATGTTGAATTAGGGTCACTCACCACTAATTCTTGCTAAAAGAGCTAGATAAGAGCTATAGATAATAGAGAACATTCAAGTTACTCTGAAGGGGGAAATTCTGTAATTTAATAATGGAAGTATAATGTCTGTGTTCAAAAGAAGTGAGGTATTTATATGACCTCAATTAAGGTTACAATAAATAGGGAAAGGACAAAATGGATAATGGATGAAAGATTCCAGAAACATTCTTATAAAGGGCAAAAATGACAAATAGTAATAGGTATGGAAAGTAAAGAGATCACTCTAGGATCCTATGTTAGAAGACATGTCAAGGGGTAGTTAGCTAATCAATGCTTGGTTGTTCCAGGAAATGTAAGTTTTATGACAACTTGGCATTGGTAGGAATTAACTTAGAGGGGGTTTGAAGGAGAATAGGAAACTTAGTTGACCTGATCTAGGGTAGGTCAGAGCTTGAACGTAGGGTGTTGATAAAAGCCTCTTCAAGTCAGTCAACTGGATAGCTTGGCTTAGATTGGATGCTTAAATAGCTTGGCTTGAAAGTAGACTTAGTGCTTAATAGCTGGGTATTGTATTGAGCATGGTTAAAGTGTGGCATTCAAATTAGATAAAGTGAAGTAATCTCTGGTTGGTGATGGAATCCTCGTCCTTGAATGGTTCTTGAACTAGTACTCGTTGTGTAAGTCCTAGTTGTCCTCTAGCTTAGTTGCGAGTGATTGGTCCAAAAGGTTGATTTTTATCATGTTCCCTATATTTATTTTAATTGTACAAAACTCAAACTGGATGCATGCTACATCAACTCATCCTTTGATCACCTCCTTACTATTGATTTTTATTGGAGGAATTTCTTTTCATTCATTATTTTTTAATTGAATTGGAGCAGTTTTACTTGGTTAGTAAATTTTAAGTTAGATGACCTTAGGCTCTTAGGCATTAAAACTCCCCTTCAAACCATCTACAAACTCTATCCAATTTGGGATCTTATCACTTTTATGCGGATCTAGTCTTTACATGGACTTTTCTCTTAACCCTTGTACCAAGTTTTTAGTCGATAATCTAGAGCTCATTACCTAAGTTGACAAGTGTCATTGCACATAAAAGAGACACCCTGGGCTTAATTGCTTAAGTCAACAAGGCCCATAGCTGAACTTTTTAACATTTTAGCATGTTTATTCATTTTTTTTCCTCTTTTTGTTTTTCAATATGCTTGGTTTTCAACCCTTTTTCATTCATACATTCATTTAATGATTTTTCTTTAACTATTTTGATTATTTTCAAGAGACTTTCAAAAGATTAATCTCATTTATTCATCTAGTATGAAAAATTTTAAGAAAATTCAGAAATAGTTAACCATCTTCTTAAATTAAGTTTAGAAATATAGATAACTAATCTTTAACTTACTTGTATCTATCCTAATCTTGAGTCTCAATCTAACTTTAAGTAATAGCAAACTTTTCACCATAAAAATTTAATTGTTCAAACCTAACAAAGTGAACTAAGCTTATTCCAAAATCATGGGCATTTTTGAAAAAAAAAAAGATAAATAATCACATGAATTACTTAAATCTAATTGGATGTAAATTTCTAAAGCAATGCTTAATAAAAGCCCAAATACTTAAGTGTGAAGTACTTAACATTGCATATTCATTACATAAAAAATCAATATATCTAATGCCTCCCCTTACACTTAAATTGTACATTGTCCCCAATAGACAATTCACTGAAGTGTACATGACATAAAAAGGGAGGAAAAAAACAAAGAAAGGATAAAGAGAAATGAAACTTTCTCAGTTTAATTTGCATTGAAACAGAATTATCTAGAATCTTCAACAAGAATTTATCTAGCAGATTTGAATTCCTTACAATAGAGACAAGAAAAGTAAAATAAAACAAAACGAAAAATAAAATTTAAAGTAAAAAACTAAACTACTAAATCATCAGTGATGCCTTATAAAAACTAAAAAGGTTCAAATAAAACCAAAGTAGCTAAAAGGAAAATGAGTCTCAATCATATAGTCACCTTAAAGATAGCCTTGATCAAATAAAATAAAATCACTCATACTTACTCTCTTCCTCAATCTCCTCTTCAACATCCTTAGCCTTAGATTTTGAAATAGGTGGTAATGGTGGCATCAGCATCCTTTATTGCTCAAGGAGTTCCTCAACCACGGTCTTTCTATACTTAACTTCCTTAAAGAACTTCTTTCACCTTTTGATTATTTTGCCCATCATCTTCTTCAATTTAGCCATCATTGACAACCTATGCCTCTTGAAAGATGAAGAAGGCACTTCTTTCTAAACCATAGTAATATTAGCACCGGCTCCAGCATCCTGGATCTCCTTAATTGCTTTGGGGACTTGAGGTGGTGGTAGCAAGTTAAGTGTTCAGATGGATTCAGTAGAATGGGCTTGGTCCTAATAACCAACTCGATCTTAAGAAGATCATTATATAAACCTAAATTCTTTACACTCTTCATAATATAAGGTTTAGCAAATATGTAACCTACTTTGCCCTTGGTAAGTTGGTTTTTGAGGAAGATGGCTAGCTTGACCCCTAGATTAATTTGGTGACTCTTCGCTAAGCTACGAAGATAATCTATGTCCACTAAGTTTACTACCTTAGTGTTGAATTTTCTATCAATCAATATCTTAGCTAATACCCAATGAATGATCCTTAAAGCAAGATCCCTTAGGTTAGAAGCCTTGGACTTCTTTAGACTATATACGAAATCTCCTATATTAAGTCTATTCTATACTTAAGC
This sequence comes from Lumnitzera racemosa, assembly GCA_024138005.1. Classification (NCBI taxonomy): domain Eukaryota; kingdom Viridiplantae; phylum Streptophyta; class Magnoliopsida; order Myrtales; family Combretaceae; genus Lumnitzera; species Lumnitzera racemosa. The sequence goes on from JAMXBC010000008.1 coordinate 33,577,536, forward strand.
ATCGCTAACTTTAGTAGGTAATTTAACTGGCAATCTTTTGTAGTCCACAGTATGCACAACCTCCTCAAGGTATATGCTAAGAACTACTAACAATAGTAGAAATGGCATGTTGACATCCCTACCATACACCTTGAAATGCATGGTATTTCTCACTCTATTAGCCATGTGGTCAAAATCTAACTTGAAAGTAGCGAGCAACTCCAATATTAGTTCCATGTAGGTGAGTTCATTAATTGTTAATAGCTTATCCCAACCATTAAACTCTAGATATCGCTTAATTGGCTCATCACCAACTTATGCTAAATTTTCCTAGCTAATGTAAGCTATAGTGCCAAAGCCTTTTTATCTAAGCTTTGCATATCTCCTTTATGAGTTTGCTTAGTAAATTATAGCATTGGGTTATCCTATGGACAAGATGAGGTGCATGCTATCCTTCTTAATAATATGCTTTACAATAGCCAAGTCTAAAAAAAACATAAGACAAAGGGTATAATAAGATCATAGCTTATCAAGTGTTTCTTCAAGGGCAATTCTTGCTTCCTACAAATTCAACACATGAAGAATCCTAATATTACATTATTCATCTTCAACAAAATTCATTCCATGAACTAGCTTTGTAATGGAAAACAATAAGGTTCTTGCTAGCTCACAATGTTTTATGATTTGATTATGAATAGGCAATTGTTATTCATGCTATCACTTTGTTAAAAAGAAGATAGCAATCATCTTTATTCTAACAATTCAACAATTGATGTAGGGTGACAACATAACAAGTTAGTTTTCAAACTAGTTATGTCAAAACAATCAATCAAGAAGAAACCCATGCATCATCAACTATAAACCCTTAGCCGTGTTCTTCCCTCACAACTACTTTAAGATTGCAACTTTAGGAGTATTTATCAATAAATAATGATAAAAGATCAATTTTCATCACTTAAGACATAAAAAATCACTCTTAAAACTAAAGACTACATCATGCTTACATATAAAAATTCTTGAAAAAAACCTACAAAACTAAGCAATAATTCTCAAAATAACAAGAAAATCATCAATGCAAGTCATAGATCAAGATGTACATATCGTTATTGCTTGAGAAGTTGGAAGAAATCACACTAGAATTCCAAGAAGAGGGTGAATACTAGTGAGAGAAGGTTGGAAACTAGGATTTTTAGAGAGAGGAAAGGAATGGAAAGTGAATATAAGAAGGAAGGGCCAAGATATTCAAATTAAAGAAAGATCATAGTTGAGTTTACAACTGTGATTCATGTTGTGCTTCCAGCCTCAAATGTATGCTTTGCTTGTTTGTGTTCTTAGGTGAGGATCATAGGCGTGATCTTGGTCATAATTCTCTAGAGCCTCTTTTTACCCTTTTTTTTTTTAAAAAAAGATTACACCTAGGTTTACGATGTGAACCTTGGTTGTGATTCTCTTTGACCTTTCATACTAAAATATTCTTCAAAATTCATGCTCTGTAGCTTGAAATAACTCCTTGAAAATTTGGGGGTACCATTAAATAGATCACTAAAGACTAGTTTCCAATTAAAATTGAATTTTATTGACAAGAGCAAATTAAAAAAAAAAATCATTACAACTCCATGATAATTAGTTGCTAAAAAGATAGAATTGACCTATGTAGGGGACTAATAAATTTTAAAAGAGATTGAAAATCATCCTAATTAAGAAAATTAATTGAAGAAAAATTCTAAAAGAAACTAATTAAGACTTGGATTGCCTTCCAAAGAGAGTTGTTGGCTTGACGAAATCATCCTTCTTGCTTTATTTTTGCTCTACACAGGTCTAAGATATAGTTTGGTATTTCCTAGTAAATTGCCTTATTGCCTTTCTATAATGGTCCTAACTAATTAACCAAATTGATTTGTCAAATTATGAAGCAATGCCTCCTTATTCTTTGTTGCAGCTTTAGTAGGACGAAATTTGGCATTTGAATTACTTACATACTTGTTTACAAGTTCTTCTAGCATTCTTCTTCTATTATTGAGCTTCAATATTCTTGTTTTGCTATTAAACTTCAAAAAAAAAACAAGGGTGATTTCTCAAACTTAGATTATAAATGTTGCTGAAAGGATTATTCTATGGCCTATTAGCAATAAAATTGACTTATTCTAGATCACCAGCTTGTGTCTCATCCAACACCACATGCACTAATATCATTAAGCCTTTCATTTTTTGACTAAGATTTTCCACTTGAGTTGTCAGAGCTATAACTAAATCAAATTCAAACTTTCTAGTGACTTGTACTATAGCTCTTACATTATCCCACTGGGAATTTCTCATAGCCATGCCCTTAATCAGCTTCTAAGCTTCATTTGTTGTCTTAGCACTTAGAATTCTTCCTATTACAAGATCAATCATCTATCTAGTTGGATGATTAAGGCTATTGTAAAAAGTCTAAATTTGCACAATGGGAGATTGGGATGTAGACATCACCTTAAAGGATTCTTAAATCTTTCCCATGTGTCATACAATGTCTCACCATCAATTTGAGCATATGACAATTTATCATTCTTGAACTTAGCCATTTTGGCAGGTGAATATATTTCCCTGAAAACTTTTCGACTAATTCATCCCATGTAATAGTTGATCTCTTGGAAGTGAATTTAGCTATTGCTTACCCTTACTGAGTTGTTAGTCCCTTAGGGAACCATTAATTAAGAGGAAATACCAAATTATTAGTAATTTTCCTTATTTTCTAATTATCTAACTTAGTAATTAACTAATTGAAATCTAAGTTAATTAAATACAAGCCTTAAAAAAAACAAATAAAAAGAATAAGAATGAGAAAAAGAAGATTAAATTATTAAAGAAAAGAAGGTCCTTAGTAAATTTATTATTTATTATCTAGTTTTATGCAACTTTCAAATCTTAATTAGTTATTAAACCATGGGAATTCCTAAAATGAGTTAACCTAAATTATTTTAACAAATCAACTCCAAATCTTAAGTATATTCCATTGAAATTGCTTTTGCAATAAAACATCACAAGATCACATTAAGTTCTTGAATTTCAATGTTAGCATACCTTAATCTTGAGAAACTAAATAGCTAAACAACTATCAATTTAATTATTTCTAATTACACCAATCTATATAATATAAGATCTCATAAACTCTATATCAAACTTAAACACTAAATCAATATTGATTTAAAGACAATAAACACATTGAAATTAGATTATAATAGTAATATCATTGATTGAATAGCAAAACAATGTCACAAAGAAGAGGTAAGGTTCAATAATAATAACTAAGAAGAACTAATTAAGACATGAAATAAAATGAAAGAAAGGAATAAATAACCCTAGCCTCTACTTTTCCCCACGTACTCTTTCAAATGGAACTCTCTCAAAAACTTAGCCTAAACTTCTATTTATAATGCTTTAAACCTAAGGTTACAAGAAACTTTCCAAAAATAGGGATCTCTTTCATCAATAACTTATTCACACTCTAGAAGCACGGCTGTGAACCCTAGGTTTAATTTTCCTTTGTAATTAGAATTGTTGAAATTCTTGAATGATTGGATCATAACCAAAAACATGGGAATAATCTTTAACAACAATCTCCTTTGAAATTCAAATCTCAACCCAAATTTCTTCCTTCAAATGAAATAATCAATGTATTCTTCATTTAAGTTTCAAAACTTAACCAATGTTTTCATAAAAAAACACCAAAGATACTTCAACGAATCTACAAATGAAATAAATTACAAATAAGTTATAAAAACATAAAAAATAACACTAACAATCGATTAAAAAAAAAACTCTACAAACCTATCCTAAAATATATGGGCAAAATGAGTGTTATCAACTATTAATCGAAGATAGTTGATTGAGGTCTAGTTCAACTTAACTAAAGTAAGCGAACCAAGTTTAAGCTTATGGTTTCACTATCATATGAAAGTTCCTCTTTTAGCTGTTTCAAATGTTTTAGTTGGTTTTCTTTATATATTATTTCATTATATGTTATCTTTTAATAACAATCAAGGTTATTTCTAGTTTCCATTATTAAAATATTTGTTTCCTTATTTAGTATATTGTTAGTACATTTTTTTAATTCATTTATTTCCTAGCTTATGGGGGTTTGTCTTACTTGTAAATAAGCTAAGCTTATAATAAGCTATTTAATGAAACTTAAGTTGAATGAAAATTTGAATAATTACTCCCTTTATTGAACTTATCAAGAACTTATATCTTTTTATTGTTTATTTATGCTTAGGATCTTGGCTCAATTATAGCTAAGGAAAAACCAAAAAATATGAAACTTAGAAAAATACAAAAGAAAATTTAGAAAAAACCAAAAAAATAATAAGTTTAGAAAAATATAAAAAATAGAAAATCAGGAAAAGCACAAAAAAAAGGAAATACAAAAAAGTGGAAAAATTAAAAATAATTAAAATCAATAGAGTAGAATTTCTTTTTTTTTTTTTTAATATAGCCTTAGTTTTCAAGGCTTAATATAATAAATAAGAATTTTTTAGGCCTACACTTAGATTTAAATCTAACTTAAGCCAGCTTAGCCCATATATGCAATTTGATTGCATATACGGATAAAGCACATGCCAATGGCCTGATAGAAAAACCACATACACACACACACTAAGCAGACTTACATTCAATCCCTAGGACAGGTGTTCAATACCTTTTCATTTTTTTCCCTTGAATTGGACACTTATCGACTTGCTATTGGCCAACAAATTTCTTTTCCATCTCTTTCTCCTTGCTTCCTTCATTTTCTAGTGCTATATCCACCTAACTAGCCTACTTCAATGCCATTTTTGTCAATTTATCTTCGTGATTTCACCAATTTAATGGTGAAATTATGAAGATTGCTTAGGCCGGTCTACATACAATCCAAAAACATGTCCTAATTCGAATGTTTGGGGGGATCAAATTAGCTTTGGAAAGTCAAAGACGACCTTCACCCGAAATTCCAACAATCTGTAAACTCGAGCAAATATAGATAAAATCGAAGCTTCTAGTCATTATAATCCCATCCTTTCAATAGCTCATATTACTAGAATCGTGCTACTTTCTCTTTAAATGAAGATTACCTAAGCTTCATGGTCAATGCTGCATTTCACCATTAAAGTGCTTGCTAAAATCAATCCAAGCTTAGCAAGTATAAGTAATAGCCTCCAATTATACACATAGGGGAGACACAAACTCTCTCTCTCTCTAATTTCTTCAATCACTCTTTCACCTTCTTCAACTCGTAGCCATCTTCTCTCTCTCTCTCTCTCTCCTCGATTCTCTCTCTCCACGATTCTCTCTCTCCACCTAAGTTCAAGCTGCACCACTACCTAGATATGCTTCATTACTCCCTAATCTCTCATTGGCTACCCATTTTGATTACTATCGTGCCTCCTAATCGCACCACCACCAAAGCCCTTACACCATTGCAAGTTACCATGATAAAAAACCACCCTAATCGCCTTCACTCCCTTCAGCATCCTCCCTACCCCTCCCTTCTCCAATCCAATCTGAAAGCCATGAAAATCTAATTTCCTAGTCGAATTGGTGCTCAAAACGGCCTAAAGCACCCCCTCTACTATTGCTACGTCATCCAACCCGAATTGCTTGTTTGAACCAACCCGTACCCGATAACCCTACTCGTGTTCGATAATCTGACTTGTGTGATCCTGAAAGTTTAACCCCTTCTTTCTTTTCTTTTGTTTATTTTGTTGTTTTTTTTCATTAATTTTGTATCATTATTATTTATTTATTTATTCGTGAATGTAAATGTAAAGAAAAAAAAAAGAAAAAGAAAAAGGGGGAAAAAGAAACAAAAAAAAAGAGAAGTAGAATAGCTTAGTTTTTTTAATTTATTTACCCATTTTCGATTAGGGCTTAAATAAGAATAAATAAAAGGATAAATAGTGATGAATAATAAAACTAAAATAAAAATGAAAACATAAAATAAATTAAATAGATCAAATTATATAAAGGATTTTGTTACCTAGAAAATTAAATTTTCCAAATAAGCAAAATATAAACCATCCCTTTCCAAAATTAAGACCCTTGCTTTTTTTTTTTTTGTTTTAGAATTTCCAAAAACCTTAATTAAAACCTTTTTTTTAAGAAAATTTCCTCAAGTAAACTCAAATTAGTTTAAAAATGTAAACTTGGCCACTTTTTTTTTTTTTTTTTTAGATTAAAAGCAACCAACTTGCTAAAGTTTTACAAAAAGAATTACGTACGTTTGATCTCAAATAGTGAGTACGTAGACATTTAAGGGGTGATGGTAAAGAATGAAAATTTCTTTTTTATTTTTAGTTTAAATTAATTAATTCAATTCACTTTATAGAATAATCAAGTTTCGCTTCATAGAATAATCTTTTCAAAGGTGATTGGTAAGATCAAGATTAAAATTGGAAAATTAATGGTACCTGTGAAGGTTTAAAAATCATAACCCCTTGGCCTATTTCTCTGGTTTCTAAAATCATTTTGGCAAAAAATTGGTTTTATCGAATGATAAGTAGTTAGGTTATAATTAATCCCTTTAATTGATTATAACTTAACTATTTTTCCTAGCTTCTGTTAAGTGGTGACTCCAAAAACGTTTTCAAAATAAAAACCAATTTTATTTAAATCTTAGTTGAGGGTTAGTACTAAATGAGCAAGGTTTAATATCGATTGGTTTAAAAAAAAAATTTATATAAAACTGGGAGGAAAAATAAAAAAACTAGGTTGGAGAGCATGGTGACTCCATTGGGGACATCAAGAGGGTTAGCCATTCAACTTTCCAAATAAGGAACCTTAATTTCCTTAAGAAAAGAGATTGTAGAGAGAAGTCTTATATTCCTGCCCTACTTTTGCTGAACAAATAAGGAACCTTAATTTCCTTAAGAAAAGTGACTATGGAGATCTCAAGTTAAGCATGGCATTGTTAATGGTATGGTTCGTCAACCACATCAAATGCTTTGGTTAGACTTGATAAGGGGTACATTCACCATTAAGATTGATCTTATTGACTCTTTCATTGATAAGATCAAATTACTAGAAAATATCCTTACCCTTCTTTAGATAGAGGTTCTATAGGATTTCTGGGTCTAAGACATACTGTGGACCACTAGATGGAGTAATTACACTAAGGTCATATTCGTTTGTAAAGATTATCATGTCATACCATTGGTCGGAATGAGTTGGTGTACAGGCTACTACCCAAACAACATGATGAGGTAGTTTGGGGGCATCTAGGACATAGTTTGCAGGCCTTCATTGGAGCCATTCACCCTTAACCTTAAAGAGCCTTACTCTATAGAAAAGGTATCCAAGCTTCACAAGATCAAAGCTTAGTGGGATAACAAGATTATAAGCCCTAACATTGATTTGAGCGAATTCATAAGATAAGGAGATAAATACTGGGTCATCAAAGTGTACTTATATGATCAACTTCACAAGGTAGGCATGATGTAGTATCGAGCACTAGAGGTCCTTCAACCTTCCCCCACTAATCCTAGCTCTGAAATGGTGACCTACATGGACCAGGTAAAAGCTTGTGTGGAAGTCCTCTACAATGAAAAAGACAAGTAGGAAAATCTCTTTTAGGAGTCTAGGTAAAGATTGTGTACCTTGGAATACCAATTGAAGATAGCCTAAAAGAGAATCCAAGAATTTGAGGAAGCAAATAAGCATGGTCAAAAATAAGGTAAAGTAGTGGCCATCGAGCCCAACAACCAGAAGAAGAAAATATCATCTAACTCATAGAAGAAAAGAATATTAGTCTAGATGAATTTGTATTTTTCTCTTTTATGTAATAAAACTCCAAGAGTTGAAGAATAATAAATAAACCTACCATTTTGTTAGTTAATCATCAATCCCTTCCTTTTATTCCATATGACATACTTGCATTTTATTTATTTATTTCAATTCTTTAAAAAACTTTAAATATTCATCTACTGACTTGTTGAGAAGTGATCTTAAACTAAGTTGCCAAGATAGCTCCTAAGCATCAAACCTTCCAAAGAAGTCCTATTCGAGCCAGCTCTTAAATCAGAATGGTTAACTACGGAAACGACAATATCAACACCAACACCAGCAGTATCAACCCTAAAGTCATTGACCCTACTGAGTTGAGGTTCCACTCTTTAGAATGAATAGTTGGGAAGATTGTAGATCGCTAAGCTTCCTTGCTGACAGCATCGCCTTACTCGAGTCTACAACTCCAGCAAATGAAGAAAATTCCAAAGCCTGGTATGGAAAGAATGTTGAAGCTCCACCTCTTGAAGCAAAAGAAGCCTATCCCAAAGTCAACCAAGCCTTTGAAACCTTTGAGATAGAAGGAGTCTTTCTGAACGTCAACTTGACTTTCGAACCAAACACTGACTTGTTTCTAGTCAACTTAAATCCTGAAGTAAATCAGGACAAATTGAAATAACTCAAAACATGATTGACCTAACAAATCACTAAGGAGATGAAAATGCTTAGAGGGTATGATGGGTTTGAATAGACTAATATAATAGAATTCTTTGCTTACAACTATGGAGGCTTCCCAAAAAAGTTCAAAGTTCATGACTACGAGAAGTACAATAGGACTAGATGCCTTAAATTGTACACTAGGCAGTATGTACGCAAGATGGGAAAGTATGTGCAATATGATTAGCTCATGGTCCAAACTTTTCAGGATAGCTTGACGGGCCCCACTTTGACCTAGTATGCCCAATTGGATTTGAACTAGATAACCATACGGAAGAAGCTAGCTAAGGCATTTTATGAGCAATATAAGTTCAATGTTGAAGTGGTATCGACTATGATCGACTTAGTTGCCTTAAGGAAGAGGCATAATGAATCTTTTAAGGAATATGCCCAAAGGTGGAGGTCCCTAGTTGCAAGAGTGTCTACCCCTAAGACTAAGAAAGAACTAACTTGGCTTTTATCAAGACTCTTAAGAGACCCTACTTTGCTCACCTAATTGGACAAGCCTCTTCTAGTTTTGTAGAGGTAGTAGCAATAGGGTATCGGATTGAAAGTGCCATCTCCTCTAGAAAATTGCAAGAACCATCAGATAAAAGACCATCTTCTATTAAAACCACCATTAGCAACCTTAGAGAAGCTACTGTTGGTATGGTTAATTCAAATACTAAGCCCAATGCTTGAGTCTCTTTCATGGAAAATCTTCTACCAACTCAACAACAGTTCAAAAGCCAACCGTAAGTCAGCAGGGCCCTAAGTTAGTTCATTGAAATACCTAATCATCTTAGTTAGATACTTGAAAAACTAAGAAAAGATAATTTGCTCCATTATGAGGCTACCAATGAAAGGTACATGCTAAGATTTTTTTATCCCAATGCAGGTGTCAATGTCATTTCGGGCAAGTAAGCCATTTAATAGACTTATGCTAGAGATTAAGAAATAAAATCTAGGATTTAATCGACGAAGGCATAGTCTAACTATACTTGGTAGAGGCTCCAGTTCTAAGCATCAACAACAACCCCTTTTGTAGACTCTGTAAATTTAACCTTCTAAACATAGTATCGGACTCGAGTATTGTAAATATTTCCCTAAGTCGATAAGACCACATAAAATGAAAACAAACTAAAATTTTAAACTCAGAATTTAAAACGAGCTTAAAAAAAATTATTATACAATTTGGAAACCCTAATCATGCAAGAAAACCCCAATCCTTACATATGCATTTTTTTTTTAAATATAAACCTAAACTTAACAGGAACTGTAAATATTAAATCAAAAATAAAAATTAAATCAATAAAATTATCTTAATGCTTGAAAATCCATAAATCAATAAAATTATCAATAGTTTTGTGAAATCGTGTAAAACTGATAATGAATGAATCAGGGATTATTTCAAGCAATAATAAACAACAAAACTAAGCTAGTTAAAGGAATAAATTAATAAATTTACAAAAATTATTTTACTTGTGTACATAAGTAGCCCCATAATATATATATACATATAAATATATTAATAAGAAATTTCCTTTTCTTTTCCTAATCTATCGTATGATATATATATGATATATATATATGTTGCATGATAAAGCGATAATCCTAAATAATTCAGCCAATTGAACCTTAAGCTCCTAAGTATAAGTCAATTATTCCTGAGCTAGTAAAAAACCCTAAAACAATTAAGAACTTGTAACCCTAAGCGGTTAATTAAGAATTTAATTTGAACAATTTTACTCAACTTTAGAAATTTCCATAATTTTATAAGAATTAAACCATAACTTACAAATCAATTTAAGAGACAAACTCCAAAAGAATTTCATATAAGACAATCTCCTTATCTTCATGCATAAGATTTGTGCACATGAATAAGGAAACCAACCAATCATCCTAAATAACTTATCAATTGATAAATATAACCATACTTTTAGTGGGCCTATGATTCAATTAAAAATACCGTCAAAACGTTCCTAAGAATCAACAAAATGAAGAATTTAAGTTTACATTTAGAAACAAATCAAATTTTTCCAATTCAAAAACCAATTATCGATAAAACCTAAGCTTGAAGAATTACAAGCTCTAAAGTCACTTAAAACCCTAACCTCGAAATAATTAAGGAATTTTAACCCTATGTAATTAATCAATAATTTAATTTGAATAATTTCATTCAACTTTAGAAAATTTCACAATTTTATAGGAATCGAATTATAAATTACAAAACAATGCAAGATGAAAACCCTAAAACAATTTCTTATAAGACTATGCCCTTATCTTCATGTCCAGTGTAAACCCTACTTTTAGTGGGCCTAAGATTTGAGTACGAGTACTTTCCGAACATTCCTAAAGATCAACTGGACCAAAAAATTAAGTTTATGTTTAGAAACGAATTAATTTTTCCAATCCAAAAACCAATTATCGATAAAACCTGAGCTTAAAGAACTGCAAGCTCTAAAGCCACTTAAAACCCTAAACCTTGAGATAATTAAGGAATTTTAACCCTAAGTAATTAATCATTTATTTAATTTGAATAATTTCATTCAACTTTAGAAAATTTAACAATTTTATAAAAATCAAATCATAAACTACAAAACAATGCGAGGTGAAAACCTTAAAACAATTTCTTATAAGGCCATGCCCTTATCTTCATGTATAAGCTTTACATATAAATAAGTAAACCAACCAATCACCTTAGATAACTTATCAATTGAGAGTTCGAATCATTTATAAATTGATAACTTATCAAAATCTAGTGATAAGACAATTTCCTTATCACCCCTTCACTTATACTACATATGGACAATTTTTCACAAGATTTCATGAGCTTAACTTTAATAAATGAGACAAGACCACTCCATGGCCCAAAAAGACTTTAAATGGCAGATTTGGACAAGGGAGAAAGGGGGGTCATGCTCTTGTCTTTCAACCATCAATCACTTTCTTATACATCACTATTCACCCCTTAATGCTTACATCATTAATAGTTGCAATTGTTGACTTTTGTATAAGCTACAAAATAATCAATTAAAGCTTCTTGCACACACCTATTTCCTCATTCAAAATCTGCTACTCTCTCCTCTTTCACTCCCATTTTCACTTCCTTTTCTCTCACTTTAAACACAAATCAAAAGAAGAAATCAAACTCTACAAATTCCCAACATTGCCGCCACCATTTTTGCTTCCATACTCACGGCAATTTCTCTTCTTATTCTTGTGTTATTTTCTTTCACCATCTAAGATCTTTTAGAGCCATTAGAACCTTCCACAAACCCCATTCCAAGAAACCAAAAGATTCGGGTTCTAAAAGGTGGCAAAAAGGAGGAGGCAAAGTTAAGAGCTTAAGTGGAACCTCAGTGCACAACCACCAAACTTTGCTTTAAGGGCGAGTAAGTGTTTCTTGTGATATGTGGATTAGTATTTATGTTAGGAGACTTTGATTTCTTGAAGATATGAGTAAGGTTTAAGTTGTTATAACACCAAAAATTGTTTTAAGAAACAAACCATGAAACCCTTACATGAAGTTGAAATATGAGTATGTAAAGTTGTTGTTTTGTAAAGACATTTGTTTAATGCTTTGAATGGAAGATTTTAAGCTACGAAAATCTTGAAATAAGAACTTTAATGGAGGATGAGCATGCTGGACGTGAGGGTTCCATAGTCATTTGGATGTTGATTTTGTTTCCATTAAGTTAAACATACTCAAATCTAGACTTAAGTTAAGGAAAAATCCATCACATGAAGTTTTATGAAGAAACTAACTTCGTATGACATGAGCTATGATATGGAGGTTCTATCAAGTATAAGATCTTTTATTTCTTTATGTGAAGCATTAGTTAAAGGATCATCTTATGGAAGAAAACTTAAGTTAAGATTTGGATACAAGTAGTTTAAGTGCATAATCTACCACCAAAACTTAAGGAAATGATGAAACAAGTTGAAAAACCAAGTAAGGACCTCTTAGAATCATCATGATCAGATCTGGAATTTTGGAAAAAGAAGCTTAAAAATATGATAAAAGTGAATGAACAAAGTGAAAAGATCAAAGCAAGTATGGTAAGCATACAAAGCCTAAAACTCAAAACCGAGCTTAAAACTCTCAAAACAAGCTTAGAACTATAAATTGGGCCTTCAAGGAAATTCTGACCAGTACCTTAAAGTATCAAGAGAAGTTTTTTTGAAGCCCATAAGAAATTCACCTAAGGCCCCATAAGCCCACCAAAGTCACTAACTTTAGTTTAAACAAAAAACAAGCCCATTTGACGACTTAAGCCCACTAAAGGGCCCATTAAGTGGTTGTTAGCCTTAGGAATATAAATCAAAGTTGTAAATCTGATCTTAAGGAGTATTTTAAGCTTGGGATAAAATCTTAAGAGCAAGCCCAAAGAATTTCTTAAGTTATTAAAAAGCCCATTTACCAAACAAGGCCCAAAAAAACTCCAACACATGAGGAACACTTCTGTTCTGACCCATGGGTAGAATTGTATACCTCATTTCAAAAATATAACCTTACCACGTTAAAGTACACTCGGAAACGGTGAAAATTGACTATAAGATCATAAAAATCGGATTTAAAATGAAAAAGTTATACGCGATTAAATTTTAGGCAAAAACCGAGAAAATTTCGAAAACTAGACAAAAGTATAACTTAAGGAAAAATTTACTTAGTTTCTTAAGTTTGTTTCAATTCCTTATAAAAATTATTTCAATGACCAGAGGACACTGTTTACGGAGACGACTTGCCTCCATATTACTTTGATTGACTCACATGGTAGAGTGAGTAAATTCCCAATGACTCTTTACTTGATTGTGCTTGTAGAATAGATGTACCTAAACTTATATATATAAATTTGGATGCTTGTGGGATATGTGAGATGCATGTGTATGGATTTATGGATGAATGTGATGACTTGTTAATTATATATATAATAATGGGAATTGTTTATATTAATATATACATGTGAATTATACGAAATAAAATTGTTTGATTATCCTAAAAATCGAGTTAATCACTTATACGATTAAGAAATCCAAAATGAATCATGCATTCCCCATATTGCATACGGATAACACCGATTGCCGCTTCACGCAGAAGATGGGAAGGGACTCACAGGAATATGAGTTTCCTGTAGGATTGGGTACTAGCTATGCCATTATATATATTGAGTTTCTGTCCTAAGCTGATGGGCTTACTAAATGCTAGGAGATGCCAACCGTTGGTGAGGGGCCGAGTCTTGTGGCTTCTGCTTAGGGCATGTGTTTGTGGATTGCGGAGGCCACCACACCGCTAGACTTGGGATTTTAAAAGATATGATTTGATTTTGGTAAAGGAAGTATACATACATATATATATATATATATAGAGTTTTGTTTTGGCATGAGCATGATAGTGCAAATGAAATAAAACCCAAGGTCTAGAACCCGGATTTCGGTTTGGGTTGGTTAATTATCTCCAAACCCCGACTTCAGGGGGCGTAATTCTGAGTCGTATGCAATTCCTAGGTCATTTCATGCGTTGTTTAGCATACTGATTGTTCATGCATTCATATGATTGTACATTTAATAAATTTCTGTCATGCGGTATTGATGAGGGTAATTATCTCACTAAGCGTAAGCTTACACCCCAACAGTTCTTCTCCTTGCAGGTTGATCGATAGTTGGGAATATGATAGGAATCGAGTGCAGAGTGCTACCATTGAATCAGTATGATGAAAAGCTTGTATAGTTAATTTGGAATGCTCTGAAAAACGATTAATGTCTCAATTAAGTTTATTATCTTTAGTAAATTTAGAATTTTCTAGAATTGTCTATGTTATTTCACTATTTTAGTAGGGGATACCGACTCTCTACGGTTCTGAGGAACTGTGGAAAAATGGATATCCATAATTATTTATATTATATAATGAGCTAATGAACTAAAATTAAAGACTTTAGCAAATAACTATTTAGAGTCTTGCAATCTCTGACTTGCAAGGTGATTTTCTTATCATGGGTGCACACGTGATATGGAAATTTTAGGCAATACTACTAGGCCCCTCCTAGGGTCGCTACACCTTTCCTTATCATGGGTCCATCATCAATAAGATATTTGATGACTTAGATCCTGCCATCAACATGATTGGTTCCAATCAAGAGCCCAGGGTCTACAGATTGTCTAAACAAGAGGAGAAGCAAATTCCATAAACTAAAAGGTACACCTTCCATGTGCCTGTAGCCTTCGAAAATTATAAAACTACCCCTTTCAACTACTAGGCAATTAATCAAAGGTAGTTGAGCTTATTTGTAGGGGGGATTACTCACTTTAGTAGAATTTATGACTTGAAGGAGGACATGAAAAAGAAAATTGTGCTAGAAAGGCCAAACAATGAACCAACTGAATATGAAGAAGGATTGTCTGCCTTCACCAAAATAATCAAGTCTAGTGGGTATAAAATAATGGATCAACTTGCTAAAACTCTAGAACAAATATCTCACATGAGTTTATTGATGGCGTCGAAATCGCATCAGTAAGCTTTATTTAGAACTTTAAAGGAAGTCAAAGTCCCTCATGAAATACCGGCTGAAAGAATAGGGTTTGTCACCAACTCTATCCTCACTATGGATTGAATTTCTTTCTCCACCAAAGAACTAGGCAAAGGAGGTAACCAACACACCAAGCCTCTCTTCATAATAATGAGGGTAAACAACATCATCATAGCAAGAGTCCTCATTGACAATGGATCATCTTTAAATGTCTACCCTCTCACTACCCTAGATCTATTGGGCTTCGATATGACTACTATCAAGCCAAGTTTGACAACAGTTAGTGCTTTTGATGGGTTTAGAAGAGAAATTATAGGGGAGATCAACTTGCCTATTGATATTGGCCTATAGACATTCAACTTTTGATTCCAAGTCTTGGACATCCCAAAGAACTTCAACCTATTATTATGAAGACCATGGATACATTTAGTAAGGGCCATACCTTCAAGTCTTCATCAAAAGGTTAAGTTCATCTCCAATGGCTAGGTCATAATAATTCTAGGTAACTAGGATTACGAAATATATAAGGAAACGACCATATCTTATATTGACATTGAGCAGCAAGAAAACTTTGGGCTCCAAATGTTTGAAGAGGTGTGCATGATTACTGATTGAGAGATAAATGAGAGGCCAAAATTCAAAAAAGGCCAGTTTGGTACCTATGGGCTAGGTTATATCCCAACTCCAATAGAAGAATTACAAAAAATGAAAGTTAAGGGTAGAAGAGGTGATAGGTTATATCATATCCCAATGACCTTTCCACCGTTGTCAAAAACTTTCATCCAAGCTAATGTTTAGAATTAGAAATTTCCAAAGAGGATGCCTCTACTAAGGATAAAATAGCTAGCCCATCTAAAAAGTCCCAGCATCTAAATAATTGGTTCTCTATTCCTATGAATAGTAATAAGTCTTCTCTAGGGTAAAGGATGAATCGCGGTTTAGTATTTTATAGAGTTTTATAATAATTACCTTTATTCTTCAATATTGTACTTAGAAGAATTTCCTTTAAATAAGAATCAGTCTCTTCTTTCTTCACTTCCTCTTTACTTCTCTTTTTCCTAGATCTAATGCTTCAAATAAAGGCCATGGCTATCTCGTGCAAATAGTTGATAAAACTATTGATATCACATCTAGCCCTATTAGATTAGTCGTCGAGAGTGATGTCATTGACTACAGTTGTTAAGCCTGGTTTTTTCATCCTAGTTTTTATAAATTAGTCTTCTTTAAACCAATTAGTATTAAACTCTATCTATTTAATACTGACCTTCGATTAGAGTTTAAAGAAAACCATTTTTTTATTTTATTTTTTAAAAATGCTTTGGAGCTGCCACTTGATCGGAGTTTAGAAAAATAGTTAAGTTATAACCACTTAGGTGGATTGGTTATAACTTAACCATTAATCTAATGATGATACTAATTTTCAAAATGGTTTTAAAACTAGAGAAACGGGTTTGGGGGTTAGGATTTTAAAACCCTTACGGATACCATTTAACTTTCCAATTTTAATCTTAAAAAATCATCTTTCAATAGATAATTCCATAAAGTGAAACTCAATTATTGGTTAAGTGAATCAAATAATTTAAGTAATCTAAACTATAAATGGAAAAATAGGTATTTTGATTTTTACTGTCTCCCCATGAATGCCTACATACTTGTTATTTGAGATTAGCCGTATGTAGTTCTTTCTATGAAAACTTTAGCAGGTTGGTTGATTTTAATTTCTAAAAGAGATCAAGTTTCGTCTTTAATTTAATTTGGTTTATTTAAGAAAAACTTTCTAAAAAAGGTTCTAAACTTGGTTTATTGGGTTTTTCGAAAATTCTAAAATTTTTTATTTTAAAAAGAGATCCAGTTTTATTTTATTTTTGCTAAAGAAAAGGTTTTTTAAGTGGTAAAATAATTTCTTAGATTTTTATTATATACTTTTTTTTATTTATTTCAATTTTTATTATTGTATAAACTTACCACTCTTATTTCTTTTTTTTATTTGGTTTTCCTTTCTCTCTCTCTCTCTTTTTTTTTTTTTGCTTATAATAACAATTACAAGGGAAAAAAATGATACTAAAAATACAAAAAAAAAAAGAGAAGAAAAGAAAAGAAAAGCTAGGCTTTGGATGTAGTTGGGCATACAGGTTGAACCTAAGTAGACTTTGAGTCGGGTCAATCGGATCTAGGTTGATTCCGTGTCTTCTTTAACAATAGTAACTCAAAGGAGGTGGTTTGAAGCAATCTGATGGCCAAAACGAGTAGGGGAAGGGGCTTTTATGAATTTTGGATTGGAGTTAGGGGGGTGTAAGATTGATGTCGTAGCTTAGGGTAGCTGTTTGGGCAATGTTCGTAGTTCAACCGTAATTACTAGTGGTGGCCGATCTATGTGGCAGTTGTTAGGAGTGAGGGGAAGTTGGTTCTTGGCTTTTCTACCACTACGATGCCAACCGTAGTAGTGGTTTTGAGTGGGAGTAGTTGTAGAGAGAGGACCAAGGAGAAAGAGATAGAAGGTTTGTACACGAAGAGTAAGAGAGCTTGAGGAAGAGAGAGAAAGGATTCGTCCATGATTGTTTGTCCTCCTATTGCTTGTTCAAGCTCCTTTTATAGCTTGGGAGCTTGAATCGAAGAAGGAAAAATGTCCAATGTCCATAAATTCGAAATTGAATAAGGAGGATGACCTGTGCTTGATTTTTTATTTGAGTGCAATTTGGAGTTAAATGTTGGTCAAAACCAAGTCCCCAACTCTTGTTCTTGCCTAAATGATCTAGTGGGAACTTCAATTTCGGACGACCAGTTTCTTTTTTTTTTTTTTTAATCTTTAGAGCTCAATTTGACCCATTAAATAGCTGTAGATAGATGCTTTTTTTTTTAATCTTAATTTGAAGTAGGCTAAGTATAGGACAACAATCACTCATTGATCAGTGCAATTAAGCTTGGGATTATTGCAAAAAATAAAGCCAAAGTGAAGTGGTTGAAGTTGTTTTGCTGGGGAAAATAGGGAAAGTCATAGGAAAGAGGGGAGAAAGGAAAGGAAAATGCTGACATGGTGCCATGTTAGACGTATCATCTAACTACGACATGCTACGTGTCTTCATGCATCATGTGGTAGTTTATGTGGTAAAGGGCAACTAACATAGCGTGCCACGTGTCGCTACATCAACTGTCACCTAATCTAAGGGCACTATGTGTTAGTACGTGGTACAGTGAACCCTTAACATGTGGCAATGCCATTTGTGCATGATGTCGTAGTGTATCTTCTAAAAAAATAAAAAGGCTTTCCATGCCTTTGCTAAAATTTGAACCTAAGTCCTCCAAGTTATACCCAATGCCATGCTCAAATGTCTTACCGTTAAGTCATTGACTTGTGCCTTATTCATATGTGCAATTAAATTATATAAATGGACAAAGTCAACTAGACTAGATTCAAATCTAAGGCCAAGTCTAAATGGTTTTCTCTCAACTTTTTATTTAAATTAAAAAATTCTATTGTATTAATCTAAAAATTATTATTTTTTAAATTCCTTAAATCTTCTATTTTTTCAATTTTTTATGAATTTTCAATTTCTATATATTTTTCTAAATTTTTCCATTTTTTGTATTTTTCTAAATTTCTTTTTTTTTTGTATTTTTCCTAAATTTTCTATTTTTTTTATTTTTTTTTCTAGATTTCTTATTTTTTTATTTTTCTAAATTAGGAACCTTTATTCGATCTTGAAAATTTTGAAAAATAAGGGCGGAAAAAATGGAGTATTTATAATTGTCTCTCTTTGTGGTAAAGTTTAAAGCAAAACTTCACTATAAAGATAAAAAAAGACACTATTTTTGCCCTAAAGGCAGATTTTGTCCTAAAAAGTGATTCAGCTAGTTAGCTATCCTAAGCTCGGTTCACTAGGGATTTGGTGGAGAGAGAGGTGGTGCTCTATGAGTTGGCTAAAAGAGGAATTAAGGTCTAGTGGTGCTTTTATAAGCTGACAAACAAAGATGAGTGGTGTCGAGTCTTTTTTTTTTCCTCCCGGTTGTTTTAATTAAGTCTTTTTTAAACCGATTAGTATTAAACCCTACCCGTTTAATATTAACCCTTGACTAAGGCTTAAAGAAAACCAATTTTTTATATCTTCAAAAACACTTTAGAGTCATCACCCAATCGAAGTTGGAAAAAGGAGTTGAATTATAATCAATTGGGTGAATTGTTTATAATTTAGCTATTGGTATAAGGAGAAAACCAATCTTACATAACTATTTTCTAAAATAAGATATCTAGATCTAAGGGTTAAGATTTTTAAACCTATATGGATACCACCAACTTTCCAAATTTAATTTTAACCTTAAAAATCATCTTTCAATTCTATAAAACAAAACTCAATTATTGGTTAATCGAATTGGACAACTTAAGTAATCTGAACTAAAAAAGGAAAAATAGGTTTTTTTTTTCTTTTTACTATCACCTCGTAGATGCCTACGTACCTGCTATTTGGGATCAGACGTATATAGTTCTTTTTGTAAAACTTTCGTAATTTAGGTTTGTTTTAATGTAAAAATATGTCGGATTTACGTTTTTAACCTAACTTGGTTTGTTTAAGGAAATTTCTAAAAAAGAGATCCTAAATTTGAATGACAAGTGTAAATTACTTTGCACTTTCAATGCATGTTTAGGCATAAAATTGATTATAATTGTGATTTAATTCTTAAGTTTTGGTACTTAATTGTATAAAATATTAATTTCAGGTAAATCATGAGCAAGGGAATGAAATATACACAAGAATAACAACTTTTTAGTTAATCATGACCGTAAGGAGAAGAAATCAGTGAAGTAATATTAAAAAGTATCAATCATGGGTGTAATAATGAAGTAATGAAAAATCTAACCCTGATCACATCCTTAATCAAGGCCATAATTGAGGAAGTACTGACGATCTTCCTGTCAATCATGGCTATGATTATATAGCAGGACAATGATCACAACTAAAGTCACAAGCGTGATGCAATTTAATAAAGCGATGAGGAGTTCACAGCATTCATTACGGCTATGATTGGTGAAGATAATTATGTTTTTGAAGCTATCATGCCTTGAGTTACGGGCGTGATGGAAGGAGCACAACTATTCTTTTCAAACTTTTCACACAAACCGGTACATGAAAAATGTTAGGTGGTGCCTTAAAGAGATAGATTCGAGTCCTTTGATAGGGATAATATAAATATATTCCAACTTATGGAGAAAAAAATCAACCAAAACATTAATTCACAAATGAACGCCTAATCATCTGCATCTATACTATTATGTTCCCATTTCATAGTAGATTTTGTTTAAGTGTTGTAACATATATTTCCCGAAACGACTCAAGAAGGATGATGGGATTCATTGTTCATAGATTGTAAAGACTTCTACAATGAAATTCAAACGAGGTTACATTTCTTACTTGTCTTAAGTTAATTTCATTGTTATCTCTGGATTGTATTATTACACTTTGTTATTTCATCAGTATACGTAGTAAGTTAGGACTTACTACATCGTTTAGTATGATCAAGTGCATAGAATAGTAGTTGCACAATAAATGTTAATTCCAATGAATTGTACTTAATAAATGTAAGTATGGTGTAGTGTACAATATCGACTTTAGCCAAATTTCAATAGAATATGTCGAAAGGCAATTCTATTAAATAGATCTAGTTTATTAGAATAACATAATCTTGATAGTAGAGATATTATGAGGAAAGTTGTCGTATCCTTAAGAGAATTGATACATTAACATGAAATTAATGCAATTCGATTTAGCTTTTAATTAGGAAGAAATTCCAATAGACATAATTAGGATTAGAAGTAAGTAATTTTGAGAAGAATGCTTACAGACTGTAATTTCCCACAGATAACAAGTATTGGGATAAAAAATAATTTGGCAATATCATGCTAAGTGATGAAGTAAGTCTATATGTTAAATGTGTTGGCATTAGTGTAGTTTAGTTAATAATTTAAAGTTTCAATAATTAATCACTTGATAAATTGAATTGCTAGATAATAGGAAGAATAATAAGTACTAGTGTTTGAATCCTTTTTTCTAATGGAGACGATTCTATACTCATTCGTGCTATAAACGATAAGTACACTTGCGTATTGAATTGAGTTAAGGATATAATATAGGAATTTAATTTGTAAAACTCGGAAGTTTTGCTTAGAGGCGACTATGGAACTTTTATTTTTTGAAAAATTCCAAAGTGCCCAAATTTTGAACATGAGCTGATTTATTTTGCTTATTTGAAAAAAAAATGTTTTTCTAAGTGATAAGACAATTTGCACATATAGACTAAGTGAGCTTGGGCTAGATTCAGATTTATGCCTAAGTCTAATGATCTTTTCCTTAAATTTATTTAAATTAAAAAATCTATTCTTTTAAACTAATAAAAATTTATTATTTTCTAATTCCCTAAATATTTTTGTAGTTTTTTCTAAACTTTATTTTTTTTGTGATTTTTCTAAATTTGTTATTTTTTCTCAATTTTTCCATCTAAATTTCTCATTTTCTGTACCTTTTTCTATTTTGCTATTTTTTGTATTTTTCCTAAATTTCTTAATTTTTCTACTTTTTCCTATTTATCTATTTTTTTTTTGTATTTTTCTAAACTTCTTATTCTTTATTTTTTTTAATTTTCTTTAGCTTTCTATTTTTTGTGTTTTTCTTGATTTGGGAACCCTTATCCTATTGAAAAATTGAGTATCTATAATGGGGTAAAAGTTGGGTGTCTATAAGTGGATATGTGGTCTTTGAGTTGGTTAAGACCCTAAAGAAATGTTGATAACTTGGTCATGCCCTTATGAGCTAATTAACCAAGGTAGGAGCATCTTTAGGGGACTAGCAACCCTAAGCTAAAATCGATTTGAAAAACCTGGTTGTGCCCTTCTAGGCTCACTAACCTAGGCAAGAGTGACTCTTGGTAACTAGCAACCCTAAGAGAGAGAGAGAGAGAGAGAGGGTTCGTACACGAAGAGTGAGAGAGCTCGAGGAAGAGAAAGAGAGGATTTATCTATGAATGTCTGTCCTCTTATTGCTTATTTGAGCTCCTTTTATAGCTTGGGAACTCGAATCGAAGAAGCAAAAATGTCCAATATCTATAAATTCGAAATTGAATGAGGAGGACGACCCATGTTTGATTTCTAATTTAAGTAGGATTTGGAGTTAAGTGTTGGTTAAAACCGAGTCCCCAACTCTTGTTTTTGGCTAAATGATCGTGTGGGAACTTCGAAAAGCATCCTAAAGCTTGAACTTTGGAACTTCAATTTTAGAAGACTAGTTTTTTTTTTTTTTCAATTTTTAGAGCTCAATTTGGTCCATTAAACAATTGTATCTAAATGAATTTTTTATCTTAATTCGAAGTAGGCTAAGGGTAGGATAAGCATCACTCATTGATTAGTGTAATTAAGCTTAGGATTATTGCAAAAAATGAGGCCAAAGTGAAGAGGTTGAAGTTGTTTTGCTTGGGAAAGTAAGGAAAATTGTAAGAAAGAGGGGAGAAAGGAAAGGAAAATGCCAATGTGGCGCATTGTCAATTGTATCATCTAACTACGGCATGCCATGCGTTTTCATGTGATACGTGGCAATTAATGTGGTAAGCTACGCAGCGCCACATCAGTGGTCACCTAATCTAAGGGTGTTACACATTGGCTCGTAGCATAGTAAGCCCTTGACACATGGTAGTACCGTTTGTGCATGATGTGGTAGCGTATCTTTTGAAAAAATAAGAATGCTTTACATGCCTTTACCAAGATTCGAATCTAAGTCCTCCAAGTTATACCCAATGCCATGCTCAAGTGGTTTATCGTTAAGTCGCTGGCTTGTGCCTTATTCATATGTGTAATTAAATTGTACTTACATATAATGTTAGCTTAGGCTAGATTCAAATATAAACCCAAGCCTAAACGGTCCCCTCTCTACTTTTTATTTAAATTGAAAAGTTCTATTCTGTTAAACTAAAAATTATTATTTTCTAAATTCCTTAAATCCTTTATTTTTAAAAAATTTTTTCTATTTTTTTGTGGCTTTTCAATTTTCTATATATTTTTTCTAAATTTTTCCATTTTTTGTATTTTTTCTAGATTTCTTATTTATCCTAAATTTTCTATTTTTTTGGATTTTTTTCTAGATTTCTTTTTTTTTTGTATTTTTCCTAAATTTTGTATTTTTTTGTATTTTTCTAAATTAGGACCCTTTACTTTATCCTAAAAATTTTGAAAAATAAGTAAGGAGGGTGGGGTGGGGTTTGCAAAAATGGTGTATCTACAATAGTGATGTACAAGAAAGTTGGCAAAAGTATGAAATGAGTAGAATTTTCATTAACGAGCCAATTGAGATGATTAATGTTGGGACTAATGGCAACACCAAAACATTGAAAATTGGAAGGAATTTGAAAGAAGAGTAGAAGGCAGAAATGGCGACATTACTGTCTGAATGCTAAGATATATTTACATGGTCTTATGATGATATGCTTGGATTAGATCCATCAATCATGGCTCACCGCTTATTCATGAGAGAAGATGTCAAGCCCAAGAAGTAGAAAATAAGGGGATTTTGACCAAATATCTTGTTGAAAATTAAGAAGAAGTCAGAAAGTTACTGAAGGTCAGTTTCATTTAGGTATTTGATTATCTTGACTAAGTAGCTAACATTGTGTCAGTAATTAAGAAAAATGGAAAAGTCAAAGTGTACATGGATTTTTGGGAGTTTAACCAAGCAACCCCTAAAGATAATTTCCTCTTGTCTCATATTAACATCTTGGTCGATAACACAACCGAAAACCATCTTTTCTCATTCATGGGTAGATTCTCCAGATATAATTAGATTTGAATGTCCGAAGAAGATAAAGCCAAAATAACATTTATCATAACTTAGGGCAAATTTTTCTATAAAGTAATGCCTTTTGGATTAAAGAAATGCTAAGGTAACTTATCAAAGGGAAATGGTAGTAATCTTTCACGACATGATGCACAAAAAAAATGAAGTATATGTTGATGATATGATTGCAAAGTCTAAGGAAGGAGAAAATCATGTGGATAATGTAAGGAGATTGTTTGATAGGTTGAGAAAATTCCAGTTGAAGCTTAACCTAAAGAAGTGTACCTTTGGAGTAACTTCAAGGAATTATTGGGTTTCATATCAGCCAAAGGGGCATCGAAGTGGACCTGGATAAAGTCAAAGTAATAGTCAACTTGCCCCCTCTACGTACACTCAATGAAATCAGAGGCTTGTTGAGTTGTTTAAACTATATAGCCCAGTTGTCTCAACTCACAGATAAATATCATCTCTTGTTTAAACTATTGAAAAAGAATGCTAAGATAAACTGGGATGAAGAATGCGGGCAAGCCTTCACAATGATTAAGGGATACCTCATGAACCCTGCAATTTTAGTACCTCCTAAACTTAGGAAGTCTTTATTCTTATACTTGATAATATTACTTAAGTCTATAGGATATATGCTTGGCTAGATGGATGAAGAAGGAAAAGATCGGGCTATGTAGTACTTAAGTAAAAAGTTTATTAAAGGGTAACATAAATATTCAAAAATTGAAAGAACCTATTGTGTTTTGGTTTAGGTAATGTACAGTTCAAACAATACACACTCTATTACTAAGTTGAATTGGTGACTCAATATGATCCCCTGAAGTATTTGGTAGACTAACTAGCTTTAATTGGCAAAATGTAACTATTAGAGTTCAACAATACATACGTGAACCATAATTCAATCAAGGGGTAAGCTCTAGCAGATTAGTTAGTAGAAAATCCCTTTGATAAAACCCCTCAAGAGGTATAAGTGAATTTCCTCGATGAAAATATCTTAGCCGTTAAAGGAAATTCTGATGAAGGAGAAGATGATGAACCATCAAAATAAAAGATGTTTTTCGTTGGGGTAGCTAGCATATCAAAGTACGAGATTGGGGCAATACTAATATCTCCTGAAGGTATACTGTGGCTGTATGGCTCATTTTTCCATACACCAATAATATCGCTGAATATGCAACATGCATCATTGGACTCAAAATGGCCCTAAATGAAGATATTCAAGAATTAGAAGTATATGGGGATTCCTCACTCATTACTAGCTAAGTTCGGGGAGAATATAAAATGAAAGATCTTAAATTGGTACCTTATCACCAGCACTTGACTGAACTAATGAAAAAATTCAAAGAAATCACTTTTAATCACATACCGAGGACTTAAAATCAATTTGCCGATGCCTTGGCCACTCTAGCATCTATGGTCTACATATCTAGTGGAGTTGAGATTCAGCTCCTTACTATTGAAATTGAAGATAGGCTTGCCTTCTATCTAGCAATTGAAGGTATGGATGATAGAAAGCCATGGTACTATGATATTAAAATGTTCCTATAACACGGTACATACCTTAAAGAGGCTAAGAAAAAAGATAGAAGAACAATTAAGAGACCGGTTGCCCAATTCTTAATAAGCAAGTCCACTTTGTACTGGAAATCTTTTAACAAAACACTTTTAAGGTACGTGGATGATAAGGAGGCAAAGATTTTGATGAGAGAAGTATACGAAGGAGTGTGTAGCCTTCACATGAATGGTTACATGCTAGCCAAGAAAATTATGAGGCTTAGATATTACTGTTCAACAATGGAAGGCGATTGCATCAAACATGTCAAGCACTACTACTGATGTCAAGTTTATACAAAAAGATAAATGCCTAGCCTTATGAATTACATACATTCTCGGCGCTGTAGCCTTTTTTAATGTAAGGAATAGATATCATTGGTCCAATTACTCTAAAAGCATCCAATGGGCATTGCTTTATACTAGTTGCCATTAACTACTTCAGTAAGTGGGTTGAGGTCTCATCATACTCATGCATTACTAAAGGGGTTGTAAGTTCATTAAGAGAGATATCCTGGCTCGAAATGGGACTCCATAAACCATCATCACCGACAATGACACTAATTTCAACAATAAGCTTATGTTAGAGATGTACTGATAGTTTAAGATCATTCATAGAAACTTTACTCCTTATCAACCCTAAATGAATGGAGCTGTTGAAGCAGCCAATAAAAACCTCAAAAGAATAATCGAAAAAACAATTGTTACATGCAAGGACCGGCATGAGTTGTTGCCATTCGCGCTTGTTTCTTATCGAACTTCCATCAGAACATCGATTGGGGCAACACCCTACTCTTTAGTATACGGTATTGAATTAGTGTTACTAGTAGAAGTTGAGATCACATCTCTCAAAGTACTATTTGAGACCCAGTTAGGCGAAGTTTACTGGGTAAAGAAACAAATTGAACAGCTAAATTTAATTGATGAGAGAATATTGACAGCCTTATGTCATAATTAGTGTTATCAACAAAGAATGGCTTAGGCTTTCAACAAAAGAGTATGACCCCGGAACTTCAAAGAGAGTAATAGGGTGTTGAGAAAGGCTCTCTCTAATATACAAGACTTTAGAAGAAAATCTGCTCCCAATTACGGAGGCCCTTATGTCGTGAAGTGAATATTACAAGGAGGTCCTTTTGTCTCAAATGGATGGTCCAGAATTGAAAGACCCTATAGATGTTGATGCTGTAAAGTTATACTACCCATGAGAAGTCAATGGAAATCTTTACTGAGAACATGAAAATGCTAGTCATTTTGAATGTCATTATGGTTTAATTTTCATTATCTATAAGCAAAGTTGGTATCCTAGGTAGTTGTCAACATTGGAATCACCACCCTCTCCATTAAAAGTTTCAACTCCCTTTTGATCCATTTAATCAAACCCATGCACTGAAAACACGAGAGGTTGGGAAGTGAGATGTAGAACATTGGTAATTGATAAAAATCTTTAAAATACTTTATTATGGATTGATCCCCCTTGACAGGGAGTCTTTATTGTTGATTTTTCAAAGAAATGTGAAACCTAAATAAGCAATCACCTCACAATAGATATTTATTAGTTGGCAATAAGGGCTTCAATATATAAAATGTGCTAGAAAGACAAAAACAGTAGGTAGCATTCTGTATCGGGTTAGTGATGTCTTAGAGGTTTTGTATCAAGATCAGTCAGGTTGATAATAAAGGATCAAAGAATGAGTTAGTTAGTTTTGATTGGACTTTTTAAGAAAAGGTTTGATAGTTTGGATGCTATCAACAAGACCAAGTAAGTACTTTCATACAATATTAGCACATTGGTTTTTGAACATTGCATTTGCATTTAGACCATAAGACCAGTTTTTATAATTCTTACTCCTAATAGTTTTTTAAGCTAGCCCATGAGGTGCCCACCTTTTACTCTATCTTTTCATACTTAGCCAACCTTTGAAGGCATTATGTCAACTCAATCTCTTTTAGTGAGGCCAGAGGGCACTTTTCTTCACCAAGTTCTTTTAATAAGTCTACGAGGTGCCTTCCCTCACTACTATTTTTTTAACGAGCCTATAGGGCATTTCTTTTAAGTCCAATTTAAGGTTGCTAGTTCCTGAGAGACACTTCTAACTAGCTTAGTGAGCTAATAAGGGCACAATTAGGTTCTTTAAATTAGTTCCAGCTTAAGGTTGCTAGTCCTTGAGAGACACTCCCACTTAGGTTTGTAAGCCTATAAGAGTATAACTAGGTTCTCCAGATCGATTCCAGCTTAGGGTTGCTATTTCCCAAGAGACACTTCCGCTTAGATTAGTAAGCCTATAAGGGCACACCCAAGTTTTCCAAATCGATTCCAGCTTAAGGTTGTTAGTCCTTGAGAGATTCTCCCACCTAGGTTAGTGAGTTTGGAAAGGCATGACCAAGTTTTCCAAATTGATTCTAGTTTAGGATTACTAGTCTTCGAGAAACGCTCTCGCCTAGGTTAGCTAGCTCATAGGGGCACAACTAAGTTTTCAACATCTCTCTAGAGTCTTAACCAACTTAAGAATCACTTTGCCCGTATCATTTAGGTTTGTCAACTTAGGAGGGCATGCCCAGGTTTCAATTCCTCTTTCAGTCTTTTGGCCAGCTCTTAGAGCGCCGCCTCTCTCTCTACCAAATCCCCAATAGACTGGGCCTAGGATAGCTAGCTAGTTGTAGTGCTTCTTAGGATAAATACCACCATTGGCGCAAAAATAGTGTCTCTTTTGTTTTTGTGGCAAGGTTTTGTTCAAACTTTATAACAAAAAAGGGTAAAAAAAAAAAGAAATTTAGAAAAATAAAAAAAAATAGAAAATCAGGAAAAACAAAAAAAGATAGAAAAAAGTGGGAAAATTAAAAAATAATTAAAATTAATATAGTATAATTTTTTTTCTTTTTAATCTAACTTTAGTTTTCAAGTACTAAAAAAATAAATAAGAATTTTTGGGGCTTAAGCTTAGATTTAAACCTAACTTAGGTTAGCCAAGCCCATATATGTAATTTGATTGTATATATAGATAAGATACAAGCCAATAGCCTAATGACAAAACTACATGCACACATATAGAGTAAACCTGCATTCGATCCCTAGGATAGGCGTTCAGCACCTTTTCTTTTCTTTTCTTTTTCCCCTAAATTGGATACGTATCAGCCTACTATTGGTTAACACATTTCTATTTCCTTAACTAGCCAACTTCAATGCCATTTTTTGTCAAATTTTCTTTGTGATTTCACCAATTCAATGGCAAAATTACGAAGATTACTTAGAATAGTCTGATTTTCATCCAAGAATACATCCCAATTTAGATGTTTGGAGGATCAAATCATCTTTGGAAAGTCAAAGATGACCATGACCCTAAATTCCAGCAATCTACAAACTTGAGCAAATATAGATAAAATCAAAGCTTCCAATCACTATAATCCCATCCTTCCAGTAGCTCATATTACTAGAATTGCACTACTTTCTCTTGGAACGAAGATTACCCCAACTTCATGGTTAATGTTGCATTTCATCATTAAAGTACTTACCAAGCTTGGCATCCATCAATCTAAGCTTAGCAAGTATAAGTAATGGCTTCCAATTGCATACATACGGGGGATACAAACTCTCTCTCTCTCTCTCTCTCTCTCATTTCATCAATCACTCACTCAACTTCTTTAACCCTTAAACATCCTCTCTTTTTCTCTTCAATTCTCTCTCTCCACCCAAGTTTCAAGCCACACCACCACCTAGATTAGCATCCTTACTCCCTAAGCTCTCATTAGCTACCCATTTTGACCTCCGCCATGCCCCCTAATCACACCACCACTAAAGCCCTCACACTACCGTAAGCTACCATGACAAAAAACTACCTTAATTGCCTTAACTCCCTTCGGCATCCTCCTTATCCCCCCTAATCCAATTTGAAAGCCACAAAAATCCAATTTCCTAGTTGAATTGATGCTTGGAACGGCTTAAAGCACCTCCTCTACTATTGCTACATCATCAAATTGGAATTGCCTATTCGAATTGACCTGCACCCGAGGACCTTACCTGCGTCCGACGATTTGACTTATATTATCCTATAAGTCTGGCCCCTTCTTTCTTTTCTTTTGTTTATCTAGTTTTTTTTTTAATTATTAATTCTATATTGTTATTATTTTTATTTATTTATTTATTCATGAATGTAAATGTAAAAAAAAAAAGAAGAAAAAGAAATAATAAAAGAGAACTAGAATAGCTTAGTTTATTTATTTATTTTTATTATTTATTTGCCCATTTTCAGTTAAGGCTTAAATAAGAATAAATAAAAGGGCAAATAATGATGAATAATAAAAATAAAATAAAAATGAAAAAATAAATTAAATTAAATAGATCAAATTATAAAAAAGATTTTGTCATTAGAAATTTAAATTTTCTAACTAAACAAAATATAAATCGCCCTTTTCCAAAATTAGGAGCCTTGCTTTTTTTAGAATTTCCAAAAGCCTTAATCATAACATTTTTTTTAGAAAATTTCCTTAAGTAAACTCAAATTAGTTTAAAAAAATAACTTGGCCACTTTTTTTCTTTTTAGATTAGAAGCAATCAACCCATTAAAGTTTGACAAAAAGAACTATGTTCGTCTATTCCTAAATGGCGGGTACATAGGTACTTACAAAATAATGGTAAAAAGAAAAAAAGACTTTTTTTTTAGTTTTAATTTAAATTACTTAATTTAATTCGTTAACGAATAATCGAGTTTCACTTTATAGGATAGTTTTTTGAAAGGTGATTTTTAAGATTACGATTAAAATTGGAAAGTTAATGATACCTACAAGAGTTTAAAAATCCTAACCCTTAGACTCGTTTCTCAAGTTTCTAAATTCGTTTTAACAAAAAATCGGTTTTATTGAAAGATTAGTAACTAAGTTATAATCTATCCACTCAATTGATTATAACTTAACTATTTTTCCTAACTTCGGTTAGGTGATGGCTCCAAAAACATTTTTTAAATAAAAACCGGTTTTCTTTAAACTCTAGTTGAGGGTCAGTATTAAAAGGGTAGTGTTTAATATTAATCGATTTAAAGAAGACAAAATTATGTAAAATTGGGAGAAAAAAAAAAAACTAGACTCGGCAAGTACAGTATAAACAAAAGTTATAGATATGCTATTGTTCATCTAGGTAAGAATTCAATTGAGTATAGTGGCCTTGGGTGGCACTAGAAGTATGCCAGTTATTAGTTGGATTGTGATGGGGGTTGGTAGGTATATCATGCTGGTGTTTGTCATGTGCAATTCGGATGCAAGTCAACAAAGGGGAAGGTTGGTAATTTGGTAAATAGGTTATGATTAGCATAAGAGGCTTAGATAAATAGTGGTTGGCCTACTAATTAAGTTTATAGAGCTATTAGCAGAGTAGGTTGAGTTAACTTCAAGTCAAGATGGATCGAGGCCTTTAATCTGCTAAATGGTGAAGGGTATTGATAATACTCATTTAGCATATGTATTTTGGGGTAGTTTTGTATGATTTTACCTTTTAATCAAGTTAGTTTTATAGTGATTTGAAGCTTAATTGGTTAATATATTATTTTTGGAAGCTTTTGGAGATTTTTATGAAGTTTCGAAGTTTAATTGAAGAAGTGCATTGATCAAACAATTAAAGTGAAGAAATGTAGGCAATAATTAAAGTGCAGAGATGACTACGTACAACCACCATTGTCGTGATCTTGGCTATATACCTCTCATCAAGAATTTCCATTGAAATAGAAGAAATTACATGTGAAATTTGAGACCACACCCAACCACCATGGCTATGATCTTAGGGTGTAGTGTTGCCATGATTTGTGAATCTTCCATTTTTAACAAGTTTTCTTTGTAGAGCTAAGTTTAGTCTCCATAAATTGGTGTTAAGGTTTAGGTTACAAAGAGAGCTCTTATTAAGAT
Source organism: Lumnitzera racemosa (assembly GCA_024138005.1). NCBI lineage: Eukaryota > Viridiplantae > Streptophyta > Magnoliopsida > Myrtales > Combretaceae > Lumnitzera > Lumnitzera racemosa. Next base: position 33,608,729 of record JAMXBC010000008.1, read on the forward strand.
GAGCTTGTGGGCCAAAATTTATATAGGGGTTTCTCTCTTTTGTTTCTTCTTTTTTCGTTTGATTATTATGTCGTAATTTTTTTGTTTTTAGTAAATTGTTATGCCTCGATTCTAATATGACTATAGATGTTTTCTATTTATTTTTTCTTATTTCAATCTATGATTTTACATTTTGTGATATAATTGTATTAGATTGAATTGTTCTTTAGTTCAATTTTATCGATGATTGAATTAATGAGAGAGTTTGTTGGAAAGTTCGCGAGATCCTATTGTATAACTAAGAAATACAATTAGAAGTAATCAAATTTGATTGAGGCTCAACTTTATAGTTTCTTTGGATTAGGGTAACCTAATAGAGGGATTCAAGGACGTAATGCAATTTTGAGATACTCTATTATAGAAGTGATTCAAGTAGAGTATAATCTAGGTTAACAATTAATTAGAGGCATTAGTTTGATTCATTCATATTAGAAATCTCCACAATCCAAAATTGCAATTGAGGTTGAAAAGTTGCATGGAATTTGCTAGTAACTAACATAAGATTTGCTAAGGATTATGCATGCTTCTAAATTAATTAATTCTGTTATTTTAATTTATTCTGTAATTATTATTTATTCTCGTACCTTCATTTTATTTGTTTTATTCATTGTTCTTTGCTTTATTGTTTATTTGATTATAATCTCAATTGTAAAGATAGATAATTGGACATTGGAAGGAAAAAATTGCTAATAATATAATTTAAGATTCATTCATACTCATGGTTCCTGGTAGGATCAACAACTTGAATTCAAAATCTATGTTTATGCTATAACTTGACTAAGTGCACTTACCTAATATTGCCCTATGGGTGCGGTCAAGGTATTGGTGCCGTTACTGTGAAGCGAATAGAGTGAGAGTGATTAGGATATTAGCAAAACCCTATTTTTTCCAATTATTTTAACATGCTTGCAACATATCCTTTCATAGTTCTTATGGTATTTTCTTTATTGTTTTGCTTCTAACTTCTAACTATTTCAATTTATGACCAAGAATAGTGGTAAAAGTTATGTTGAATTTGATTAAATTGAAAGGACTTCTCGCTACTTATGTAGGAGAGTACATGAAGCAATGGATCCAATTAATTAAGGTTTAGCGGTTTGACTAAAGAAGAGATAGAAGAAGAATAAGAAGAAGAAGAAGGAGAAATTGAAAACATGGTAGTGAACAATTATGATGCTAACAAAACCTTGATGGAATTTGCTAAGATGAAGGTAATGGAGTTGAGTCCAATATCACTAAACCAGTAGTGTAGGCAACAAACTTTCAGATCTAGCTGAACGTAATTTGGATGGTGCAATAGCTCATCTAATTCAATGGGTTGGATGATGAAGATCCAAACAATCATATCTCAAGCTTTCTAGAAATTTGTGAGATCTTGAAAATCAATGGATCCATAGATGATGCGATAAAACTTAGGTCATTCTTGTTTTCTCTTAGAGGTAAGCCTAAGTAGCGGCTTAATTCACTTCCTAGAGGAACAATCATTACCTAGGAAGACTTAGTTGAAAATTTTTAGGGAAATATTTTCCACTTGCTATAATAGCAAAATTTAGAAATGACATATCATCTTATGCTCAAATCAATTATGAAACACTGTACAAAACTTAGGAGAGATTTGAGGAGTTGCTTAGGGGTTGCCTACATCATGGGTTGCCTTTATGGATGTAGATTCAGACCTTTTATAATGGTCTTAATTATCTTACTCGATAGATAATCAATGCCATAGCTGGAGACACATTGAGTGTTAAGATACTGGACAAAGCCTGAAATCTAATAGTGAACATGGCTATGAATGATTCCTAGTGGGATAAAATGAGAGCCAAGTCAAGGTGATTAGAAAATTTAAAGTAGATTTGGTCACTACACTAATAGCTTAAGTTAAGAGTATGAGTAATAAAATTGAAGGATTATTGAAATTGATGAATATATTGCAAGAAGAAACATCGACTAATGTAGAGATATTAATTTTATTGTTAACATAACTTGAAATAACCTTTTCAGCAATACTTATAATCCACGATGGAGAAATCATTTGAATTTCTCTTGGGGATGCTAGCAGCAACACTAGAACAAGAATGTTCAAACTTAGAATAGGAATACTAATCTAGAGGAAATGCTAAATAGGTTTATATAAAATTCAAATGTTTTATTCTAAGCTATAGAAGCAATGCTTAGGAATACTGAAGCATACTTAAGAACTTAGAGAGTTAGCTAGGAAAATTAGCTAGAACCATCATGAAGAGGCAACAAGGAAATTTACTTGAAAATATTGAATTGAATCCCAAACTAGTGGGACTAGAACAAAATTGAAGGAAGGATTGAGCCGTTGAGATAATGACGTAAAATAATAATGCTCTTCGAAGGCAACCTAAGTTATTTTATTTAAGTCTCTCTTTTAATTATTGTTGTTTCAATTCATTGTCGGATCAAGTATTATGAGATTAGTAGTCTTTCCTTACATTGAACGATTTTATTATCCAACAATTAATGGATTTTTCTTCTCTATGCAATGGTGTTTGAAAATTGTCTATCATCTAATTAAGTAGCTCTTCAATTGAATTTTGAGACTTAATCTATTTTTTTTCCTCAAGCTCTACAAAGTGATTTCAGTTGAAGAAACAAAGAAAATCAATAAAAATTATATTTTGAAGTCAAAGAGGACTACAACCAAATTTCATGCCCGTAAACTTGCCCATTATCCCTTTAGAGATAAAATAAAAAAGAATCTTGAAATTAGAGACTGAGATCATCATGGATAGGATCATGCCCTTGATTCTTACCCATGATCATGCCTCCAACAAAAATATGCAGCTAAGGGAAGGTCCATAGCTAAAGGTTGTGGCCATGATCCCTTACCATAGTCAATCTATGAATTCAAACTTCATGGGTATTCCTCCTTCCTCTCATTCTAAACATATACTCTCTCTAATATACCACTTTAACTTGCTATCAAGCAACTAAAGCTCATGATTTTTGTAGACTTCTCCTGTAAATCAACAAATCAAAGTATGTACAACCTTACTCTTTATTAGATTTATTGATTTGTTATTTATATGAATAAAAACTGGATTTTTATTTAAGGTTTGGTGAGATAATGTAATTCATTGTTTGTTCAAAATCACTCTTAAAAGCTCATGATTCATGGATGATTGAAAAGAGAAAGATTATAGACAATGTAGTGGAGGTAATGAAGGAGAAGTAGACAATATGAAGTAATTGGGGTTGTTTGTGCATGTTTGTTGTGAATTCTCATTGTATATGTGAAACTTGTTGAATGAATTTGAATTGCTGTGATTTTTCTTGTACTTAATTTTTTAATACAATTGCCTAGTAGATGCTACAATTTATCATTGAAAGAGATTATGAACTAAGCTTGAATTTCATCATGTTTTTTATCCTAATGTTTCTTTAATTTGTGTCTACAGCAAGTTGGCATTTCATGGTAGAGATCTTTAATTACTTGAATTAGTTAGAAAAAATTTTGTCTGTAGCATCATATTATTATTTTTGAAAATGTAATACTAAAGTGAACTCTCTTTTGTTTTGTTTCTTTCAAACCATGCCTTGCCATAAGTATGTCGTTAGGAAAAATAGCTCTAGTTCTACTTCAACCTACCCCATACAAAGATTCACTGAAGCATTGCAAAAGAAGCGATACACTAAGCTATCTAAGAAGAAGTTTAGAACTAATGCTATTATTGGATGGGAGGTGATTCATCTTGAGATGGTTATGATTCTTGGGTAAGAGATTATTTAGAGTTTAGAAGATGGGATTGGCTTCTAACCATTGATGAGCCATCTTATAGGGAGCTTACCTTGGAGTTCCTTAATACTCTTATATTGGATATTGACACAATGGAGAACAGGATACAAAATACCATGTATTTTTGGTACAATGGATCAACAGTGAGCATGCATTTTGATAGGATGCAAATGGCATTAAGAATATATTCTAAGAGTTTTGTATGCACTAACGAATATAGGAACGTACAATTCAAGTTGGTAAGAGGAGTAAGCGATGCTTAGGTATGATCAAGGGTGTAATCCGGTGATTCAATCTATGACCTAAGGAAATCAAAGGCTTCAAATTTGAGAGATCTTACTCTCAGGATTATTCACTAGGTTCTTGCCATGAGTATTATATGGAGAAAGTATAGTATAAGGGTTGTTAGTAAGAAGGATATCTTATATTTGCATAGTATAGTTGAGCAATGCCAAATAAATTTGGGTGTTCTCATGGACTTCTTTTTAAGTAGTAGGACATAAAGGGAAGAGCTGGACATATTTTCACCGGTCCTTTTGTTATATGGCTTGTGAAAAACATAACCCTATTTCATGATCTCCTGCCATGTAGAGGATCAATCCCCTTACCCTAATCAGTTTCGCGTCTATTCGAGCTATGAAGCCCCCTGCTCTACCGTAAGAACCATTACCTAAGCTACTTGAATATGAGCCATCCACTTCATCTTAACAAGCTCGATCTCCTTTAGCGCCAGGAAAAATCTAGAGGATGGTTGGAACGCTAATGAAGAGGCAAAAGAATCTTGAGCAGGAAGTGTACCATACCCATATAGCTACTAAGGTACTGCTAATCCACCATAGGGTTCTATTATCACCACCACCACTACCATTGATATAAGACTTTGATGATGAGATTGGGGGGATTGTTGAAGAGGAGATTAGTGATGAGGATGAAAAAGACTAAGTTCCCTTCCTTTTTTTTATTCATTTTCTTTTTGGAAGTTTTAGTTACTTATTTTGATTTGGATTACTATAATCCCTAACTATTTACCTTGGCTTCTTTTTTGCTAACTATTTGACTTCTTTTTTATTAATAGTTTTGTAATGATTACTATGACATGCTTAATTTAGTAGTTCTTTAATTATTTAATTTTGTTTAGTTAACTTCTTTTTCTTTTGTAGTTAGTTCATTTTTTTTTTTATAAAGGAAACTTTGAGCTTAAATAGATCTAATGAAATTCATGACTATAGACATGAAAATTTTCATAGTCAATGCCATTAAACTAGAGAAGTTCCAATTTCTTTTTTTCTTTTATTTTTCTTCCTTTTAATTATTATTGTTTTTCCATGGTAGTTTACATTAGGGACAATGTACAATTTAACTGTGGAGGGAAAAAATAAGAATTATATGTTAATGAGTATGAGCTAATTAAATACCATACACTTTAGCTTCTTAGTTTTTGCAAGAATGACTTTATAAATTTATACTCCTACACGTACCTAAGTAAAGCAATTTTTTTTTTTAAATTTTCCCACAATTCTCTATGACCTTAGTCTACTTTACTAAATTTAAGTAGTTAAATCCTTATGATTCAGAGTTCCCCGTTACTTAATCTTAAACATAGACTTAGATTAAGATAGATATTGATTGGTTAAGCACTAGTTATTTTTATTTCTAAGCTTAACTCTAGAGGATAGTCATCCATCTTTCTTCTTCCTAAAAATTTTTAGATTGGATGAATAAAGAAAATTTGTCCTTTAAAAATTTCTTCAAAAATAAAAGTAATTAGAGGCATAAGAAAAGTAAGGAAAGAAAAGTTAAAAATTGAAAGGGATTGATTTGGGTCCTTCGAAAGAGTAAGACTCTTTCCCGTTGCTAATGGAAAAAGGAAAATAAATTAAAAATCATTAAGGATTGGCTTTGGTCTATCATAAGAGTAAGATACTTTGCCACTGTTAATATAAAACTAAGGGTTAAATTAGTAAGGATTGGCCTTAGTCCATCAAAGAATGTAATTCTTTTCCAGTGCTAGTAAGCTTCAATAATCAAGTTAAATTGAACTACTAAGCCTCCAAATTAAAATTGAAAGAGTAAGGAGACAATTAGAGGATGACTTGTTGTAATATACATTCGGTCTGAGTTTTAGTGACAAAAATAGCTTAAGGAAGATTTCTCTCCTATTAAGCTAGAGTAGTGAAATTTTTATAACTTTATTTGAATTTGTTAATGTTTATTTTGATCTCTGGTTTAGTTTCTCTTTAAGTGATAAGACTAACTCTGGAATATTTGGATTAATTATTGAAATTCAGTAGCTCTTCAAGTATTATTATTTAAGTATTCCAAAGGCATTATAATGTAAAAGAAGAAAGTTTAAGTTTAAAGGAAAATTTGAAGCTCTTTAATTTGAGGGTGTTCTTTTCGAAGGAAAATTGATGATGTTTTCCTTAAGATATAGTTTTTCCATGTTTCAATAACACTTATTTAGCATATTTTTTTAGGGTAATTTTGCATGATTTTACCTATTAATCATGTTAGTTTCATAGTGATTTGGAGCTTAATTCCTTAATGCTTCATTTGTAGGATTTTTGAAAGCTTTTTATGATTTTTTGGAGTATTTTCATGAAATTTCAGAGCTTAATTGAAGAAGTGCATCAATTAGATGATTGAGAAGAAACCCAGGTAGAATTGATGTCTAGAGGACTATGTGTAGCCACCATGGCCTTGATCTTGGTAGTGTACCTCTTGTTAAGAATTTCTATCAAATGAGAAGAAATTGAATGTGAAGTGTTAGACCATACCTAGCCACCACGACCATGATCTTAGGGCATAGTGATGCCATGATTTGTGAATCTTCTATTTTTAATTAGTTTTCTTTATAAACCTAAGTCTAGTCTCTATATGTAGTTGTTTAGGTTTAGATTATAAAGAGAGCCCTTTTGAGAGCAGCCTATAGAGTAAAATTTATACATGAGTTTCTCTCTTCTGTTCCTTCTTCTTTCCTTTGATTATTATGTTGTAATTTCATTTGTTCTTAGGAAATTCTTATTAAATCGTAGGTTCTAATGTAACCATATATGTTTTCTATTAATGTTTTCTCATTTCAATCTATGATTTTTCATTTTGTAATCTAATTTTATTAGATTGCATTATTCTTTAATTTAATTTTACTGGTGATTGAGTTAGTGAGAGAAGTTGCTATGGAGCTCATGAGATCTTGTATTATAACTAACTGATACAATTAAAAGTAATCAATTTGAATGAGGTTCAACTTTTTGTTTTCTTCAAATTAAAGTAACCTAATAGAGGAATTTAAGGTCACAATACATTATTAAGATACTCTATTACAAAAGTGATTTGGGAAGATTATACTCTAAGTTAGGAATTAATTAGGGACACAAGTTTGATTGGTTCATATTAGGAGTCTCCATAGTCCAAAATTGCTATTGAGGTTGAAAAGTTGCATAGAATTGGGTAATAAATAATATAAGATTTACTAAGGATTATGCATCCCTTCAAATTTAATTAATTCTACTATTTTAACTAATTCTATTATTATATTTATTCTCATAAATAGTTGTTAAAATTATGAGTTAAAAATATGATTCCACGAGTATATGATTTTATAATATTTTTCTTAATTAAAACGTATGTAAAATCATTAATGTGCATATTTCTAGTAAAATTATGAACTTTCTTGTACGATTCTAAAAGTTTACGATTTTGCCGAATTTGTATGATTTTATACGATTCTACTAATTTTATGCATTCAAATGAACAGTAAAATCATGATTTTGACAACCATTCGTATCTTTATTTTATTTTATTTTATTATTTTTCTTTTCTTGATTGTTTATTCAATTATAATCTCAATTATAAAGTCAAATAATTAGAGATTGTTGGGAAAAATTTCTAGTAATTTAAGATTTACTTATATTCATAGTTCTTTGTGAGATCAACAACTTGGACTCAAAGTCCATGTTTATATTATAACTTGACTAAGTGTACTTGCCTACTATCACCTTATACGTATAATTAGGCATAAAGGACCTTAGGAGGCTTGGTAGCTTAGGTCTAGTTAGAAAGGATGACTCCTTAGGACTTGGTTAGAGGGAGATGATCCTATATATGATGCTTTCTAGTCCCCTAGCTTGGGTACGGGTAATGATAGGATTCGGATTACTAGATCTTTGACGCATAGTCGAGCCTAAGGCTTTAGAGGACTAATAAGATGAATCATCCTACTCCAACCGACCGTTGTAGAAGCCAAGTAAATCCTTATTGCTGACTAACTCCCTATGCCAAGTTGAGTAACTACTCATCTCTCAGAAGTCGTTTGTTGACTATATGAAAGCTCTGTTAACAACCTGACTCCTTACACGTGAATACTTGACCATGACCAAGCTGACCCCCAACTTGACAACATTAGTGCCGAGAACCGAAAGCCCCAACATATATCCATCGCCATTCCTTCTTGGATGAGTCCACCTTGGATCGACACCTTAGCTTGGTAAAAATTAAGCTAATTATATAGTCTTTTCCGCAAGAGAGTCGTCTACCTATAGTGAACCACGTGTCCGAGTAACCATGTGACGGAATCTTCTGTACAAAATGCTCACTTTTGTTGTATTTTTCTAATATACTGATAAGAATCAACTCCTTGAACCGATCATAAGTAGTCGAGATAGAGGACTCTAAGGACTTGCTTAGAGAATACTAACTTAAAACCAAAGCCAAGGCAGAGATTCTTATGCCAAACTCATATCCTACTGACCTGAGCCTCAAGTCCTTACTTGTGTTAGATTCATCCTTGATCGATAGCAATGCTCTATCTCGAAAGATAGGCTAAGAGTAACCAAGGTGAGCTCCCGATCTGCCCATTGGCATCCGACCCAGAATCAAGATAACTTCTTTCAAAACTAATTGGTCCTCAACCTGGTCTAAATTAGGTTGACCCCTGACTGCTAGCACTTTCTATTTCACCGACTTGTACCATATTTCTAATATCTAGCGACCAAGTAATACGTATCTTCTAACATAACATTTCAAAATGATTCCTTCTATTTCTATACTGAATATTCTTTTTCTCTTTTACTCCTTTTTAGTATGTTTTATGTAACCAAATTATAGAATACCCCTTTGTTTTTTCATACATGTAAAGTAAGCTTAGTACACGGGTATATAAACCTCATTTGTTTTTACGTAAAAGAAATCAATATCAGTTTATTTAAGTATCCATTGAGTAACCTTAGTGTTTTCATCACTCTTCAACTCTTATCTATTCCCTTTAGCAAGGAGTAGTGGCGAGTGACCCTTCAGTTCAAACCGGTGTGTCATATTCGATGAATTATAGGTTGAGTAGGATCGAATGGTGTGTCATATCCATTCAGTGGCTACCTAGGTTTTGCTAGCTTTTCTTCTGTTCCTTTTTCAGTTTGTTTCGTTGTGGTACCTCTCCATATGTTCGACCTTAGAGACGAATCAGCTTTGTTAGTATCATAACATGGTTCTGAGAGGGAATGTGTGAAGTTGTAATGAAGTTTTGGTTTGCTTTGCTATTAGTGGCTACTGTGTTCCTTCTGTAGCTATTGAAGTATGTTTGTGTGATAAGAAGTATGGTTTCATTATTACTTTATTCTTGCTTTGCTTTTCATTACGAAAATAGAGCAAGTTTGTTTCTATTTTGTTTAAGTGACTATTAGATATTAAGATTGCTAGTAAGTTGTTAATTTGTACAAGAAGTATTGTATTATGTAAAATTTTATTGTTCAGGGTATTATTAGTAACTAGCATAGTAGTGCCTAACCTGATCATGGTCATAATGATAGTAACACCCTAGGGTCCATTGATGACAAACTTGACAGACTGACAGACTGACAAACCTTGTTGAGAGTCTAGTCACAACAATGCAAGTAAACAAGCAATAACCCCAAGGTATGTAATGGGAATTAGGCTATCGAACCTCTGACCCACAGTCGTGCCCAAAAACTAGAGGGGCTCGTATGACGAATCCTTCTATTCTAACCAACCCCTACCGAGGCCAAGTACGTCCTTACCGAGTCACCCTTCATACTATGCCGTATGACTTCCCATTTTTCTACAATATGCTGAGTTAATGATTACTCTTACATGCCAAAATGACCAATTACTCAGCATCTTCCTTGCCGAAAAGCCGAGAGAGATAGTTCGAACTGACTAAGCCATCCTTGCTAGGACAAGCCCATCTGTTCATGCTTTTTTATCTACATCTTCTAATGATCTCGCCAATGTAACATCGCTATGTGTACAGTATCACGTACAGAATCTGTTGCACCAATGATTATTTTTCATGTATATTCATTTTTACCCTTTTATATCGCGTACATTACTTCCTTAGGAAATACTCTTTTTGTCTTTTCCTCTTAGGTAAGTTGCCCTAACTTATAGGTATAAATACCCTTATACTTGTAACTATGATAACATCAGATTAGTCTTAACATATTGAGTACTTTTTCTTCCTTGTGTAAACACTATTTGTTTATTCTTGGCATCACTTTTATTCTTTCCCTTAAGCAAGGTTAGGTAGCGAGTAACTTTATCGGACCAATTCGTGCATCATATTGAATTGTATCATGAGTTCTTAGAAGTTTTATTTGTGCATTATATCCTTTGGAACTGTTCGTAGGTTTTACTTACTATATCCTTGGACCCATCCAGCGACCGGCCTTGTCTATTCTTAGTCACGGTTCACAACATCTTGGTATTAGAGAGAAGGTTTTGTGTGAACTGTGGTAGTTCTTCTTGAAATTCTGTTATACTCTGTTTTGCATGTATGAAATAGAGCAAGTTACCATGTTCATTTGACTGTTGTGTTATTAGCTACTCACTTTCCAAAGTATTTGTTAAGCTTTGAATCTGTGAAGAAAAATGACAGGCCTAAGTATGAATGTTAGTATTGGTGATGATAGTAGAGTTATCCACCATGGATAACAATGTTAGGGAAGCCCCAAAACCATTGACGAGAGGCTTGATGGGGTAACTAACCTATTAGTGGTTCTAACCTACGCTGTTCATGCGCTGTCTTACTAACCCACTAAGGCCATGCAAAATGCCCTACAAGGTACTCAACCTATTAGAGGTTAGATACCAACTTAACCCATTCGAGGTGAAGGAGTTGGCAGACTTATAAGGCGAAGGATAGACTTAAGAGAGCTTGATGAAGAAGAAGAGGAGTATTTTGAAGAGGAGCGTGTACGAATTCCTAGAGCATCTGACCATATGAAGCTTCAAATTTTGAGTTTCAATGGATCTGGGAATGCTAATGAGTATTTAGATTAGGAAGAGAAGGTAGAGCGTATGTTTGATTACCTATCATTATGAGGATTATAAGAAAGTGAGAGCTATTGCTATTGAGTTCTTTGAATATGCTGTCATGTGATGGAAGAATTTTCAAGCCATGAGAAGATGAGAGGGGTATCGAGAGATTAATACTTGGCCTAAGATGAGGAAGGTGCTTAAAAACATATTCGTGTTGGAAACATACCTCCAAGATATGTTCATTTGGCTTCAGGAGTTGAGACAAGGAGGCCGAATTGTTGATGAGTATGTTCAAGAGTTTTAAATGCTTATGATGCGTTGCGAAGCAAAGGAACCACCAGCTCAAACAGTCTCAAGGTTCATTACCAAGTTGAGAGGAGACATTTAGGACGTTATGGAGCTCCAACAATTCAACACGATGGATGAAGCTGTTATGATTGCCTAGCGAATAGAGAGGTAAAGAAGGAGCCGAGTACCAGTGAGGATACTGACTAACTAACCCAGACAGGTAAGTCACCGAGCTTAGTAAAGTATAGAGCCAAGCAAAAAGACCGACCTAAAGATGTAGTACCGACCCAAATGTATGAGAAGGGGTGAGGGTTTGGTAGGAAGACTAGCCAAATCAAGTGCTTCAAGTGCTAGGGGTCTGAACACATGGCTGCTTAGTGCCCAAATCGATGGACGATGGTTATCAAGGGAGACATCCTAAAGCTAAAAGTGGAGAGTACGAATGAGGAACTTGAGGAGGAGGAGGTTCTTACCAAAAAAGAAAATACTGAGAAAGAACTGATTAAGGATGACGTGTTTCCTAAGGACTTGAATTAGTTACTCATGGTTGTTCGATGCACTATGAACATGAAACCCACACTAGAAGAAGAGCAAAGAGAGAATTTGCTCCATACCACTTATAAGGTAAAAGATCAAATGTGTACCTTCATTATGGATAGTAGAAGTTGCACCAATGTGTCATCAGCAAATCTTATTTCAAAACTAAAGTTATTGATTGTTTCACATCTGAGGCTGTACAAGTTACACTGGTTGAGTAAAAGGAGCATTACATGTTACTCAACAAATACTACTACCGATCACTATTGGGAATTACTTTAATTAGATTCTCTATGGCATACTACCTATGTATGCTTCCCACATGTTGTTAGGTTGGCCGTGGTTATTTGACAGGAGAGTTATGCATGACGACTATAGGAACACTTATATGTTCAAGAAGGATGACTAGAAGATTACGCTGAATCCGATGCCATCGAGAGAAGTTAATAAGTTGTAGGCAAAACTTGCTTGTGGATCGAAGAAGGCTCTAGTAATTAGTAAAGTCAAGCTCCAAAAGACCATCAATGCTAATGAGCCGACCCTTTTGTTGGACAGGCGACTGTTGGAAATGAGGGAGTGAGGTGAGGTACGCTAAGAGATCAAGGAGTTGTTAGATGGATATGATGACCTGTTTCTAGAATAATTACCTAAGGGGTTGCCCCCAACTTGAGGAATACAACACTACATTAACTTAGTACCTGGCATTACACTGCTGTATAAGCTAGCTTATCAGATGAATCCTGAGCAGGCTTTTGAACTCCAACGACGAGTCAATGAATTGCTAAAGCGAGGTTATGTAAGGGAGAGTCTTAGCGCTTGTGGCATGCTTGCACTTCTAGTGCCGAAGAAGGATGGAACCTAACAAATATATGTAGATAGCCAAGCTGTGAACAAAATCATGATCAAATACAGGTATCCAATCTCAAGGCTAGAAGACATATTGGATGAACTGAGTATAGCCAATATTTTCAGTAAGATTGATCTTAAATTTGACTACCATCAAATCCGCATGAGACTAGGCAACGAATGAAAGACTGCATTCAAGACTCGACATGGACTTTACGAGTGGATGGTTATGGCTTTTAGCTTGTCAAATGCCTCAAGAACTTTTATGAGATTAATGAACTATGTGCTGGGACATCTCATCAGGAAGTGTGTCATGGTGTACTTTAACAACATCTTGGTCTACAGTACTGACATGCCAAGTCACTGTAAACATCTCAGAGCATTCTTAGGTATCCTTCATGAGAAGAGACTATTCAGTAATCTAATGAAATGTTGCTTCTACCAGGAGGAAGTAGTATTCTTGGGCTATGTAGTCAGTAGAGGAGGCTTATGAGTCGATGATGAGAAGATTCGAGCAATTGTCGATTGGCCAACTCCTATTACTTGTGTCGACGTAAGAAGTTTCCATGGATTAGCTTCATTTTGCAGAAGATACATCAAGAATTTCAGTACTCTCGCTATGCCACTTACGGAACAAACAAAGAAAAACACCGATTTCATATGGGGAGAAAGGGGGGAGAAGAGCCTTGCCTAGGTAAAAGAAAGGTTGACCTTCACCTCGATGTTAGTACAACTCAACTTTGACAAAATTTTTAAGTTAGAATCCGATGCATCGGGCATTAGGATAGGTGCTGTCCTGATGCAGGAAGGCCAACCAATTGCCTTCCATAGTGAGAACTTTGAGGACCCCAATTGAATTATTTTGTGTATGACAAGGAACTTTTGGCATTAATCCGAGCAATACAAGTATGGTAGCATTATTTACTACTGAGAGAATCTATTACAAATACTAACCATAAATCACTGAGGTACCTTTGAAGTTAAACAAGTTGTCAAAGCAGCAAGCAAGATGGGTTGAATTCCTTGAAGAGTTCAATTTTGTAATTAAGTATAAGTAAGGAAAGAGCAACGTAGTTGCCCATACTCTTTTGAGGTGATATGCGTTTTTATCAAAACTGTAAACCAGACTATTTAGGTTTACGAGTATCAAAGAATAGTACTATGAGGATCTATACTTTCGACCTACAATTTTATGATGCGTTGATGGCAAGACAATGGACGAATATCATGTGGAGGATGGCTACTTGTTTCACCATGGAAAATTATGCATGTCGACTTGTTCATTGAAGGAGTTGCTAGTCAGGAAAGCCCACAGTAGAGGTCTCTCCAAACATTATAGGGAAAGGAGGACCTATGAACTAATAAATGGCCAATTCTTTTGGCTGAGAATAAGGAAAGATGTGCACCAAGTTATCAAAAGTTGTGTCATATACAAGAAGGCAAAGTGCCAAGCTAAGCAAGGGAAAGCAATGCCCCTACCCATTCTAATGAGGTTGTGGGATAAATTGAGCATGGATTTTATTCTTAGACTGCTACGAACTGCCCAAGGCAAAGATTCTATAATGGTCGTCGTCGATTGGTTCAGTAAGATGGTGCACTTCGTGCCTTGCACCAAGACTAACAACGCTTTGGCTATTGCTTCTCTTTTCTTGTAGGAGATTGTGCAGATACACGATTTGCCGAGAAGTGTAGTCTCTAATAGAGACTTAAAGTTTTTAAGTCATTTTTAGAGAACCTTATGGCATCGATTGGGAACCAAATTACTCTTTAGTACCTCATGTCACCGCTAAATTAACGGCCAAGCAGAGGTAGTTAATCGTACTTTAGGGTCATTGCTCTGAGCTATAGTAGGTAAGAACTTAGCTGATTGGGATGTCTTCCTACCAGTAGTTGAGTTCCCCTATAACCGAACAATACATGACACTACTAAGCAGACTCCCTTCAAGGTAATCTATGGGTTTAATCTTTAGTTGCCCCTCAACCATGCCCTTATACTAATAAAAGGACCCTGATGCAATAACTGGAGCACAATCCCTTTAACACATCTATGATAGGGTTACTCAACACATTAACCAGGCTGCTAGAAGAATGCAAGAAAAGACTAAGGGTAAAACTAAACGATTTTAGCTAAGAGACTTAGTGTGGTTACACCTCAGCAAGGAGCAATTCCCGAACAAGAGGAAAAACAAATTATCTGCAAGAGCGGAAGGACCTTTCAAACTCCTCTAGAAAATCAATGACAATGCCTATAGGTTGGAAATACCCGAGGACTATGGGGTCTCTAATGCCTTCAACATTATCGACCTTAGTCCATATCACCCTAACGGAGAACTAAGTGAACACCATTTAGTTTTGATCCCAAATCTAAAACAACCCGGTAGGAATGATGAGAATCAGGCTATCAGACCTTTGATCCATAGTTAAGCCCAAGGATTAGAGGGTTTGGTACGACGAATCCTTCTATTCCAACAAACCCCTATCGAAGCCAAGTACTTTCTTACCGAGTCACCCTTCATGTTGTGCCATATGACCGCCCATTTTTCTATAATATGCTGAGTTGATGATTGCTCTCCCATGCCGAACCAACCAATGACTCAGCATCTTCCTTGTTAAGAAGCTAAGAGAAAGAGTCTAGACTAACTAAGCCATCTCTACTTGGACAAGCTCATCTGTCTGTACTTTTTTGTTTGCATCTTTTAACGACCTTGCCAATGTAGCATCACTATATGTACAATATCATGTGCAGAATCTATTGCATCAATGATTATTTTTCTTGCATATCCATTTTTACCCTTTTGTATCGTGTACATTACTTCCTTGTACTAGAAGCACGTACTATATTAAGGTTTATTTCTAGACTTAGGTTCAAGATTCGCAAAATTGTAGAAGTACAAAGGTTCTATACCTTGGAAGAGGCAATAAAGATAGCACAGAAGGTTGAAAAATAGAGGAGAAGCACTCCAAGCCGACTTAGGAAAACATTCTCCTGACCCCTAGTTTTGTGCCAGCCTATTTAAGCAAAGCTGAGGAGGCTACATAAAGCCGAAGATAAGAATGATCAATCTGATGAAAGCCAAGCAAGCTAGTCAAACTGAGCAAGTTAGTCAAACTGAGCAAGTTAATCAAGCCGAGCCGAGGTTAAGCTGACCCTAAAAATACATGAGAAAGGGCAGACCTCTGGACAGAAGAATAGCAAGGTGAAATGCTTTAAATGCTTAGGCTTCGGACACATGGCTATTGAGTGCCCGAACTGTAATGTCATAGTGCTCTAAGAATATGTAGTGGATAGCACCAATGAGAGCAAACTTGAGAAGTAAAAGGATATTAGGAAACCTAAAGCTAAGGAAGAGGAGACCTGTATCTATATCGACTAAGGAGAAGTGGTGACCTTAGACCTGAGATGAGACCTGAGTTCTTTACCGAACTCTGAGGAGGACTAGAGGGAGAATTTATTCCATATGAATTATACCGTCAGAGCCCAATTATGCACAATCATTGTAGATGGAGGAAGATGTACTAATGTTGCTAAAGAGTCCTTTATGTAGAGGTTAGGTCAACCGACCTCAAAGCATCCCTAATCTTATAAGCTATATTAGCTTCATGATAAGGGTGTTTTGTATGTAACTAAACAAGTGACTGTATCATTTAGTGTTGGGAATATGTATGGGGACGAAGTGGTGTGTGATGTCATCCTTATGGGAGCTTCACATCTATTGGTTGGACGACCTTAGTTATTCGATTGATGTGTTACGTATGATGGGTATAAGAACACCTATGCCTTTGTTAAGGATGGATGGAACATTATGTTGCAATCCCTGATCCCATCTCAAGTAAATGAAACCCATAACTAGCTTACTCGAGCTAGTAAGAAGAAGACCTTAGTTATGAGCTAAAGCTTAAAAGAGCTCTGATCTGCTGAGAAGGCTAAAGAACCCATGTTCTTATTAGTTGAAGATGACTAGAGATGTGGGAATTATAGAATGTCCTAGAAGAGACTTGAAGCTTACTAAATGAGTTTTCCGACGTATTTCTGGAAGAATTACCCACAGGATTGCCACTAGTCTGAGGCATAGAGTACTATATTGATCTGTAACTAAGTGTTACCCTATTGAATTGACTTGCATATAGGATTAACCCTGAGCAGGCTGCCGAGTTGAAACGATAAGTCAATAAACTCATTAAGTGAGGATATATGAGGGAGATCATAAGCTCTTGTGTTGTACTATCTCCGCTTTTTCTGAAGAAAGATGGTTTGTAGTGTATGTACATCGACAAATGGATAATCAATAGAATTATTATCAAGTATAGATACCCGATACTAAGGCTCGGTGACATGTTAGATGAGCTTTATGGCAGTAAGATGTTTTCTACCACTAAATTTACATGAGGCTAGACAATGAATGAAAGACTACCTTCAAGACCGGCTATGGACTCTACGAATAGTTAGTTATGCCGTTTGGACTTATTAATGTACTAAGTACATTCATAAGGTTAATAAATCATGTAATGCAACCTTTGATTGGAAGATGTATAGTCGTGTACTTTGATGACATCTTGGTATACAATGCCAACTTCAACAACCATGTTCAACATCTTCGCCAAGTATTTGACATTTTACAAACTAAGAAGTTGTATGGAAACATGAAGAAGTATATGTTCTGCCAAAAGGAGGTGAAATTCCTTGGGTTTGTAGTGTCGAAGGAAGGAATCTGCCACGATGAGGAAAAAATTTGAGCTATTTTAGAATGGCCGATACTGAAGAACGTCATTGAGGTTTGAAGTTTTCATAGCTTAGCTTCCTTCTATGGGTGATTTATTAAGGACTTCAGTATAATTGCCACCCCATTGGCTAAGTTGATAAAGAAGAGTGAAGCATTCAGGTGGAAAGATTAAGCTGAATAGAGCTTTCGAACAATTAAGGAAAAACTCATCTTGGCCCCTATCCTATCACTACCAGATATTGACAAGCCCTTCGAATTAGAATGTGACGCATCGGGAGTGGGAATTAGTACTATCCTAAGGTAGGAGCGATGACCTGTCGCCTTCCATAGTGAGAAACTTAGTGGTCCTGCCTTGAACTATTTTGCGTACAAGCAGGAGTTATACTCCTTTTTTCTAGTCCTCACTGTTTGGCAACACTATTTACTACCACGAGAATTTGTTATTTATATAGACCACGAGTGTCTAAAGCATCTTAGAAGTTAGAACAAGCTTTTGAAGAGGCAAGCTAAGTGGTTAAAGTTTATGGAAGAGTTCTCGTATGTCATTAGGCATAAGAAGGGAAGAACAAATGTAGTCGCCGACGCTTTGTCACGATGGCAGATTCTACTAACCACTTTGCAAACAAAATTATTGGGATTCTTACTCATCACTGAACAATATGCTAATGAGACTCGCTTAGTTCTGTTGTTGAACAGTATTAAGAAGGAATAGTTGTTGGAGGATATTATCTTAAGGATGGCAATTTGTTCAAGGATTGTAGGCTATAAGTGAGATATTGGTTAGGGAAGCTCATAATAATGGATTTTCAAGCCACTTTAGGGAGGTTAAGACAACCAATTTGTTGAAGGAGAACTTTTACTAGCCAATAAGCATGCTAAAGGGAAGAGAGAACTTTATGGAGAATACATGCCTCTATCGACACCAACCTTACCTTCGATTAACCTCAGCATAGACTTTGTCCTAAGATTGCCTTGGACATCGAGAGGGAAAGAGTCTATCTTTATTGTGGTGGAGTATTTTAGCAAGATGGCACACTTCATTCCATACCAACGGACTAATGATGCTTTATATATTGCTGTTTTTTTTTTTTTTTTGCAAGAGGTTATTCGACTTCATTCCATACCGATGGACTATGGTCTCAAATTGAGACATAAAAATTTTGAGCTATTTTTGAAAGACTTTTTGACTTGGAGCTAAACTTATATTTAGCTCTAATAGCTACCCTTAAACTGATGGCCAAACTAAAGTAGTGAATAGGATGCTAGGCAATCTACTGAAAGCTGTTATGGGAAAGAACATGAGGGATTGGGATTTGTACCTACTAGTTAAGTAATTCGCATACAATTAAACTATCTATAGCACCACTGGGAAGACTCTATTTGAGGTCATCTATGACCTTAATTTGAAAATTCCCTTATATATGATTAGTACCCCAGTAATTGCTAAAGAGGGTCAATTTAGAGTTGATTGAGCCCAAGAATTGCAAGTACTACACAAGCTTGTAACCAAGAAGATTGCCAAATTCAATTAGAGACAACAAAAGATTGGTAGCTAGGGTCGTTGAACTATTTCTTTCCAACTAAGAGACTTAGTATGGATTCACCTCAACCAAAAGCGATTCCAGCACTTTAAATAAAGTAAAATATCTCCTTAAGCTAATGGCCTATTCCAGGTCTTGAAGAAGATCAACTGCATGCCTACCAAGTCGAGTTGCCTGATGACTGTAGTGTCTCCTCTACCTGCAATGTATCTAACCTGATTCCTCACCAATCAACAAAAGAAGACCCTCCAAGCACCCTAGAAGAAGGAGCAAAGACCGCTCCAAATTTGAGAACAAATCTCTCTAACCCCTAAGTAGATAATAGGAATCAACCCCCTAGACCAATCATACATAGCTAAGTTAGAGAACTCTAGGGATTCGCTCAAAGAATGCTTACTCTAAACTAAATTTAAGACGAGGATCCTATACTGAACTGATATCCTGCCAACCTGAGCCTCAAGTCTTTACTTGTATCAAATTTGCCCCTAATCGGTAGCAATGCTGTATCTCGAAAGATAGCTCAAGAGTAGTTGAGGCGAGCTCCAAATCCGACCACAAGCATCTGACCCTAAATCATGCTAACTTCTTTTTAGAACTAATTGGTCTTTAACTTAGTTCAAATTAGGTTGGCTCTTGACTGCCAACACTTTCTATTTCACTTATACCATATTACTAATATCTAGTCACTAAGCAACACGTGTCTTCTAGCATAACTTCCATAGTTTCTCTCCTTATCATGCCACTTATCAAATTTATGTAGCCTAGACTTCTTCATTTTGTTCGCTTTTAGCTTAGATCCGATTGTCATTGGGAGTTTTGAACTTTTCACTACAAAGACATATTCCAAATGATTTTTTAACAGTTTTGGTTCCAAAATTGGTGGCTTCTCTTTGAAGGATTTTAACCTAAGATCCTTTGGCTTGTGGAGTGGATCAATCCCCTTCTTGTCCACAATGGATTCATGAACTTTTATTTGAGCTGCTACTTCTGCACAATTAGGGTTGGTCACCAAAGTTTCATCTCCCTTTTGCAAGCAATAGCTTGAGGCATCTTTGGCAAGCAATTCCTATACACATGTAGATGTAATGACATTAGTGGCATTAACATTGTGACATAAGTCCTCTGAGTCAAGAAATTTGTTCGTTACCTTTGGAGTTTTAAAAACTATTTCATCATCCCCGACCCATCATATCAACTTATGCTTACTAACATAAAAAACAGCTCTAGCAGTACCTAGGAAGGGTCGACCTAAAATGATTGGCACCTCAATATCTTCATCTATATCAAGTATAACAAAATCTACGGGAAAGATGAATTTGTTTACTTGTACTAAAACATCCTCTATGATGTCTTTAAGGTATGTGATAGACCTATTAGCTAATTGAAGACTCATGTGCCTTAGTTTAGGTTCTCCTAACCCTAGCTTTTTGAACATTTTATATGGCATCAAATTTATACTAGCTACTAAGTTTGCCAAAGTATTATCTACTAATAAATTGCCAAGCATACAAGGAATAGTGAAACTCCCTGGATCTTTTAATTTTTGTGGCATCTTTTTTTAGAGAAGTGTCGAACGTTCCTCATTCAATGTGACGGTTGTAAGCACCGCTAACTTCCTCTTGTTCAATAGAAGATCCTTTAGAAATTTTGCATACTTTGGCATCTGTAAGATGACATCAACAAGAGGTAAGTTAATGTGTAATTGTTTGAAAATATCAAGTAATTTACCAAATTTCTTATTCTGATCAGTGTAACTTTGCTTAAGGTGCTGCGGGTAAGGGATGGGAGGCTTGTACTCCTTCACTTTCGGTGGTTCCATATTTTCTTTTGATTTTAGTGGCTTTGCATCTTCCTTACAGTTAACTTCCACTTCTTTCTCAACTACTTCCTCACCATCCTTCTTCTCCACTTGCAATTTTCTACCACTTCTCAAGGTCACAGCATTAACATGTTCCTTAGAATTGACCTCAGTATTCCCTGGGAGTTTTCTTTGTTGCCTCTTAGAGATCATTTTTGCAAGTTGACTAATTTGCTTCTCAAGATTGCGATTAGAAGCCTCTTGATTTCTCAACGATGATTCAATGTTGGATAGCCAAGCCTCATTGCCTTAAATATATTTCGTGAGAATTTCTTCTAAACTAGACTTCTTCTCTTGAGGAAGGGGAGGTGGTAATGGCTTTTGAAATCCAGGTGGACTAAAGTTAGTTTTCTGCTGGCCTTGGTTTTGGTTTCCCCATGAGAAATTAGGATGATTCCTCCATCCAAGATTATACGTGTTGCTGTAGGGGTTATTTTGTTGCATAGGTAGATTTCCTACGTAATCCACTTGTTCCAGTTGTTCTTGTGCTCTATAACCCTGCATGCCAAAGTCACTTACATCCGATTGTATTTGTTGAGGGCAAACAGAGAGTGCATTGATCTTTTTACTCAATAGATCCACCTTGGCTACCAAAGTAGTGGTCAAGTCTACATCATAAATTCTCGTAACCTTTTGCCTGGCTCTACTACTTTCCCATTGATAATTGTTCATCACTATTCCTTCAATCAAGTTTTGTGCTTGCTCGAGCATCTTTGTATTCAAAGTACCTCCTGCGGATGCATCAATCATCTATCTCGTAGATAAATTAAGAGCATTATAAAAGGTCTGAATCTGCATCCATAGTGGGAGGCCATGATGTGGGCACCTCCTGAGCAAGTCCTTGAACCACTTCCAAGTATAATATAAAGTCTCCGCTTCCAATTAGGCAAAACAAGAAATGTCGTTTTGAAGTTTAGCGGTCTTCGTAAGTGGGAAATACTTATCCAAAAATTTCTCTACCAATTCATTCCAAGCTTTGATTGAATTTCGTAGTAGGGAGTTTAACCACTGCTTTGCTCTACCCCTCAAGGAAAAAGGAAATTGCTGCAGTTGGATGGCATCATCCGTGGCTCTATTGATTTTCAATGTATCACAAATCTCTAGAAAGCTAAAGATGTGGGCATTAGGATCTTCATCTTGGAGACCATCAAACTGAACATATTGTTGCATCATTTGTATGATGTTAGGTGCAATTTGGAAGTTATTAGCCGCGACGATTGGCCTTGTGATACTAAAGTCAGCTCCTACAAGTATAGGCCTTAAATAGTCGGACATAGTCCGATTTGCTTCATTACAGTTGTTAGCCATGTGTAGTGGATCTTCTTGATTGATGAATTTAGTGTTGGCCTCTTCATCCTCTTCCTTAATCTCAACGATTGACTCGTCTTCTAAGGTAGCTACAGTTTGTCTAGGTCGTAATCTCGAATTTTGGAGGATAGTTCTCTCAATTTCAAGATCAAGTTCTACCAAATCTTCCAGGTTGCTTTGGGTCATGCACTACAAAGGCAAGAAATATAGAATCAATTGCAGCTCTAGGTAATAAAAATAAACAATGAAAACAAAAAAAAAAGAAAAAAAAATGGTCAAAGTAATAAAGCAACTAGTGTTCTTAATATTGAAGTCCCTAGCAGCGACGCCAAAAACTTAATACAAGGCAAGTACATCTATCAGTTTTAATATAGTGGATGTGAGTCCGAATCAATCCCTCAAAGATCTCGAGTACTAATATTAACCTTAGCTTTATTATCTAACTGGAAAATTGTAATGGGTTGAATGAATTAAAAATACTAAAATTAACAAACTAACCTACTTATGAGACTTGATTAAGTAATTTAGAAAGCGATAAAATTCAGAACGACTTCAAGAAGGCAAATAATGTATTTAGGAATTATTTCCCCTAGTGTTTAACATGTGATCGCTTAAAATGTATCCAATTCAATCTCTATTATTCTTGACTAGAGGGATTCACAATTAATGACCTAATGAAGAAGTTAAAATTATTGACTATCACCCATCCGAAGCCATATAAGTTGCATTGGCCGAATGAGAAAGGAGTACTATATGTCTATTAGACATGATGAATTTAGGAACACCTATGTGTTCGAGAAAGATGGGAGAAAGGTTACTCCAAACCCTATGATGCCAAGTCAAGTTACCAAGCTATAGGCTAAACTAGCTTAAGGATCTTGGGAAACTTTAATCCTAAGTAGAGCTGAGCTCTAAGAAGCTATTAAGGTTGATATACCAACCTTCCTATTAATTAGGTGATTACTAGAGTTGAAGGGTAAGGTGAACTACCCCTGGAAGTTAAGGAACTATTGAATGGATATGCTGACCTATTTCCTAAGCAGTTGCTAGAGGGGTTACCCCCTCTCCAAGGCATTGGACATTGCATAGACTTAATACTTAGTGCTGCCCTACTAAACAAGCCAGCGTATTGGATGAACCTTGAGCAAGCTTCTAAGCTCCAAAGATAAGTGAATGAACTTTTGGATAAAGGATATGTGAGGGACATTCTTAACCCTTGTGCTATGCCGATACTCCTTGTGCCAAAAAAGGATGGAACTTGGCAAATGTGCATCAATAGCTAAGTTGTAAACAAGATTACCATCAAGTACCAGTACCCTATCCTTACTTAGATGACATGTTAGATGAATTGAATAGGGCCAAGGTCTTCGATAAGATTGATTTGAAGTTTGGATACCATCAAATCTAAATGAGGTTAGGAGATGAGTTGAAAACTGCATTTAAAACTCAGTATGGACTCTATGAGTGGATGGTAATAGCTTTTGTCTTGTCAAATTCCCTGAGCATTTTCATGCGGTTAATGAACCATGTATTGAGTAATAAGATTGAGAAGTGCATCATGGTGAACTTTAATGACATCCTTGTATACAATACCAACCGTAAGAGCCACTATGAACATCTGTATTGCGCTAGATATGCTCCAAACCGGGAGATTAGTTGGCAATTTAAATAAATATTGCTTCTGCTAGGAGGAAGTGGTGTTTCTAAGGTATGTAGTAGGTAGAGGAGGCTTATGAGAAGGTCCGAGCCATTTTTGAGTGGTTAGCTCCAACCACTTCTGCCAAGGTGAGAAGTTTCAATGGACTAGCATTACTTAAGGATTCTTGTGCCTTAATCAGTTTCATCCGCCCTAATTTCCACTTTCTGTCCTACTTTAGGATTTTGTATCTATCTATTTACTCTACTTCCCTCTTTTAAGCAATTTCAATTACTTTCTCATTTTGCAATAAAATCATACTAAAATAAATTGTCCTCTAAAATAAGCCCAAGTTAGTCTTTTGAATTGATATACCATTTTAAAATTTTTATGCCAATTTTATATCTAAGTTAGTGTTTTCCTACGATGAACTATCATTTTTTTATTATTAAGATATGTCAAATTAGATGCTTATTGGCATAAAGAAGAATTATAACTCCAATTAAAAAAAAAGGCTCAGTAGCATTGGATTTGAAAATAAATTTGCTATATCAACATTTTTCTAAGGGTATATGCATTAATACATTATCATCTTCGAGTAAGTATTTTCTTTAGACTTGGTGGTTTCCATTCTTGGAATTTAATTCCTACAATCCAAGAATTTGAATGAACAACCACTTTTTGTCTGGCTTTTCTTTTTTATAAAGGAATTTAATTAATTCTTCAACTATGACCATATAGCCATTTTGATACAACACTTAAATTATCTCAATTGCTTTTTTCCTCTTGCCATGAACAAAGAGCATCCTTACTGCTTCTATGGAAAGATTGATATTTTATTTAATGTATTTCTCTAACATCAACATGATTAAGCTAGCTAATTTGAGGGGAAAATCTTTCTTTATTAGTTTGGTTAATATTGATTGATATATTGATGATCTATGATGATGAGATCTCTTTAGCACCTTTTGTAGATTTTTGTAAGCAAGAAGTGGATTACCTTCACGTAATAGACCATCTATCAAGGATTAATAGGTCTCATAATATGGTACAAAATCCCTTCTTAACATCAATACTAGGAGGTCTTATCTCGCCTTGAAAGCACCTTTCCGGTAGTGACCAACGATTAGTGTCATGTAAGAAATAGGATCTTGCACTCCTCTTTTCATTAACTGCCTGAAAACTTGGTCATCTTTCTTGGTTTTCCTACATTTGTTTAAATACTCAAAATATAGGATTATATGCTACAACAAGAGGAGTATAACCTACATTGCACGCAATCGGGCCCAAAGCCTTGAAGGACTAACAAGATGAATTCTCCTACTCTAGCTGACTCCAGTAAAATTGAGCTAATCCTTGATGCTAACTAACTCCTTGTGCCGAGTCGAATAACTCCTCATCTCTCAAAAGTTATGTGCTAACTAGGTGAAAGCTATATTGATAGCTCAACCCCTCACATACATTTGCTAAGGCCATGATCAAATTGGTCCCTAACTTGGTAACATTGGTCTAAGAAGTCAAGAGCCCCAACATATATTTGCCTCCTTTCCTTCCTAGATGAGTCCATCTCAGATCAACATGCTTGCTCAGCACCTCAACTTGGTAGAAATCAAGCTGATCATGCAGAATTCTCTTTTCTACCAGAAAGTCATCCACTTACACTAAGCCATACGTCCTAGTAACCATGTGATAGAATCCCCTATACAGAATGCTCACTTTTGTCGTATTTTTTCAATATA
The DNA here is from genome assembly GCA_024138005.1 of Lumnitzera racemosa. Lineage (NCBI taxonomy): Eukaryota > Viridiplantae > Streptophyta > Magnoliopsida > Myrtales > Combretaceae > Lumnitzera > Lumnitzera racemosa. The sequence continues at coordinate 33,634,277 of JAMXBC010000008.1, forward strand.
CCCTTCATCATTCCTTATATATCACTCCTTTTAGACACTACCCTTTTGGTCATTTCCATTTTAGGTAGGTTGCCCTAGTTTTGTGAGTATAAATACCCTTTATACAATAGGTTAACACACTGAATATTCTTCGTATTGTGAGCATTGCTCTTATTAAGCTTGTTTACTCTTTTCACTCTTATCTTAACTCTTAAGTAAGGCTAGTTGGTGAGTAATCTAACAAGACCATCTTATGCATCATATCTAGTTATGCTATAAGTCTTTGAAAGTTCCTTAGTGCATCATATCCTTAGAGCTATTCGTAGGTTTACTTAATTTATCTTTATTATTTTCGTATAATCCCATCATCTTTTTTCAAGCTTTCAGTATACTTGGACCAACCTTGTAACCAACCTTATCTATTCTTAGCGTCAGTTTGTATTAGGTAAGGTGACTTAAGGTAAAATTCCTATCATCCCTTTTGGGGTAGTTGGGATTTAAGATCAAATTCAAAGAGTTTCCTTATTGTCATTCTTATTTTAGTACATAGGGGCTCATGTTGATAGTATTGAACACATCACAAACTCCATACCCTTGGGTAATTCCAAATGATATGAATTATCATTGATCTTCTAGAGTATTCTAAACAGTCCCTCAGTATAGATGGACAACTTGCTCTTCCTCTTGCTTGAACTACGATCCTTAAGTATAAATTTACTTCCTTAGTTGAGCCTCTCAACAGCTTAGTGAAGTTGGTAAGTCACCTTATGATAGATCCTTTACAGGGCTTGGGCTCAATCTTCAACATTAAAGTCTCGAGTTGTCTTAGGAATGGGGTCATGATCAAGAGGTGGTTCAGGGTTAAAACCATAAATGACCTTGAAGTGTGTCCTGCTTGTAGTGTTATGTATAACTTAATTCTTTATGAATTCTACTAGGGCAAGCATGTATACCTGTCTGTTAAGTTTCTTCCTATAGTAGCTCGAAGTAGATAACCTAGTGTTCAGTTGACGACGTCGATTTGTCCATCCCTCTATGAATGGCATGATGTGCTAAACATTAATTTCGTCCCTAATTAGTTCCATAGGGTTTTCTAAAAATGACTCCAAAACTTAGGATCTCTATTGAAGACATTACTCCTTGACAATTCATGGAGCCTAATGATCTCTAATAAGAAAAGAAAAGAGATAGCCAAAGCATCGTTAGTCTTACTACAAGGTACAAAGTGCACCATCTTGCTAAATTTGTCTATCATAACTGCCACTAAATCTTAACCTTGGGCTATTCTTAGTAAGTCTAGAACAATGTCCATACTCAATTCAACCTAAGGTTAGGTTGGGATAGGTAGTGGCATGCTCCTTCCTTGCTTAGCTATGCACTTTGCCCTTTTGCAAGTTGCTTACCTCTCTATAACTCGATGCACATCCTTAGCATCTCAAGCTAGAAGAATCGAGCCTACAACAATTCATATGTCCTGATTCTCTAAAGTGACCTAACAATCCTTCTCCATGAGCTTCTCTCACCAGTAACTCCCTCATGGAATAGGTCAACACACAAAGGTTACAACCTTAGAATAGGAATCCATCCTTAACAAAATAATCATCTATAGCTTGTTTCTAGACAACGGGTATAGATTGGACTAAAATAGGGGTCTTGAGGGCATACTATTCCTTAATGTTACTAAAACTTGACAATCTAGTTTGTAATTCAGAGATCAAGGTATCTCTCTAAGAGAAGGCATCTAAAACAATGTTTGCCTTTCCACGCTTATAATTGATGATGAAAGAGAATCTTCCAAGAATTTAACTTACTTGCCCTATCATTTGGATAGTTTAGGCTAGCTCCTCAAGTACGTTAAAGACTTATGGTTGGTGTAGATAACAAACTCCTAAGGTAACAAGTAATATTGCTACACATTAAGAGCTCGAATTAGGCCATATAGTTACTTATCATAAACCAAGTGGTTCAGTGTAGCTCCCTTAGCTTCTCATTGTAGAATGCTACAAGTCAGCCTTCTTGCATGAGGACAGCTCTCATTTTAACTCTTAAGGCATCTCACTCTAAGTCGAAGATTTTGTTGAAGTCGAGTAGAGTGAGGGCGGGTGATAAATCCTTTAATGGATATATATGTTATACTTGTTTCATAGAATTCCTTTGTGATTTTGGTGTGTTTTTAAAGAATTTGATCCTTAATTAGGTAATATGTTTCAATTTCAAGATGTTCTTGGAATGAAAAAGAAGAAAATGAATTAAATTTTATTCAATTTAAAGCAAAGTGAGGAAGTTGTGTTGTTTAGAAGTTTGACATAATCAATCAACATGACCATGTCGAAATAGGAGCTCATTTGAGGAGATTGAAGAATTAATGCACAAAAAGTTACACAAGCAATGACACGATCATGTTTGGAGGTCATGTAACTTTCTATTGAAGGAAGACATTGAGCACTTGGTGGGACATGACTAGGGACATGATCATGTCACAAGTTGTATTGACGTAGTTTTTCAAAATTTAAAAAAGATATGAATACTTTCAAGAAGATACAAGTGAGATGACCTAAGGCGAGCCCATATCATAAGTGCTAAACGAAGGCTTTAAAGTTTTACTATAAAATGACATTTAAGGATGTTGAGTTACACTTTTTAGCATGACTTTTATAGGACTCAAGAGGCACAAGAGAACACATCATTCCATGCTTTAAGATGAAGAGATTTCTTAGATTCATGGCTTTGTTCTTCATAATTTTCATTAGTTTGATTAAAGCTTTTGTCTTTAATATGACTGTAGCATATATTCATTGTGTTTAGATTTTGGAGAACTTAGAATTGACATGTAACATATGTTTATCTTTTAATTTCAATGAAGTTTTTGAATTTATTGGTTTAGTTATGTGTGCTTTCTTGTATTAGATCGATATTTGCAGAGTATTAATTTAATTATTTGATATTATGCACGATAATGGAGAGATTAATCATATAACTAAATATAGGCATAATTGATGGGGATTCTATGCATGCTTAGAGATAAAGGTGCATAATTCTTCGAGATCTTGATAGTTTCTTTAAGGGAATTCATTGATCTTTAATTCAACCATATGTTATGCTTTTCAAGAATCCCCTTGGTAAATAAATTTGAAGATGGAATTGGAGGATTTTTATTAAAGTCACATGATTAATTTAGTGGGAAGTAATAGCTAGGTATGCTTTTGCATTCTTGAAGTAACCTTTACTATAATTGCTCTTTTGATCTTTAATTTAAGTCTTGATTTAGTAGTTAGTTGCTAGTTCAAAGATTTAATTTATGTTCTTGCATTGCAATTTTCCAGTCAAATGATAGGGAAATAGTGAACAATAGTACTTGCAATCTTCATGGGAATGACATCTGGATTAATTACACTATATTATAGATTTGATAGGTACATTAGTTAAGTTTTTGGCATCGTTGCCGAAGATTGTGATATTAAGAATGCTAATCACTGTGCTACAATAGTAGGCTAATACTCAAGATGGGGGTAAATTGGGTATTGATGACAAATTGTTGCTTTTTTAAAAAAAAAATTAAGTAATAAATGCAACAAGATAATAAAATAACAATAATAAATGTGGAATTTAAACGAGATAGGAAAGGAGAACATGAAGTGGTGATATAATGTAGAGTTTGAACTATCCCTTACTCTTTATAGACGCCAATTGCCTCCAATCAAAGCCTTTATGCAATTTTATGAATCACCAATAACACAATGCTCAATAAGAGCTTACACCAACTCTCAAGTATGCTACAATCACAATATATAATACAATAGCAATCTCAATCTCTCCAATATAATGCTTTTGTTTGATAATATTTGAAATAGTAGAACCTTATGCTACGCTCTTAATTTTCTCTTAAAATGGATAGCAAAATGTAGCTCAAAGACAAAGAACACAAATGATCAGAAGAATGTAAGATAATGTAAGGATTTACTAAAGAATTTCCCCTTTACTCGCAATAAATTCTCCTAATGGCTAGTTTCTTTTTCTTATCGATCAATTACTAGACAAAATATTGCTTGATTAGTAATACCAACATTGAATATTCAATCAATCAATCGTTCAGGTGGTAGCTATCCATCAAAAGATTCATAGAAACTTTTGATAAAGGCATATTTTTAGTAATATTCCATTGTGTGAATTATGTTGAATTATTAATTGATTTTATAGAAATCATTAATAAATAGTACTCAAGTATATTCATTTAGATATTTTAGGTCTTTGAGGATTTAGAGTAGAAATATGAGCAATTTGGAGGAGTCTTACACAATTGACAAAAGCTTCAATTAAGTTGTGTTGGCTAAGGACATTAGAAATGAAGGTAGTCGGCCTTGAGCTGGTCTACATTCAAAGACATCGGTTTACAATTCAACACCACTGGCCTTTATGGCCAACCTTCAATGAAAAAACAGCCAGTCAAGAGCCATCCTTAGTTTGCTCTATAAATATACGTTGTGTTGATAGTTTAGGGGACTTTGGCGTCTTCTTTTTACCTAGAGAGTTTTAGAAAAAGTTAGCAGATAGTTTGAAGAGTTATTCTTTTGGAAGTTCATGGATCATTGAGAAGACTTTGCTATTGCGGTGAAGATTATTCTTAGAGTTTTTGCAACTAAAGTCTACTTTATCATAGTTATAGAATTGGTGATTTCTATCTTATTACTGTTTATGAAATTTTGTAATTTGTTCTTATTTCCAATCATGAACTTCCTTGCAAATTTGATTATGATATGTGCTTCTATTTTAATATTCATGGTTGGCTAGGTTTTAATTGTAGGAAACTGATGAAACCTTAGGAAGCTAAGGTGATAATTGTAGTCATGTTATAGGATTAATAGATATGTGGTTAATTCATGATTGCAATTTCTATAATTTCAATTATAATTCTCTATTGGTTATAATTGTTAGAAGCACTATTGATAAGGGGGTTGATATAGTGTTTGTTAGGAATTCTAGATTAAATTAATTAGCTAATGTGAAAACGGCATTAATTAGATTAGTTATAAATTATCCAAGGATTAATTCAATGTTTCTAGTTAATTATTTGCTAAGACATTAGGGATAATTAATTTAGGGCATTAGTCAATCATAGCATTGGAAGATGTATGCTTATAATTTAGAGTCCACTATTAATTGGAAATGCGGGAGTTGACTTATTAATTAGAGATTTAAGTCTTTAATTTTAAGGCATGATGATTTCACTTGAATGATTGTATAGTTATTAATCCATATAACATGATGACAATTTGATTTGCATAACTAGAGTGGATTTTATTTCTCCCACATTCTCAATTGATTATTTTGTTTTAGATATATTCTTATGATTTTCTCTGTGATAGTTTAAGGTTAATTATTAGATTAGTTAATAGTTTAAGGTTAATTATTAGATTAGTTAATTCACAATCCAATTTCAATTGCCTAATTATTGATAAGAGCTATCATAGGTTTAGTAGTTTCACAGTCCTTGAAGGATTGACAACCTTACTCGCTCTTTATTACTTGATTCTAACCCAGTATACTTGTTGGTGTTTTGCTATATTTTTATATATTTATTTTGAGTGGATCAACTTCTAGTATGTGAAATTAAGTACCGATCATTCACCAACATCTTATCGATTGATTAGAAGCCAAAAGCATTGGGTTTCCAACATTTCTTACCGATCAATTGGTTTAACCCCTAGCAATTAATCGGCATGTCCTGCTACCTTTCGATCAACTTTTGATTTCCCTAAAACAAACATAACTCCTTCTAACCAAAAGTAATTCACCAAGTAACAAACACAAAGGTTTTATTGACATACAAAAAAATACACTTCACACTAGATACTACATAACTTCTATAACTTGAAAATATAAGAAAGTGTATTATATAACAAACTTACCAAGATAAGTTTAATAATTATGATATTAACTCCAACAAGTTTTTTCTTATCAAAATCATATAGACTAGATGTTCAACATGTGTTAATTTAACCATCTATTTCTTTCTTTTTCCTACTTTCTTCCCTCTTTTTATTACAAGTTTGAACTAACTCTAGGTTTTTCTTGTGTAGTGCATGACTAGAAGCAATTCGAGGGCTTTGATTGAGATTGATTTTGAGATTAAGAGAACCACCCTTAGAAACTTGAGATAAAAGATAGTAAAACAAACAATGTAGGAGATAAATCAAGGATCTCCTTTGAAAATCAAGGATGAAGAGGTAGACAAGCACATAAATAATCAGGGAGATATACCACCGAAAATCATAGCCAACAACGGGAACCACCTTAGAATTATGTTTGACTACAGTAGGCCCTCACTTACTAGAATAGATTCCAGATTTGCAAGGCCCATTGTTGCAGCCAATAATTTTGAAATTAAGTCAAACATTATACAAATGGTGCAGCAGTATGTGCAGTTCAATAGCCTTCAAGATGAAGACCCCAATGCCCACATTTCTAGTTTCTTGGAAATTTTTAATACATTCAAAATTAATGCAACAATTGATAATACTTATTTAGCATATATATTTTAGGATAATTTTGTATAACTTTATCTATTATTTGTGTTGAATATTGACCATTTGGAGATGAATTGGTTATTATTTCATTGTAGGCGTTTTAGAAGCTTTTGATAAGTTTTTGGGAAATTTTATGGAGTTTTAATAAGGATACGCATTGACTAAGCTACTTAACAAAGTGAAGTCCAAATAAGAAATAATGTCTTGAAAAGAACACTTGCAAGACCACAGCCGTGTACCCTAACCATGTATCTTTCGTTTAAGAATTTCATTGAAAAATAAAAGTTGCCATGAGTTGGAAAGAACATGCTTGAGATCTTAGCCTTGTTCTAGGGGTTGTACATGCTATCAGTTTGAAATCTTTTATTCATGGAAGGCTTCTTTTGTAAGATCTAAGTCATATATAGAGAGTATTAGGCTTAATGTTCAAGAGGGAACCCCTTGAGGAACCTTAGTATAGGTTAAAGTATAGGGGTTTCTCTTATCTTTTATTTTCATGGTGTAATTTACTTTTCTTAATGAATCTTTTTTTGAACCCTAGTTCAATGTGACAATTGCTTTACTTTTAATATATGATATTGTGCTTTGAGATCTAATTTCATTGTTTTATATTGTCTTTAATTTAATATAGTTGGCTATTGAATTATTATATGAATCTACTATAGAGTTTACTGGATCCGATTGTTAGATGATCGATGCAACTAATAGTAATTGAATAAACTAAGAGATTAGCTATTTGATTTCTCTAGATTAAGGTAACCTAATAGAGGGATTTAAGATTTTAATTAAATCTTGAGATACTTTATTGTAGAACTGATTTGAAAAATGTATACTTATAGTCAAGAATTAATTAAGAGACATAAGTTTGATTAATTCATATTAGGAATCTCTACGGTCCAAAAGTACAATTGAGATTGAAAGTTATATAAAATTAGGTAGTAAATAATGGATTTACTAAGGAAATTATTTGCCACAATTTAATTAATTTGCTTGTTTGTTTATTTTATTATCTCAGTCCATTATTCTTGTTAAATTACATTTGTCACTTTTGTTTATTTCAATATAATTAACTGAATTAATAAGTTAGATAATTGGTAAATTTTAGGGAAAATTGCTAGTGATCTAGGGTTTACTCAAATACATGGTTCCCTATAGGATTGATAAGTTAAACTCAAATCCATGTAATATTATAACTTGAGTAAGTGTATGATAAGTGTAATTTTACACTCATTTCTTTTATTCTTTTCATGATTGTTTCGAGTTATTTTGGTATAATTTTGATGATTTGGCTATTGAATTAATTCATTTATTGATTTCAAGACTTTGATAGAGTAATAAGGTGAAAAGAATGGAATTTATGTAATTTTTTAGGAGAATTTCAACAATTTTAAAGAATGACTTAAGGATAGCAACTGCTAGAGAGGATTTGTCTACAAATCAAGAGTAGAGGAAGACTACATTCACACTCTACAATAGTATTCCTTAGTCGTGAAGCCTACATTCTCAATTTCCAATTAAAGTTTGAAGAATTTCTCACCAAGTGTAAGATCACAATTGAAATTTGTGGCCATGATCCCTTCGTAATTTAATTTAAGTTAATTTCTCGAGGAATTATTGCATGGAGTAGTCTATACTTAAACTCCATGCTCATATTTACGCTCGTAGAATTGCTATGATTTATAAAAACTTGTCATTTGAAGTTTACTTTGTTAAGACCATATAAATAAATGCTAGACATGTACAATTAAGAGAAGGATACACTAGAGAGAAAGTTATAAGATCTTCAAAGCATTTTTTAGGGTTTTCATCATGCTGGATATCGATTTTATTATATTTATAGCATAGATTTATAGATATCTAGACTTGAAAACTTTAAGGTAACATGTAGTGTACTTAAATTGTAGTTATTCTAATGAAATTCCTTTATTCTAGTTAATTTAATTACATATTTTCTATCGATTAAGTTTTATTTCTAAGATTTCAACTTAATTACTTTATTTTATGCATTAATATCATGGGTTTAATATGTAAATAGATCTACCATAATTAAAGGGATCTACTATAAGCTTAGGGATAAGTTATAAATATCGTATGGAATTAATATTATTGCATTGCACTGTTTGTAGAATTCTTGTTCTTAATGATGCTTTAATTTGTTTTACTACAAAAGCGATTTGGATAATATATAAATAAGATTAGGAATTAGTATAGAAGCGATTCCTAGTGATTGAATTCCTTTGGTTAATAAGAATGAGGAATACATCAAAAACTTTAAGATTACTATATATTCATCTCTTAGTGATAAGAGTCTAGATATCATTATTCATGGTTATTTAGAGGTTTTATTAGTTGTTCATTGTAGACACCCAATTTTTTCCCTCCTTTTATTTTATTTTATTTCAAATAAGGTTATAGGATCCTAAATTAAGAAAAGTTCAATAGATAGAAAATTAAAGAAAGCCCTAAAAAAATGAAAAAATTTAGAAAAAATTGGAATTCTAAAAAAATATAAGAAAATAGGTAAAAACACAAAAAAAAATAAGAAATTTTGACATTAAAAAAATAAAAAAATTTAGAAAATAACATTTTGATAGAGTAGATTTTTAATTTTAATCTAGGTTTAGGAGTCGAGCCGTTGAACTTGAGTTTAGATTTAAATATGGCCCAAGCCGGCCGAGTCTAATTGTACATATGAACAAGGTACAGGCCAACGATGTAACGATTAAGCATATGGGTATTGTACTAGCATTGAGTACGAGGTCTTGGGTTTGAAATTTAGCAAAGACAGGGGGGCCTTTTTCTTACTTTTTGTTTTTAATCTAATCGAATACTGCCACATGTCAGAATCTAATTGTGCCACATTTCGTGATACGTGGCATAATTGGATTAGATGGCCTTGTTGATGTAGTGTCAGGGTCAACCACATCAACTGCCACGTGTCAAGTGTTGACACGTAGCAGTTCTGGGTTTGACAAGTTGGCTGATGTGGCGCCACGTCAGTACTTTCCCTTTCTTTCTCTTGGTTTTCCCCCATTTTCTCCTAATTTTCCTCCTCTTTCCTTCTTAAGAGCAGCCCACTCCCTCCACTTTAGCTTTAATTTCTGCACAAATTCCATACATAGGCACATAGTTTCTTACATCAATCTCGCACTAGACATGGCATGCTTCGAATTGGTGTTAAGAACAAGTCCAGATTCAGCCAAAAGCACATTCAAATCGGCATTCAAAAATTGGAAAAAAGCTAAGTTTTTGGGCATTTCTCATTAAATTCAATTCCAACTTTCCTTTATTTCTAGGTAGAATTTATATATAAATTGATGATCATGGGACATAGATAGACACACAACGAACAAAATCAATTCCCACACTCTCTCTATCTATTCCTGATCACTTTCTCTCTCTAGCCTACTCTCTCTCTCTTCGATTCCCTCTCTTTATTCTAACCTGAGCTGAGCCACTACTCTAGGAAGACTACCCACGGCTTAGGCTCCCTAACCCAACTGCCTTTGACCTCCATCGTGACCCCTAGCAACTCCACCAAGGTAACTACCACCAAACCCAAACCGCCACCCCTCTCTCTTTCCCCGAACCACCACCCTCAGCATCCTTCGACCTAAACTAACATCATGGCCACTCTCCCCATACCCTTAAATCCCTAAGCCAACACTCCATTCATGCCTATTTGCCACTATGTCAAAGGTGTGAATGCCATCATCGACTGCCATTTTCAAAACCACCTAAAACGAGCTCCATTAACCATGGCATTTCCTCTACCTACCCCCCCAATCCTAATCAGAAACACATAAAAACCCCTTGTCCCCTTCGATTTAGAGGCTAGATCAGGTTGAATCATGCCATGCTGGTGCTATTGAAGAGCAAGCCAAGATCCGACCCAACTCAACCCAGAAGACTGACCCGTGACCCGGTCCAGTAGTCTAACTCGACCCAACCGACCTAGGTTCGACCTGCGCATCCTTCTGCATTTGTCTGATTTCTTTTTATTTATTTATTTTTCCTTGTTTATTTATTTATTTATTTATTTGTTGTATCTATGTAAATGTAATAAGAAAAAGAAAACAAAGAAAGGAAAAAAGAAAAGAAAAAAAGAAAGAGAAAAAAAAAAGAATAGGAAGTATTTTATTTTGGTTTTTTTGTTTATTTTCACATTTAAACAAAAGAAAAACCATGAAAAAAAATCTAACAATAAAAAGTAAATAAATAAATGATAAAATGGAATAAAAATAGAAAAGTTACTTTTAACACTTAGACGATCAATTTTTTTCAATAAAAATAAAACTAATCCTTTCCAAACTAAAGCACTTTACGTTTTCCAAAAATAAAATCCAACTTAGGACCTCTTATAATCTTTTCTCAAATCAACTTAAAATGGGTAAAAATGTAAACTCAGCAATTTTTCCAAAATTAAAATCAATCAACTTGCTATATTTTTATTAAAAGAACTACATATGTCTAATCCCGAATAGCGGATGTGTAGACACCCAAACGTAAGTCCGGGGGTGACTTAAACTGTGGAAGTTTTATTTTTTCCATTTTTTGATATTTATGTGAATTGATCAATTTAGTCGCATGTATTATAATTAGCTGTTTTACAAATTAAAAAGGATATATTTGAAAAGTGAAGTTAAATTTAGAAAGTTAAAAAATGGTATCCGTTTAAGGTTTAATAAATTAGCTCTCGAATCTAAATTTCTAGTTTTCAAAAAAGCCGTTTTACAATATTTTTTTTTAATCAATAGACCAGTAACTAAGTTATAGCCAATCCACCTAATTAGTTATAACTTAACCCTTTTTCTCGACTCTAGTCGGGTGGTGACTTCAAACCCTTTTTAAATTGAAAAAATGGTTTTCTTTAAACCCTAGTCAAAGATCAGTATTAAACAAGTAAAGTTTAGTACTAATCAGCTTAAAGAAGATCTAATTTTATAAAAGAACTGGGAGGGTGAAAAACCAGGCTCAACTTTCGTATTATTAATTATTAGTTATTACTAGTTCTCATTTCTTTTAATCACTTTAATCCTTTATTTCCTTATTCTAATCATTATCTTCTTTTAGGTAGAGTAATTCAATGCAAGTGAGCAAGTGTATAATCCTCATTAGATTGATAACCCTAAACTTTAGTGTCCTTTATGCTATTACTTGATAGGTGCGCTTGCCTAAGCAGATCAATTAGTGCATTTACCTTAGGGTGGTATTTATTCCCAATGTAAATATCATGAATTTAGCTAACTGTGAATAGAATTGAATTTTAGTATTGTAGATAAATTCATGAGTTATTACGGCTGAGCATGATAAAATATTTTTACTAAATTATGAAATCGAATATATTATTAATAATAAAACCTTAGAAATCCTATCGAAACCTAAATCATGTATAAAAACCTAAATACTATGTATGTGTAAAAACCTGAAATTGAACTTGGACTTGATGAAAACCCTAAAATTATAACTTTAAACTTATAGAATGAATAAATTTATCTTAATAGTAATAAAATCTTAAACAAATATAAATATTGATTAAAATACATAATCGTGTAAAAATTTTAATGAACACGTTGAGATAACTCGTAAATATGATAAAAATATTAGGTAACAATTAAATTAATAAATTTTTATAAAATCTCAATATTATTTTGTAAATACTAAATTTATACATTTTTTATTGAGAAAAATCTAAGATTTTTATTTTTCTTTTTCCTCTTTTTCCTTTCTTTTTCTTTTCCTTTTTCTTTTTCCTCTTTTCCCATTCTCGTTTCATCTTCAGATTTTTTTTTTTTCTTTCGCTTCCACATCCCAACTTTTGGAAAATCTAGATGGGCAAGTGTTACTTTCTTAGCTTTTACATGTGCAAAATATGAGATAAAAATCAAGGAAGATTAAATCATGTCCCATTCCAATAAATGTCATATCCTGCTTTGATTTCCTTTCTCTATTTTTTCTTTTTTTTACCTTCATAAATTTCAGCTGCTCCTTATGTAGACAAAAGAAGAAAAACATCTGGAACTACAAAAAACAAAAAAAAAAACAAAAAAAAACACAAAACACACTAGTTCTCTTATTCCCTATCTTTGTCAAACCGTCAACATCCATTCCTTTTTCTCTCAATATTTTTTTTAGATTTCAAAGATAACAATCAAAGAAGGAAAAGAAGCTTGGGGACTTTCATTCAAGTATATTCCAAAAGTATGGTATTTATGATGTATATTATAGGTATTTTGTAATAATCATTTCTATATATTCTTTTACATACATATATTTTAGAATTATATATGTAATTTTAGTATGCCTTTATATGTGGATGTTCATATATATATTTATAGATATTAAGGTATATTCATATGTACATTATACATGTTAGAATAATTTTTACAAATAATTAGTATAAGGAATTATGTTTATGTGCATATATACATATGTATGCATGGATAATATACATATATATATATATATATACCTAGTATTTTTATTATGAAGTATATATGTTTGCACGTGTATACTATAGATATATTTAGGTTTGTATAATTTTTATTACACCTATATGAATATAATATGTCACCGAAATTATATGTATATATTTATGTATGTATAAAATACAAAAATACTAATTTAGGGTATATATTTAATGTATATATATGTGGGTATAATACTATGTATAATTAAGTATTTTAGTATATATATATAAGTAATATAATCATATATGTATGTGTGTGTAAAACATAAAAATACAAAATACATATATATATAGATACCATATAAATATATATATACGTAAAATATGTATAATATATACATAAAATATATATAATATATATTTAGGGTTATGTTATTATTGTACATAAGTATGTTATACATACAACAATATGTATATGAATATTATGGTATAAGTAGAAATACGGGCATATTTAAATAGTACATACATAATATACTATAATATTAATTTAATAAATAAGGTAATTTGGTAAATATGTATATATATATATCATAACATACTTAAAAAATATAAGAAATAAATAATTTATAAAATTTAGTCAAATATAATAACAAATATTACTATATGTATATATATATATATATGAAGCAAAAATAAGAAATGAGAAAAAGATGGAAAAAGTACAAAAATTCGAAAATGGCATGTAGAATTCCCTTATGTTGTCACGGCAACTTTTAATTGAATTAATTAAACTCATAATTAATAATAATAATAATTAATTAGAAAATTAATAAAGTATTAAAAATGAATTACATAAGTCTTAAACTTGAAAAATTAGCAAAATAAGTAAATTATGGCAAAATAGACTTAAAAATCAGAAAATTAAAAAATATAAAATTTAAATATTTATTAAACCATAATTATACAAAGAAAAGCTTAAACTAATATTTTATAATTACTTAAGTTGAAATAAAAAATTTTATTACACTCTTACAAGATAATAGAAAATACGGGTTACAACATCCAAAATGGACCCCGCTATGAGAAAATACATCTGAAAATGATAAAAATAGACTATAAGTTCATATAAATCAAAGTTAAATTGAAAAAGTTATACGTGATTAACCAAAAAACTTAAACCGAGTATTTCGTAAGAATAGATAACTAAATTAAGTAGTTAATATCAAATATATAAAGAATTTAGTTATTTAACCATAACAATTATTATTTTTTATTCCCTAAACGTTAGGTAATCCCGATAGGGATACCGACTTATTTAGTGAACTATTACGACTGTTGATAGACTCAATGACTAAATAAGTACTTTTGATGGCGTACCTAAAGTAAATATTAATAATTTGATGCATAGGGATTTGGGTTATGCATGTATCTAAATACTAGTTGTTTGTTGTGTAAAAGGTTATGAAATATAATAGCTAAATAATTGGCTACTTTATTTATTATTGCATAATTGAATAGTTTGTTGATATTGATTGATCATCTCATAAATTGACTTAATCATAATCAACTTAGCTTAAAATTAAATGGATTTTGTATAAGCACGAACATTGCATATAATGTTCCAACTGTTACCTCACGCGATTGGTAATAAAAGGCCTTTGAGAGATGGATTCTTATATGATTTGATTAGTATAGTACATGAGCATTGTTACAACAAGTCCTTACCCTTAGCTCACGGGTTTACTTGGAGCCGGAGATGCTAACCATGGGTGGTTAGGAGTCAAGTCCAAAGACCACCACTATAGGATGTGAGTGTAGACTACAGAGGTTACCTCACTACTAGATTTGGGATTTTTTGTATTACTAGATTTCAATGAAATGAAAATGTATTATGTGAAATATGGAATTAAATTAATGGCCTAAGTGCTAGAGCCCAATTGTGATTGGTATCAATGTATCTCCAACCCTTACTTCAAAAGGCATTAAATTTGATGTTACATGCAACATCGGTCAACTGCATATATATTGTTTGATATACTACTTGTTTATGCATTCATGTGTTTGGTAATAAATTATTTGATAACTTGCTTGCTGGTATAGTATGAGAAATAACTCACTAAGCTCTTGTAGCTTACTCTCCATTAGTTTTCTTTTGTAAGTTAATAGATAAGTGGAAATTAGTTAAGAGTCAAGCATTGAGTGTAATTATTAAAATGTTTAGAGGTTAGAGCTAGAGATAGATTGTATAACTTGTTTGAAACATTAAATATAAATACTACCCTTACTACCTAATCTTTTCGTTTGGTAGGGGATACCTATTCTCTGCGATTTTGGTGGACTATGGAATATCGGATATCTACAGTCACTCATATATTATAATAAGTTAATTAAATTAAAAAACGAAAACTTTAGTGACTTGTTGTTTATAGTCTTTTAATCTCTAAGTTGCAAAGTGGTTTTCATATAATGAGTGCATATATAATATGAAATTTTTAGGTAATCCTACTGAGCCCTCCTTAAGGTCATGATACCCACATCACTAGAACCTGACCAAATTTTTGGCATTGTTGCCATAGAGTTAAAAGAATGAAACTAATTGGGATACTAGGAAAATCTCTTTTTACCAATTATTTTAATATGTTTTGATTTATTGCATCCTTCCCATTTCTAGTAGTTACCTTTATTAGTTGTCTTTAACTTTCAAATTATTTCAACATATGACTAGCAATAGCAAAACAGAGACAACTACTTATCTTCTACGTAAGAGAGAGTATGAGGTAGTGGAATCGATAAACTAAAACCACTAATTCAATTCAAGGAAGAAGAAGAGGAAAGTTCAAAAGAGGAAGAAATTGAAGAAATGGTGAGAATAATGATGATGTCACAAAACTATAATAGAGTATGCCAACCCAAAAGCAACTGGAGTCAAGTCTAATATTATTAGACCTATAGTTCAAGCAACCAATCTTCAAATTCAACCGAAAATGGTTCAAACAGTCAAGTAGATTATCCAATTTGATAGCTTAGCAAATGAATACCTGAAAAACCTCATAAGAAGTTTTCTAGAAATTTGTGACACTTTCAAAATTAATAGAGTTACAAATGATGCAATTAAGCTTAGGTTATTTGCATTCTCACTTAGAGGTAAGCTAAGCAATGGCTCATCTCGCTTCCTAGAGGATCAATTACTAAATGGGAAGATTTGGTTGATAAATTTCTAAGGAAATACGTTCCACCTTTCGTACTAGCTAGATTTTAGAATGACATATCATCATATATATAAATTTATGGAAAAACATTGTATGATACTTAGGGAAGGTTTAAGGATTTTCTTAGGCATTTTTTACATTATAGTTTACCTTTGTAGATGCAAATTCAAACCTTTTATAATGATCTCAATTGTCCTACCAGGTAGAAGATCAATGTCATTGTCGGAGGTACTTTGAGTGCTAAGACACCAGATGAGGTCGAAAAATTGATAAAAGGTATGACCATGAATAACTCCTAGTGGGATAATGTGATAGTAAAGGTGAAAGTGGATGGAAAATTTTAAGTTGATTTGGTTACTACTCTAACACCTTAAGTAAAGAATTTAAGTGAGAAGATTGAAGGACTAATGAAATCAATGAATGCGGTCTAATAAGAGACATCAATTGATACAGACGAGGTTAATTTTTCTTTCTAGTAGACTGTAAGATAATCTCTTAAGTAATACTTATAATCTAGGTTAGAGAAATCACTCCAATTTCTCATGAGGAGGCTAGAAGTAGTAGCAAAACAAGAATATCTAAGCTTGGAATAGGAATCCTAACTTGGAAGAGTTACTGAACATGTATATTAATAGCTCAAATGCTTGATTTCAAGCCACTGAAACTGCAATTAGGAATTCAGAGACATCACTTAGAAATCTAGAAAATCAATTAGGACAACTAGCCAGAATTGCTATGGAAAGAAAACAAGGAACCTTACCTAGAAATTCTAAACCAAATCCTAGATTTGTAGGATCCAAACAAAACTAAAGCAAGGATGAAATTGTTAAGCCTATGACCCTAAACAACAACACTTCTTAGGAGGCAACCCAAGTTATTTCTATTTGAATTTCTTTGTTTTGAACTTTATTGTTTAGGTTCATTCAGAGTCCCTTCTAGTGTTAATTGCAGTAATTTTGTTTCCTATATGAATAAGTTTTCAATCTAGTTGAAGTAGTTATGTGTTGAATTTCTAAGTAATTTTTATCCTTAAAAAGCAATAGTCTTCTAATAAATTATATTTCAACTAAATTTTGATCCATAGTAATTTATTTTATTGTTTTTCTAATTGTTCAAGGAGTGTTTTTAGGTGAAGCAACAAAGTAAATAAAAAAATTTTAGATTCTAGAATTACAGGAAAATGTAGCCTAAGTTCATGGTTGTGAACATAGCCATGTCCCTCTCGTAAACAAAAAGGCAAGGAAAATAATCAAATTCTAGCTAAGAAGATCATAGCTAGGATCATGGCATGATCCTTGCTCATGATCACACCAGGTAAGCACGTACATTACGACAAGAAAAATGACCACAAACACACATGTTTTCTTGCTTGTATCCTTACCTTGATTAAAAAATTATGGGTATCTTCTTCCATTTTCCTTCCAAACTCTCATTCTCTCTCTAAAACACTACGCTCTCTCTATACCCTATGCGTATCTTTCTAGTCCCATTATGTGAGTGCTTGTTAGTTTTGGAGAAATCGCATTATGTAGTTAGGATTTGATGCAAGGGTATGAGATTTGCATGTGTGATGATTTTTAGTTTTAGGAGTGATTCTTGATTGTTTATGTGATTCAGTTTATTTCTATTACATTGCTTATTGAAATCCTCTCTTAAAAATATGATCTTGGAGTAGGATGAGGAAGAATTTGAAGAGTGCTTATTAGAAAAGAAGATGATGAGGAGCTATTTTAGAATTTTTTTTTCTCATTGATGATGAATCTATGTTTGTACGGCCAAACTAAGGAAATACTCTTGGATTGTTAAATTGTGCTGAAAATCACTATTGTTGAAACATTAATTCTATTAACATGCTCTAAATTAGATTACATGAGACAATTAACTAGCTTTCAATTATCAAGAGCATGAGAAAATTTTATCCTAGTTCATAAAGCTAGTTCCTAATTGTACATTGTTGTAAAATTTAGTGTTGCAACATTGGAATTCTAGAATCGATTAGATTGTGATAGGTCCAAATGTTTCCTCTACAATTCTTTTAGAAAGTGATCTTTGAGTTCTTTTCTTTTTAGAAACATGATTGTTTGAATTCATTCATTTTCTTGTTTTAGATAATGCCTCAAGTCAAACAAGTTGCTAGGAGAGATAGTGTAAGCAATAATGCCACACAAAACCCCATGCTAAGGTCATAGCAAAGAAAGCATTATAGCAAGCAAAGCAAGAAAGGATTTAGGGAGAATGCCATTGTGAGTTGGGATAACTGGTAAAAGTTAGGTATGAAACAACATTACAAAGATACTTAGAGGTAAGACATTAAGATAGGCTCCTAACTATTAATGAGCTAACTTATAAGGAGCTCACATTAAAGGTTCTTAGCACCATTACCTTGGACTTTGATCATATAGAAAATAGGACTAAGAATATAATTAGATTTTTGAATCAATGGGCAAGCAATATACATGCAATTCGACAGAATACTAGTAGCCTTTGACCTATACTTAGAAAAATATGTCTCTATGGCTAAGTACTTTAATATACTAGTGAAGTTGCAAATAAGGGTGAGCA
The DNA here is from genome assembly GCA_024138005.1 of Lumnitzera racemosa. NCBI lineage: Eukaryota > Viridiplantae > Streptophyta > Magnoliopsida > Myrtales > Combretaceae > Lumnitzera > Lumnitzera racemosa. The sequence goes on from JAMXBC010000008.1 coordinate 33,652,960, forward strand.
ATGCCCAATTTAGGGCTTCATTGAGCTTGAGTGGCTTAGTATACAATCTAAGTAAGTCAAAGGCTTCAAACCTAAGAGACTCAATGTTGACGGGAAGGAAAAATAGTTTAGGAGTTGTCAACTTGGGTGACATTGTTTTTTTACAAAGCTTGGCTACACGATGGTCAATTAATTTGGGAGTTCTCATGATTTTCGTTTTTAGAAGCCATGCTATCAATGGAAGAGCTAGGTATATCATTATAAGATCTTTCACTACTGGGTTAATGAAGGAATTGGCATATTTGATTGCTTCCCTCAATGGAGTTAATCCATCATCATAACCTCATGAGCCTTGAATCAATCTATGCAATGAAGCTTCTACAAGCACCTTTAGTACTCTAGGTGGAAGGCTTCCTGTAAGCCCCAAAGTTCAGCCAAGTAACCATAGGATTGAATTTAGAACCCAAGGTTTAGGGCGATCGGCTAAAGGATCCGATCACACCCAAATTATAAACTATTGAGAGAAATATTAGTAAAAATGACCCCGTAAACTTAAATTTGAGAAAATAAATAGCAAAATAGGAGACTATAAAATTTTCAAATTTTAAGCATAATAACTGCTAATTACCGAAAAGGCAAAAAGTGTAATATAATAACCAATAAATTATTAGAGATAGATTATATGTATACTAAAAATTTTAGAATGACCAAAATAATATTTATGAATGTTCACGTGTACCCTACATGTATTTATGTGTAGATAAAAATACGTGTAATTACTAAAATTGGCCGAAAACTAAGCAAATAATTAAAGAAAAATATAAAATAATTATGGAAAAATAAGAAAAAAATCAGAAGATAATAAGATGAATCAAGATAAGGTCGTGGCAGGTCCAAAGCTGCAAAATAAAAATTAGCCAATAAAAATTGAACAATACAAAAGCCAAAAATTAAGGAATTTGGACAAAGTCTTGTCAAATTAATGCATATTAATTACAGAAAATGTCTATAAATAGGGAAAAAATTTACAGAGCTCATTTGGACAATTTGGAAAGTGAGAAAATTAGGGAGAGCCAAAAATTCGAGAGAAAATCCAGAAAATAAAAAAAATAAGAAAAACTGTGCAGTTAAGGGTTTTAAAAGGAACCCACACCAGAAGAGGATCTGGAAGTGGACGGCCACCACCACCACATGGTAGTGGCAGCGCCCAGGCCGGCCGACAAGGCCAAGGCGGCCCGCGGTAGCCGGAGCAACCAAAACCGGTGAGTCCAAATTCCAGCCCGATTCTTGTGAAATTTTGTAAAAATAGTAAATATAATTAAAAAAATTATGAATTTTGTTATTCTAGGATATTTTTGTATGTAGTTTGTAGGGAAAATATTAGTTTGATGAAAACATGCCCCGTAATATATGGTCCTTAAGAAATCATGCAAAACCGAACACATTTCGGTTTAGAAATAAATGACCTTAGAAGTGTAGTTTGAAGCTCAATTTTTTTCTGTAAGATGCTCATGTGATATAGAACAGTGCTATGAAGCCATTTTTTAAATTTAATCTTTGAAATTTTTAAGTTAATTTTTAGCCCTAAAATGATGGAAAATTTGAGTAATTGGGAGTTAATTAGGTGATTAGGATATTAATTACTGATTTAAATAGTAATTAGATGTTTAGGGATGTTAATATCTGATGTGGAAACCTGATCCTAATGTGTGGAGTATTAAGTATAAGTAATGAAGGTGTTATGTGGTAAATGTAGAAAATTAGGAATATGTAGAATTAAAAATTAATAAATATGGAAAAATTAGGTTTAATTAGATAATTAAATAATAAAAATCAGAACATAACAAATATGAAACAAAATTCAATTTTAGGTAATTATATGAAAAATGTAAAAATTTCTCACAACATGAGTAAATTCGGTACACTAATACGGGTTTAAGTGTACCGGATGGAATAAAATGCTGACTAGGGGTAGTAATCGTATTTAGGGTATCTGGAAATAATGTGATTAATTTCACATTATGGGTTGAAACGGATTTCTAGGATTGGAATCTAAAACATTACTTAGAAATCGAACTAAAAACCTAATTTAGAAATCGATGCGAAAACCCAACCTGAACCTGAACCTAAACCCAACCCTAAACTAATTATAAAAGACTTAATATCTAGATAATTAGGTATATTTAACCTTAAACAAAACCTAACAATAAGCGTTATCGGATAAAATGAACTTATAATATTATATGAAATACTAAAACCACGTTCGTGTTATAGGGATGATCGGCGATGGCTTGAGCAAATCGGACCTCGAGTAAGTGAGCGAGGAGTCGAGGTAAGTTGGGATTAATACGATGCTGTATTTTGGAGGCTTAAGATTATACTTGGTTGTGCTTGTTAGATAGAGAATGTGTGCATGTGCTTGATTATGGGTGCTGCTATGATTTTGTTTGTTGCTCTGGCACATATTGTATGACTTGTATGAAAGGATTGATCACCCTAAACTGGACTTAGTTAAGTATCCGACCAGTAATCATAATCAGACATGCATGGCAACCCGTTAGGGGAACTTAGGACTCTCCGACCAAATACCGACCCCTTCGGAAGGGATAGCGCAAGATTGCAAAATGGTCCCTTCTTCATCCTCAGTCGAACTAAGTGACAGGAGAGGAGGTCGCGGCGAGGGTGAAGGCAGTGGTTCGAAGGTAGTCACGGGAGGAGTAAGGTCTCCATTACACAAGCCTGGGTTTGGTCGTGAGCTGTTGCATTAACGGTAACTCCTCAACCCGGATTAGAGCGGGCGTAATTTCTCTAATTTCACGATGGGCTGGACAACGTCGTGCGATGATATTTGCTTGCACATGCATTGCACCTAATAAGTGATTGAAAACCTTGTTGTGTGTATGGTATAGTTTTAAGTCCTCCGTCCTAACTTACTGAGCTGTGGTTGCTCACATCCCTATAGACATCGTGCAGGTGCTGGCTAAGAAGCGGCAACAACTACTCTGAAGCTAGCAACTGCTGGATCCTGGGGAGTGAGGAAAAACATTGAAGAATCAAAACATGTTTTACTTTTCATTTCTGATTAATGTAATAACTGAATTATAGTAACTATATATAACTTTTCTCACTTTCTTAAATGATTTGTTTAAATTACAAATTGTCTACTTCAAAGCGGGTTAGTCGTGGACGCCTTGTGTAGATCAGGTCTAAGATAGCGGTTGTACGGCCAACTTCTATCTTAAGGCGGTTTACACGGCGGGGGCTGTTACGACTCTATCGCTTCGGGGCGTGACAGTTCTAAATTGGTATCAGAGCGTAGTTTTACTGAACTCGCTTTGAAATGAACAATTAAAAGAATTAGACACTTTAGGAGTACATTGAGAGTGGGTAGAAAGAAAGGGATATTAAAGTAACGAACTACAAATTATAGGTTAAGTAGTAACTGTAACGCTACATTAAGATAGGCGTTAATCGAAGTTAACTTTGGTGATGGGATCATGTAAAGAAATTGGTGATTAGTTGAAGTAAGTAGTTGAGATGATTCAAGTGGAATGAAGAAGAATCCATGATGAAATCCAGAATTGAGATATGGAGAACAATATGATAATTGATTAAGTCGGAATATGTTATTGAGGAGTTTGTTACCGAAGTTACGTTGTAATTGATGAGACTTATGGATGATAATAGAGATTAATCTGAGTTTTAACATAATAGAGATCATGTGATATGACTTGATGAATAAGGATGGTTTGGAAGTGAAAGATTGTAACTTAGATGACGTTAATGAGATATATGTAATAAAGATAGAAGAGAGATACTCTATTCTGCTAGTACAACGTATACTTCGACGATTAACCCCAAAAAAAAATTTTATTGAATGGTTATTACATTTTCTTGAATCAGTTGGAGTAGATTAAAATTATATGCAGTATGAGAATACAGTATATGAGGTGACAATTGATAATAGTATTGAGGAGTTTAGTAATAATAAGATATATGGAATGGTTACTACTTCTGATTTTCTTATTGAAGTACGACGTCCTGAATCACCAAATGGAAAATGATACTCAAGGAATGGGAAGATAAATGTGGTGGAAATTGGAATGATGAATATAATGTACTAGATGGTTATATTTTTGTTAGAAGTTAGAATTGATCATATGATTAGTGATTAATATAAGTTAGGATCCTATTGATATTTTAATAGATACAGTAGTGCTCATTAATGGATATATATTCTTTAAATATGTACATATGCTATGATGTATTATATACTTGTGAATAAGAATGTGAAAGAGGATTGGATGCATCTTAGGTGACCGATTTTGGAAGTGTTTTGTATATATAAGAATTAGTGGTTTATTGAAGTAATTGAGGTTGAATGAAGTGTAATCTTTGAGTTAATATAGAGTGGAAGTGTAAAGAAATTTGATAGAACCGATCGGTGGGATATGCTAATATTGTGGATGAAATTCCTAAGAAGTTTGTTGATGAATTTGTGTTGTAATCAATGTGATGCGATGAAGTGACGAGACTCATGAACAATAGTGGAAATCAATTTGAGTTTTGGACCAAGAGAGATGTGGTGATATGTATAAAAAAAATTAAGGTGAATCTGAAACTCATAGGATTTGTGAGATGATCTTAGCTTGGTGCTTGGTATAAATATGAGGTAGTATAAATTGAAATGAAATAAAGAATGGTATAGAAACGGATTCTAAGAAGACAAAACATTGAGAGGGAAAAGTTAGAAACCGATTCAGAAATGAATCAAAACCTATACTAGAGGTATAATCAAAACCCAAGTCAAGAATAAACCTTATATAAAATAAGAATGCAATATAGGAGATGATAAATGATGATAATAATAAGGAGTTTAATGATCAAAGGTATATGAAGTAATCGTTATTTCTGATTTTGTTCCATGGAAATATAAAGGATCAAATCAACAAGTGGAAATGATATTGAATTAATTAGAAGACAAATGTAGTGGAATTCTTTTGAATGAATAGTTGTTATAAGTAATTTGAATTTTGGATATGGTATGATAGTTGATCGTGTTTTCTTAAGAATTAGAATTGACCCTGCATTAGTTATTTATATACGTGGATAGCCAAACGATCTTTTAATGGATGTAACAGTACTTCTTGATGAAGTGTAAACTTTTGGACACGTGCAAATGCAATGATGATTGACATATTTGTGGCTGGGAGTATAAAAAGATCAAATGTATTTTGGTAGACAATCTTGGAAGTCTTTTATATATGTAAGAACAGTAGAAGGAATAATGTTATGAGGTTACAGTCAAATTAAGAATTCTTAGGTTTTTAATGAATCATGAATTAAAGAATTATAAGTTGGAGTGATGATTAAGTATGAGTAAAGCCAAATGAATAAGAAATGGATCATGAGATTTTTATGTAGTGCTGAGGCAAGTACAATGATATCATTATATAGTACGTATAATTGGTAAATAAGATAGATAGTTATTAAATGATACCTAAGAAATAAAATAAAATTGCTACGTAAACTACAACTGAGTAAGTATTCCCTAAAATATTAGTAGGATGAGTAACAAGCGATGGTGAGCCTCATCCATGACAATTGGTGAGCCTCCCTTTCTGTTGTTAATGTCAAAGTAAGCGTATTTATTGAAGATTCATACAAGGCAGTTTGTAAAGAGTAAGAGCTATGCAGTACTTCAATAGAGGATGACAATTGCTTCAGCGACTAGAACAAATTAGATGTAAGCTTAGGCTCAGGCATAAGTTCTACTCTTGAGCATACAGAAATGCAAGGTGAGACACATTAAATATTCTTTTTGTCTCAATTCAAAATGTTTTATCACTTAGAAAAATTGTTTTTATAATTACAAAAACAATAAAAAGCGAAATGGTTTTTTTTTTTTTTTTTTGAAAATTAGGCATGTAGGTTTTTCAAATTAGCACTCCACAAAAGGTTTTTTCCTTGAAAATATTATATGGGTAATTACATAAACTCAGCATTTTTTACCCTAATTTAAAATTGGCCAACATACTAAAGGTTGTCTAGAAAATCATATTGAATTATAGTGATCTAATTCTAGCTAGTAAATATGTAGGCAACTTTAAGGTAACTTTAAAAATAACAAAAAAAAAAAAATTCCTAACTAACACTAATTTCATCACGTTTGAAATGTTTCTTTTGTATTATTATGATACTATAACTTACATTTCTGTTCAGTAAATGTACTTTAAGGAATCAAATTTGCTAATCTACAATTCTAGTTAAATTGTAATTTATTTTTTTTGTTTTGAAAATGTATTTTGAATAAGAATTTTTCACAATTTACAATTTTTGTTGCTTTGGGCATTTGATGAGTGTAATTTTATACTCATTTCATATACTATTTTTTATGGTTATTTTGAATTATTTTAATATGATTTTGCTACTAAATTGAGCCATTTGCTGATTTCAACACTTTGATGGAGTAATAAGGTGAAAAGAATAGAATTTATACGATTTTCAAAGAGAATTTCACCAATTTTGAGGAAGGACTTAAAGATAGCAAGGATTAGAAATGGATTGTATCAAGAATCAAGAGCCAAAGAAAACCATGGGTGAACTTCACAGTTATGAGTCCTTCACTGTAATGCCCTCATCCTCAATTTCCAATTGAACTTGCAAACTTTAAACAAAGTGTAAGATTAAAGGTACACTCTATGGCCGTGTTCCTTGGACATAGATCTCCCATAAATTAATTTAAGTCCATTTTTCAAAGAAAAATTGCAAGGGGTAGTTCATGTCCCAACACCATGGTCATGGTCTCTAACCGTAGACATGCCATGATTTCTAGAACTTGCCATTTGTAGACCTTTTTGTTAGAATTATATAAATAGAGCCATAACATGCACAAAAGGGGGGAAAGGAGACGTGAGATAGAAGAGAAGAAGGGTTCCATAGCATTTTTTAGGGATTTTTATCAATTTAACATGCAAGTATGTACTTTTATCATGTCTATAGAGCAGATCCATAGATATCTAGACTTGCGAAACCTAAGGTAATATGTAGTGTATTTAATTTTGTTTATTCTAATGAATTTCTTATTTATTACTAATTCAATTATGTGTTTTATAATAATTAGTAATTATTTCCAGAGTTTCAACTCAATTATTAGATTTTATGTATTAAGGTTGCAAGTCCTATTACATAAATTGATCTATTATAATTAAAGAGATCAACTATAAGCTTAGAGATAAGTTAGAGATTTCTCTTAGAATTAATATTATTATATTGTTATTTGTTTAAGGAATTCATGTTCTTAATGTTACTTTAATTCATTCTATTGCAAAAGCAATTCAAACAAAACATAATTAAGATTCGAAACAAATAGAGAAGCAATTCTTATTAATTTAGTAATTAAGTTTCTCTGGTTAATAAGAAAAGGAAATACATTAGAAATCTTAGGATTATTACATGTTAATCTCTTAGTGATCAGAGTCTAGATATCATTATTTACGGTTATTTAAGGTTCTTAATTGTTCTTGTTAGTTATTAATTAATTCTTATTCATTTTATTCAGCATAATTTGTTATTTTATCGTTGTTATTGATATCTTCTCTCTAGTAGAATAATTAAGCGTGAGTAAGTATGCAGTCCTTGAAGGATTGATAACCTTGGAATCTTATGACCTTTGAACTATTACTTGACTAGTGCACTTGACTAATGTTGCCCCATACGTATACATATCAAGTTTTTGACACTATTGTTAGGGACTGTTGATCAAGAAAGCTCATTCCTCTATTGTTCTACTATTTCTTTCTTTCTTTTATGTTGATTTAGTTCTAACTTAATTTTCTTTTTAAGTGTTTAAGGAATTTAGAGTTATGGCTAATAATGATGAAGCATCCAAGACCATGTTTGACTATATCTAACCATCAATTAGTGGAGCCGATGCCTATATAGTAAAACCAACTACGCTACAAACAAATTCATGATCTCACCAGTAATCATTCAAATGGTCCGGTAAAAATTACATTTTGAAGGTTCCCTATAAGAGAATCCACATGCTCATATTGCTAGTTTTGTAGAGATATGTGTTATGTTTGACTTTTAGACCATATATGATGCTTGGGAGCACTTTAAAAAGTTTCTAAAAAAATGCCTAAATCACACTATGCCACTGTGGATATAGGTACAAACTTTTTATAATGGTTTAAATTTTTCCATTAAACAATTGGTTGATTTAGCTATAGGTAGAACACTAAATATGAAAGCACCCAAGGAACCTCAAACTCTTTTTGAAGGGTTAGCCATGAATAGCTACCACTAGGAAAGTACTTGATATGAACCGAAGCCAATGACTAATAAGGCCAGTCGTAAATGAAGGAGTCCAAGCTTACCAAAAGCTTGAAAATGAAGGTAGAAATGCATGAAAACAAGAAAGTAAACAAGTAACCCATGAATGAATTTCGAGGATATGATGCACTAAGGAAAACTCTAAGGACTCATGGCTCAACTCGATATAATGTACGAACTGGTCTAACAAGTTGAGAGCAATATTTACGAACAAGGAGTATATTCAATATTAGATGTAAGATGATGATGATGAGGCTATATATTGCAAGGGTATTTATACCCGAAATGCTAGGATATCCTACCTAAAATGGAAAAGATGAAAGGATAATGTTTAAAAGAAGTAATGTACAAGGAATGATAAAGGGTATAATTGAAAATACAACAAAAAGAAAATCTTATACAGAACATTCTATCATAGGGGTCTTCAGATACATGGCGGACAATTGGTGGTTGTGTGCCTAGCAAAATGGATAAATAGTACGACTAGCTTTGGTGCTACCAAATGTTGATGATGTTGAGTCGAGATGATAGTATAGCAGTACCAAGTTATTTAGGTGATTCTACCAAGGTGAATTCAACTCAGATTTAAGTTGGATGATGAGTTGGTCTAATATGCTAACCTATTGTCTGAATGCTCCTCTAGTTGGTAGCAAGTGACTATGGATGCATATAAGAGGGTCTCGCTCAACCAAGGCATCAAGTTGACAAATTGATATAGGTCAAACTCCTCAGTTATAAGGTACAAAGAAGGAACTCGTTTGGCTATGCTTTCCAGTCCTCAGGCTTAGGTTTGAGTTAGGGGTCCATTGTCTAATTCTTATCATCCTCATTGGGCTAATTGGGATTTAGGATCAAATCCAGTTAGTTTTCATCCAAGTTCTTCTCGAGTGGGTAGGGGCTAGGGTCAACAACATTAAACACATTTGAAACTCCAAAGTCTTATAGTAGGTCTGGTTGGTATGCATTATCATTTATCTTTTAGAGTATCCTAAATGGTCCTTCCGCTCTAGTAAACAGCTTATTCTTCCTCTTGTTTAGAAACCTTTCCTTGCTTAAGTGTAGCCACACTTGGTCAATGGGCTGAAACTACTTAGTCTTCCTTCTTTTGCCTTTCTCCTTCAATCTTCTAATAGCTCTGTTAATGTGCTAGGCAACTCGTTGGTAGATTTGTTGGAGGGACTAAGCTCTGGTTCTTGATTTTAGATCTTCTTAGTCAGCTAGTGGCATCAGGGCATGGTCAAGGGGTAGCTTAGGGTTGAAGCCATAGACGACCTCGAATGGTGTATGCCTAGTAATGGCATGTACCATCTTATTGTAAGCAAATTATACTACCGGTAGACTGACTTCCCAATCAGCTAAGTTTTTCCCCACTATAGCTTAGATCCGTAATCCCAAGGTGTAACTGACAATCTCTATTTAGCTGTCAGTTTGGGGGTGACAAGAAGTACTGAATAATAACTTGGTTTCCATTTAATGCTAGAGAGTTTTCTAGAAATGGCTCAAGATTTTTGGGTCTCTGTCTAATACCACACTCTTCGGCACTCTGTGTAAGCAAACTATTTCTTACAAAAAAAAAAAAAGAAGCAATACCAAAAGCATCATTAGTTTTGGTGCAGGGCACAAAATGTGCCATTTTGCTGAACCTATCCACGACAACCATCATAAAATCTTTGCCTAAGGTAGTTTAGGGTAGTTCGAGGACAAAATCCATACTTAGATCAACTATGGTTTGGTCAATGTCAGTAAAGACATTGTCTTCCCTTATTCTGCTCAACTTTTTGCTTTATTGCAAATGGTGCATCCCTTAATCATATGATGTAAATCACATTTCATCCTAGGATAGAAGAACTTATCATTTAACAGTTCATACATTCTTCATTCTCTAAAGTGCCCAAAAAGTCTTCTATTGTGGGCTTCTCTTGCTAGTAGTTCTCTTATCAAACAAGTCAGCACACATAACTTACCTCCTTGGAATACGTAGCTATCCCTCACATGGTATTCATCCATCATTCTTCCTCCTTCACATCGTCCAAATATTAGACCAAAATGTGAATCATGTCGATATCGATCCTTAATTATAAGGAACTCTTATTTTGACAAGGTCCTTTATGACCTCGGTGCCAACATTAATCTCATGCCCTTATCCATCTTTCAAAAATTGGGGTTCGGATAGTGCAAATAGACGATAGCATCATTGCAACTAGTCGATAGGAGTATTAAGTACCTTAAGGGGATTGTAGAAGATGTGCTAGTGAAGGTGGACAAATTTATGTTCCTTAAAGACTTTATTATCTTAGAGATAGAGGAAGACAAGGAACTTCCATTTATCTTGGTTAGGCTAATCTTGACTACTGGTAAAGCTTTGATTGATGTTGAAGAGGGAAAGTTGACACTCCGAGCAATAGATGAGCAAGTGACCTTTAATGTGTTCAAGGCAATGAAACACCCGAGTGATAGCAGTTCTTGCTACACCATTGATGTGGTCGACCAGTTAGTGTAAGAGATGAAAGAGGAGGAGATTAGATTGAATGGTTATGAGCGTCTGGTTTTATCTAAGGATTGGAGTAATGATGAGGAAGATGGAGATGGGGAGAGTGAGAGTGATGCACAGGTGGAGCAAGTGGCAAAAGTTTGGGTAGGTCCACCAAGATTTGAAGAGTTGGGAACTGGTGCAATAAAATTGGTTCCATCTATAGAAGAGCCTCCAAAACTCGAGTTAAGTAGCTTCCTACTCATTTGAAGTATGTGTTCTTGGGTGAGAATGAGACACTCCCTGTTATCATTTCAGTAGAGTTATCATTGAAGAAGGAGGATGGGTTAATAGAAGTCCTTAAGAAACACAAGGAGGCTATTAGATGGACAATTGTTGACATCCAAGGGATCCATCCATCCGTTTGCATGCATCGAATTCTCTTAGAAGCCGAATATAAGCCATTGGTTCAACCACAACGTAGACTTAATCCTAATTTAAAGGAAGTAGTGAAGAAGGAGGTTTTGAAACTCCTCAATGCCGAGATTATTTACCTGATCTCAAACAGCAAGTGGGTGGGTTTGGTATAAGTGGTACCAAAGAAGGGAGGTATGACTATTGTGGAGAATGAGAGGAATGAGTTGATACCTACCCGAATCATGATAGAATGGAGGGTTTGCATCGATTATCAAAAGCTGAATAATACAACCCGCAAGGATCATTTCCCCTTACCCTTCATTGACCAAATGCTTGAGAGGTTAGTAAGGCATGCTTACTATTGTTTTCTAGATGGTTATTCTAGATATAACTAGATACTTATCACCACTGAGGATCAGGAGAAGACCACCTCTACCTGTCTTTATGGAACCTTCACATTTATGTTTATGCCTTTTGGTCTATCTAGTGCACTAACCACCTTTCAAAGGTTTATGATGGCGATTTTTTTTAACATGATTGAGAAATACATTGAGGTTTTCATGAATGACTTCTTTGTATTTAGGTTTTCATGAATGACTTCTTTGTATTTAGCTCTTCATTTGAACACTGTCTAGAGAATTTATCATCCGTGCTTTAGAGATGTAGAGACACTCACCTGACCCTTAATTGGGAGAAGTGTCTGTCACTTTATGGTGCAAGAAGGGATCGTATTGGGACATACGATTTCTCTTAAAGGGATTGAGGTGGATAGGGCAAAAGTTCAGGTGATTGCAAAGTTGCCTCCACCAGTGAATGTGAAAGGGGTACGAAGTTTCTTAGGACGTATAAGGTTCTACTGAAGGTTCATTCGTGATTTCTTAAAGGTCACAAAACCTCTGTGTAATTTGTTGGAAAAGGAGACTCCCTTTGTGTTTAATGAGGAGTGCCTTTGGGCATTCGAGTTGTTGAAGGGAAAATTGACCACTGTACCGGTAATTGTAGCACCCAATTGGGAGTTGCCTTTTGAGCTCATATGTAATGCTAATGATGTGACAATAGGTGTTGTGTTAGGTTGGAAGAGGGACAAAGTGTTTTAGGTGATATGCTACACTAGTAAGATGCTGAATGATGCACAACGAAATTATGCCACCATAGAGAAGGAGCTTCTTACAGTAGTATTTGCCTATGATAAATTTAGATCCTATCTCATAGGGTATAAGGTGATTGTGTATACTAACCACTCAACATTGAAGAATTTGTTGGCAAAGGCAAATGCAAAGCTAAGATTAATTAGGTAGATTTTATTATTACAAGAGTTCAATCTTAAGATTTAAGATAAGAAGGGTACTGAAAATTTAGTAGCAGACCATCTTTCAAGGATTGTGAATGAGAAAGATGAGCTACCCATCAATGAAGTGTTCCATGACGAGCACCTATACAAAGCATCTTTAATAGATCTACCTTGGTATGCCAACATTGTCAATTACTTGGTTAGTATCATAGTACCTTATGGAATTTCTTATCACCACAAGAAGAAATTCTTGTCCGATAGCCGATATTACTTCTAGGATGAGCCATACCTTTTCAAGAGTTACGCAAACCAAGTGATTAGGTGATGTGTTCTTGAGTATAAGCATGCCAACATTCTTCACCATTGCCATTCTAAAGAGGCTGACGGTCATTTTGCTGCTGAGAGGACTGCAACTAAGGTTTAATAGTGTAGATTTTATTGGCTTACCCAATTTAAGGATTGTAGGGCATTTGTGTTAACTTATGCTTAGTGTCAATGATCTGGAAATATTTCCAAAAGACGCGAAATGCCTCAAAGAGGAATTCTAGTGATTGAATTGTCTAACGTGTGGAGGATTGATTTCATGGGAACATTCCCCATTTCTTTTTTGAATAAATACATTTTGTTGCAGTTGATTATGTGTCAAAATAGGTTGAAGCTATTGCTCTCCCAACCAATGATCACTAGGGTGTACTTAAGTTTTTTAAAAAGAACGCCTTCACTAAGTTTGGGACACCACATGCTATCATTAGTGATGAAGGGACCCAATTCTATAACAAGCAATTTGATAATTTGCTTGCTAAATATGGAGTGAAGCATAAGGCAGCAACACCTTATCACCCTCAAACAAGTGGCCGAGTTGAGCTTTTTAATAGGGAGCTAAAACGGATTTTAGAGAAAACAATTAGTGCATCACACAAAGGCTAATCGCTTAAGCTCGATGATGCTCTTTGGACATATCGGACTACTTACAAAAATCCAATTAAAATATCCCCAGGTAGGATGGTATTTGGCAAAGCGTGTCATCTCCCTATAGAGTTAGAGTATAAGGCGTATTGGGCCATAAAATTTCTAAACTTTGATAGAGATGTTGCAACTAGCCACCAATTACTCTAACTCAATGAGTTGGAAGCGTTTTGAAATGAAGCTTTTGAGAATGCTAGGATCTATAAGGAAAAGACAAAAAGGTGGCATGACAGGAATATTCTTCATAGAGAGTTTAGGGCTAGATAGAAGGCTTTCCTATATAACTCTTGATTGAAGTTGTTTCCTAGTAAATTGAGGTCTAAGTGGCTAGGATTGTTTGAGGTAACTAAAGTTTTCCCTTTTGGACCTGTTGAGATTAAGGGAGATTCAAGGCCCCCTTTTTGAGTCAATCGGCACTCGTTAAAACATTATTATGAGGGGGACAATTTTGGTGAGCAACAACTAACGATGGGTTTCAATGACCTAGCTTGAGTAGGAAAGAAAGCTAGGTTAAGGACTTTAAAACAAGCACTCGGTGGGAAGCAGCTCACTATCTCTTTATTTTTTTACGCTTATTTTGCCTTTTCTTTTTATTTTCTTTTATCTTTGGTGTCTTTGATCTCTTTATTAAGTATGCAAGCTATAGGATTTTGTTTGGTTACGGATGGTAAGATCATGTTACTATGGATAAGGCAATTTAACCAACGAGTCACTCATCACCCTAGGGGAGTCCCGTTTCTTACCTTTCTTTATGCTTCTATTTTGTTTAACAATGAGAACATTGTTTGTCCTAAAGTTAGGGGTGAGATATTTGTTTTGAAGGAGATATTTGTTCTAAAGATGAGGTGCTAGAGATGAATTGAAGTGTTATATCTTGATGCTAGTGAACTATTATATATTTGGTCCTTATAAGTGATTGTTAGAAAATCTTGCACTTGAATTTACATTATTAAATGAAATAATAATTTCATTGCACATACACATCTTAAACTCAATTTACATTTTATTAAATTTTGTTTTCGATTTCGATTTTTGTACTTAATTCTATGTAATCATTTATGAACTTTTAGCACTTAAGTGGAGTTGAATTGTGAAATTTGTGTTAAGTTTAGTTACATGTTATTTAAACTTTGATTTGAGACTTGGAATTAGGGCAATATCACCAATTAGGAGTTAGATGCTCGTAATTTTAAGCTTACTTTACTATATACTCATCCCTTAGAAGTCTGTAGGGCCTTATAATTCATAATAAATGAACAAATGAAACTTGTTTCTTGAAAATCCCTTGAAAGATCAGAATAGTTGAAAAAAATGGCAAATAAATTAGATACATTGGTAAGGAATGACCTTGGTCCTTGAAAAAAGCAAGGTTCTTTCTTACTACCTATAGAAGGAGAAGTTGGTATGGATTTGCCTTGGTTCTTCAAAAGAGCGAGGTTTGAATTTCTCTGCTAATGGACTTAATTATAATAATTGTGCTTAAATAAATAATAGAGTAAGTGGATAGTTTGAAGGGGAGTATTAATGCCTAGTAGCCTAAGGTTGTCTAGCTTGGGACTTACTAACCGATGAAACTGCTGCAACCCAACCCAGAAAAAAAAAAATCTAATGAAAATCAATACTAAGGGGATAATCAAGGGATAGATAGATGTAATATGCATTTACTTTAAACTATGATGCTTAGAGAGTAAAAGAGGGGAGTGTATACATTTTAGTTAAGTGTACAAAGTACAGGTGACTTTCCAGTGATTAGTTGATGTTATATCTAATTTCAACTTTCTAAATCTTTATTTAAATGATATGGCAAAACTTTATCTCACAAAGATTAACTATTGAACTCCAGTATTTTAGTGTTCCTAGTACATTTAGAATGTGATTGAATGAATGCATGCAATTGAAAGTTGCAAGAACCTAAATTTGATTAAATTGAATGCAAATTGATAAAGAGCCATATCTTTTAAAGCATTGAATATAATTGATGTGCAATCTATGGTTAGTTTTTTTTTAACATTCTAATTAATGCAATAGTTATCCTTAATTGTTTTTATTGATATATGTTTTGCTTAAGGATAAGCAAATCTTAAAGTTGGGGGTAGTTGAAATGTTGCAAATTTAATGTATTTTAGGTCGAATTTATACTACATTAATGTATGCATTTTTATACTTTCAATAGGAAAAAAATGTTGATTTAAGAAACATACACAACAGTTATTGGAGCTGAAAATTGGCATAAGAATTGGAAAATGACCTATTGATGGTTGATTTTCGTCCTGGTGCACGAACACCTACAAAACATGAAAACGACTTTAGGGGGTGCTGGAGGGTGCTCCGATGCACCCACTTGGATGCCTAAGTCAGCCCTCTTGTCATGTAGAGAGAAATGTTTAGTAGTTAAGAAAAATGAGAGAATGGAAGAAAGTCCCCTTACCAGGGAGTCTTGCTTGACATTTATAGTGAGTCGATGGGGATTGTCCCTGAACTAGATAATTGGACCAGGCTTAAGTATCAGGTCGACTAATATAAGCCCACATAATGTTTATCAAAAAATGCCTATCAACACTTACGCCCCCTCCCCCCCCCCCCCCCCCCCCCCCCCCAAACTTTCTTTGGCGATAGAGTTAGAAAAGAGAGTATTTAGGGAGGTCGATTTCGTAGGATTTCTGAAAAAGGTCTATAATCCTAGCCTAAAGAGGCTAGAGCACTTGAAGAGGCGAAGAGCACCTGAAGAGGTGAGGAGCACCTGAAGAGGCAAGTACCTAAAGAGGTAAGAGCGCTTGAAGAGGTGGGGAGCGCCTAAAGAGGCGAGTGCTTGAAGAGGCAAGAGCATTTGAAGAGGTGAAGAGTGTTTGAAGAGGTGAAGAGCATTTGAAGAGGGTAAAATGCCTGAGGAGGCAAGACCGCCTAAAGAGGCAAAGCACTTAAAGAGGCTTGAGCATCTAAAGAGGTCGATACACCTTAAGAGGACAAGAATGTCTAAAGAAGCCAGAACACCTGAGCAGGCAAAGTGCCTGAGGAGACAAGAGTGCTTGAAGAGGCAAAGCACTTGAAGAGGTGAAGGCCTAAAAAGGCCGATATGGTTGAAAAAGCTAAGGAAGTGTGCAAGCCGCTCAATATAGCAATGACTTGTACTAAGTAAGGCTGTAAAATAGGCTAGTTAGCCTTTAGTCCATTAAAATATAAGACTTTTGGTTCATCTATTTATAATTCAAATAAAGTGTTGGATTAAAATACTTAACCCACTACCATTTAGTGGCTTAGGGTTTTTAATTGGTTCGTTGTCAATTAAATTGACTTAGAGCAATAAGTTTATATCAACTCATTATCCATAATGTGTAGGACTTTGAGCTACCAAAGAGTAGCATGTTAGTAGGTCACGTATGCATAGGCATAAAGTAAAGGGGTTTCCTTAGCCCTAATCTATTTTTAAGTTTCCATACTCTTCTAAAGAAGTAGAAATAAGCTTGTTAAAGTTCAAATTATGGAGCATGACGTAATTAGATAATGCATCATCCATAACTGAATGCGGACATTGTCAATTGATCGACACAAGGAACAATGATCAAGCAAATGTCCTCAAAATAAATTATTGAATGAAGAAAAAATAACGAAGAGAGAAATTTTACTCATCTTTTCTTAATGAGGATCAGCATATGAATAGGTCTTGAAGTGTAGTAGCCTTAGTGTTGTATACTAGGAGTAAACCTGATAGTGAAATCTTACAAAGGATGGCTCCGCATGGTGCTTCTCAACCACTTGGCACTAAGCTCCTTGACCACTCGACAAGTTGAGTTGTTGGAGGTTAATGTAGAATTGAGCTCAGTTACTACTATAAGAAGCTTGAAGTTTGTATGAAGCTTGGACATGGAAACTCCATGAATCCACCATGATCGACACAAGCACAATTCAATTGTTGTAGAGGTAAGGATTGATAGTAGATGTTCATAATGTTAAAGAAGATAGAGGAAGCTCATTGCTCATTGCTCTACGGTAGATGGCTTGACGTACTTAAATTGGCACAACCTAAGAGCAAACAATAGTTTGGTACAAACACAATATCATGCAAATAGAGGATAGGTCAGGCACATGTACTTGACACTTAATTTACCTCAATAAGCTTGGAAAAAAGCGATTCAGTCACTATATCTCGAAGCTTGGTTTTAAACTTGGCACAATAGCTCAGAGCTCGTTATCTTAAAACATGGCATAATAAAAGCTGGTACAGAATATAGATAGTATGGTTTTGATGATGGAAAGAGCTTAGAATTGATCATCTAAGTGGCCATTCTGCTACCTCACTGTAACTTCTCCACCATTAGCATAGGACTTGAAGTTTCTATCCAGTGAACAACTTTACACAAAAGCTTCTCAGCAATAAGGCATAGCCATAGAACTTCAACTACTCAGCCAAAAGGAGTTTACAGCATGGACTACCTCGACTACTGGTAGGCTGATAGAAATCTCTCAGCATGGCATGGTGCTTTGGAATTTGGTTACTCTAAAGTACTTGGCCTCTCGACTACTTGGAGGTTGATAAACATTTCTCCACATGATACTGACCACAAACTATGATTCAAAACTAGGCCATACCATGCAGTAATCTAAGGCAATGAGAAACTACATGCCAAGTCGATATACTGCAATGACCTAACTGATATTAATGGATTGGCAATCAATGAATAGAGCTTTGGATTTGCTTTGGGTTTGCTCAGCCTTCTTAAAGTACAGTGTATGGATTTTAACAGCTCCATGCAGTAGATGGATGCTTGAACTTTGTTTTGTTTGGCACTTAATTTATTTTATTAGTGCCTGTGTTGAGCTTAGCCCTTGAGTAAGCGACTTCTCAATACTTTGAAGGTCGATAGAATTGTTTTTCGGCACTATTATTTATTCAGCACACATTGCTGTTTAGCAGATCCTGGTCAAGCTATGTAAGTTGTTGTGGTTGTTCTTCTTACCAAGCTAAGGGTACAGTCATGAAGCTCGCGTTCCCATTAGCTTGGTGCTACTATGTCCAATTTAAGCCGTTTTCATTGAATTGTGCTTAAGAAAGTAGCTATCAATAAAATTCGACAATTATTCATAAAGTCTCAACTCAACAAATAACATGTTAGTCAATGTGAAGTACACATCCAGCATGGCAATCACTGGTCAAAAAACAAATTAGCTTTAGTGAATAAAATGAACCCCATGAAACCTTCATCGCTTTCCTATAAATGAATAGAAGGAAAACGAATGTCCTTTCCAAGAATGTGCATTGTGAGGTTGAACCTTAACAAATCATTCTCCTTTATTTTGTAATCTAGAATGAAGGCTTATGACTATGATAGTAATACCGCCCCCAACCCAAAGCATCCCAAGGACGACTAAAGACTAATTAGTTCATAAATTCGCGGTAGTTACACTCAAAAATGGTAGTGATCAACCATATAATGATGGTTGTGAATCACAAAAATGAAATCACAACTACTCCAATGTATCCAGGAGCATATGACAGTTATCAACCATGAAAGTGTAGAATGGCGCATAAGAAAGATAGTTATGAGCCATGAAAGTGCGGTAACATCTTCACAAGAAATTCCCAGTATGTTTCTTTTCAGCCAATTCCATGCATCTCCCCAAGTCCGTTGTAAAGGGGTATGTCAACTTTAAAATATAAGTAAACAATCTAAGTCTAAAATGAAAGCACAAGAAGTTATCGTCCTTTGACAAATTGGGAATAGGTATAACCATTCATAGAGAGGAGATCTAACCAAAGAGTAATTGGATCTAACTAAGGATTATCACAACATTTGGAATAGACATTCACAAGACAAAGCACTACTGAATTATACAATTTCTGAAAGAAAAAATTCTTTTCGATTCTTATAGATGGCACCAATTGTTGATGGTTAATTTTCATCCTGGTGCGTAAACACATGTAAACGGCTTTGGGGAGTACCGAATGGTACTCCAGCACAACCACTCCAATGGTTATGTCAGTCATCTTGTCATGTGGAGAGAAATGTTTAGTAGTTAGGAAAAATGAGAGAATGGAAGAGGGTCCCCTTACTTGAGAGTCTTGCTTGATATTTATAGTGAGTCAATGGAGATTGTCCTCGAACTGGATAATTGAACCAGGCTTAAGTATCAGGCCAACTAATATAAGCCCACATAATAATTATCAAAAAATGCCTATCAACATGGCCCATTGTCCTTGCATCGGTCTACAGTCATAGAATCAAGATATGTGTGTGTCTAATTCAAGAAAAACAAGTGGTGAAGGTTTGGTCCATGAATTTGTAAATAATCCAATTTAAGTTTCCAAACATCAACCCATGTGGATTTTGTTAGCAAGCCCATCCATTGATAAAGTCAAGTCCATGTGCCGATGTTTTAAATCAGGAAAGAAAATTAAAAGGTCAACTAAGGAATATATATATATATATATATATATATATTAAGCTACAAGGTGTATAGTATCTTTTTGAAAGAAATGGCAAGCAAAAAAAAACAAAAAAATAGAGCCATGGGATTTTTTTTTCCAAGTTGTACGAAGACATTACAGTTCTTACATTCATATATTTGTGGCTACACGGAAGGCAACGAAGAAAAATTTTTAGGTTCATCATGAGGACACAAAAGATTCAAGAAAGACTGGATTGGAAATCAGATTTGCACTCCAAGAATAACAACTGGGTTTTCTAATCCTTTTTGCTTTCAAGATTTATTACGTATTTTGAATTCTTTTGTGTGATCTTTATCTTTGCTATAAACTAAATTAGATTTAATGGGATTTTTACATGGCTTGATGATTTAATGGATACATAACTTTCTTATATGTTATTATTTAATTGATTAAATTTTAATTATTCAATTTCATGGTTCATGATTCTATAAAGCTTGAAAAATTAGAAAGGAAATAAATAGTTTCTTTGAAATTGAAATAGAATTGATTTAATTGTTGACATGGAAACAAACACTTGGAATTAGTTTTATGATTCACATTCGTAATGCGATTAGTATTAATTTTTATGACATAGAAATATGTATGAATCTTGATATTAATTAGGGTAGTAAATTTTATGAGGAAAATCTACTACATAACTGGGGATTATAGATAAACTACTCGAAAGGAATATTTTTGCTATAATTGGAGCAATATCAACTTGAAAGGGAAGTGAGCTCTTATAAATCTAATTAAAGATCAATCAATTAATTCTATTATATTTTACGGATCAGTGTTGATTGGTCAGATGATTGGTTTGTTGAGATCCCATGCTATTATTAGTGAATTTTTTCTTTGTGATGTTAGTATTTTATTTTTAGTTTATTCATAGTTGTAGTCAATTAGTTCCTTTTATTTTAATTCGTTTTATCATTCCGTTTTGATCACTTCGTTAAGAAAAGAATTAAAATAATTTAATACTTAGTTTACAATCCCTAAGAACAACCTGGTTTCACCAGTTATTTCTACTATAGTGTACGAACCAATTCACTTGTCAAAGTCTTTTTATTGAAAAATTATTTTTAAAAGAAATCATGCACATCATATATCAATAAGAGCCTTACACATTTTCCTAAGTCATGTTAGGTTTTATAGAAGGTTTATCAAAGATTTTTTCAAAAATAGCTAGACCACTAACCCAGTTGTTTGAAAACAATGCTCCCTTTATATTTTCTCAAGATTGTCTAGAATCTTATAATACTTTGAAAGATAAATCAACTTGTGCCCATATACTAGTAGCCTTAGATTGGAGCTTAACATTTGAACTAATGTGTGATGCTAGTGATTATGTTGTAGGGGTAGTGTTTGGACGTAAGCAAGAAAAGCACTTCTAACTAATTTATTATGCAAGCAAGACCCTCACTAAAGCTTAAGAGAATTATACTACCAAAGAAAAGGAACTATTAGCAGTGGTCTTTATGTTTGATAAATTTGGCCATATCCAATCCCTTCTAAAGTTATTGTTTATACTAGCCATTCTGCTTTACGTTATTTGTTGAATACGATAGATTCCAAACCAAGATTAATTAGATAGATATTATTGCTTCAAGAATTTGACCTAAAGATTGGAGATAAGAAAGGAGCAGAGACTTTGGCAATAGATCATCTCTCACATCTAGAGAATTCATTATTGGACAAACTAAATGAGCAAGACATCTAGAAGAAACATTATACCAAGTAAGTCTTTAGGAAACCCCTTAGTTCATTGACATAGCAAATTAATTTGTATCCAAAATTCTTCTTACAGGACTAGATTACTGGACTCCTTCCTAAGGGATTAGATTACAAACAAAGAGAAAAGTTTTACCGTGATGTTAGAAGTTACTTTTAGGAAGATTCGCATTTGTTTAAAATTTGTGCAAAGTAGATAATTCGCAAGTGCATCTCACTTAAAAGGTTGGAAAATTTTAGAACATTGTCATGCAAGCCCAATTGGAGGACATCTTAGTGTAAATAACATAGCACATAAGGTCTTTAAGTCCTGTTTCTATTGGTCAACACTATTTAAAGATTCCTAAAAATTTGTAGAGTTATGTGATAGAGGCCAAAAAGTAAGGAATATATCTTATAGAGATGAAATGCCACAGAATCGGATAATAATCTACGAAGTTTTTCACATTTAGGGAATTGATTTCATAGGATAGTTTTCAAATTCAAATGTGAACAAATACATCTTAGTAATGATAGATTACGTATCCAAATGGGTAAAAGCTCAAGCTCTACCAACCAATGGCGCTAGGGTCGTGAAATGAATCCTGAAAAGCGTATTCTCTCAATTTGGTGCTCCTAAAGCACTTATTAGTAACAAAGGAACCCACTTTACAATGCCTAACTAGAAAAAGTGTTGAAGCGATATATAGTTATGCATTGGATTGCAACTCTATAGCATCCTCAAAGTAATGAATAAGTAAAATTTGTAAATAGGGACCTAAAACAAAATCAGGAAAAGACAGTAAAGCATAATCAAAGAGATTGCTCTAAGAAGCTCGATGATGCTCTTTGGGTATACCGTACCACCTATAAGACGCCGATTGGAGCAACTCTATATTGGCTATGGAAAAGTGTACTGCTTATTAGTAGAAATTGAACACAAATATTACTAGGCTATAAAATATGCTAAACTTCATTTGAAGTATGCAAGTAAACATAGAAAACTTCAGCTAAATGAGCTAGAAGAATGGCATGATATGGCTTATGAAAACTCACGGATATTTGAGGATAGAGCCAAGCTTTATCATGACAACCAAGTCAAGCAAAGGAGACAATTTCGAGTTGGAGATAGGGTTCTCTTGTACCAATCCCGGTTGAAGTTTTTCCCAAGTAAGCTCAAATTTTTATGTGTCAGGCCCTAAATAGTAAAGTAAGTATTCCTGTCTGGAGCAGTAGAGATTTCAAATTCCGAGTGAGGAACATTTAAAGGTAAACAACCACTAACTCAAGTTGTATCAAAGGAGGGAAATTTGATTAAGGGAATCACACCAAGTTTATCCCCTACCTAATTCAAGAAAATGGGTACCCTCTATCTTAATTTGTTAAACAAATAACATTAAACAAAAGTACTTCTTGGAAGGCAGCCTAAGCCACTTTTCAATTTTGACTTTGTTTTGATTTTCATTTCATTTCGCCTTGGTTTTTTATTTTATTGGTCATGTAGTAATATAACACTTGTCACTCCTCGTAATACTCTTAAGTTTATAGGTTGGAAACACTCAAAGAGGGGTTAATTTTGCAAAGGAAAAGAAGAAATGGATCGTGATCATGAACTAAAGTACAAGCCTATGGAATAAAAGAGGTATGCTAAGGTCAAAGAGAACCATGGTTCAGGATCACACCTATGATTCCAATCGTTGACCTCTCATCATGAATTTTTGCTTGAAATGTAAGAATTGGTAAGAGAGAACCATAGTCTAGAATCACGCTTATCATCTTACCCATAGACCTCTCATCATAAACTACACTTAAGCAAATTTTCAAGGAAGAAATTTAAGGAAGAAACATGGCCAAATATCATAACCATGATCTTGACTGTAGTCATGCAATAATGTTTCAACTTGGTTACAATAAAATCTTCCTTATTTATCTTGTTTCAAGCTAAACTAATTTAGATCCCCTCTATCAAAGAATCACTTTCCTTCTTTCTAATGGCTATCTTTTTAAGCTTTTATACAAATTCAAAGAAACATCATTAACTGGGTTATTACCTAGATTAAGGTTGTACACTTATCATATTTATTAAAAAGTAGGTATAATTTAAGAGACAATAATACAACAAGAATGTTTTATTTATATCAATTTTTCTTATTATGTAAATTAGTGTCCTCCTAAAGCAAACACTCTCACTCTAATAGCCAAAAAGACTAAGTATGGGGAAAAATCTCTCATTTACAATCCATAGCTCCTACTCAACCAAAAACCACCCTTTGAACTACTAGGACCTCTGAACCAGTCTTAGAAGACAAGTTACTAGCGACACTACAGCCATATTCTAAACACATGTTGGAATTTGTTAACATTGGCCATTAAACTAGGTTTAAAATTCTCAGTAAAAAGAGATTTTCTAGATCTATCTTCATTGATTGGGAAATCTTAAAACAAGCCAATATGGAACCCAAAATACAAGCCATGGTGGGAAGGGAGGATAGGATAGATTTTTAAGCATTCAAGAACCAATCTACAAGGAACTTACTCTAGAATTCCTTACTACTCTTTCTATGGAGCATGACTAAATTCCATGTGGCACTTGAAACACTCTATCCTTTAGAATAAGAAACATTAAACTCAACCTCTCTATTGTAGAATCTAGGGTATTTATGAGGATCTATGACAAGGCTTATGTCTAATCTCCTAAATTTTACACCTTACCATATGAACTTCCTCGTGGTGTTACCCCGACAAGTAGATGGCAAAAATTGACTAGAAAGAAAGCTTACAACCCCAAATTTGCAAGGATCCCACCTCAAAAATCCCATAAACCGGATTCTCCATTGGTTACTCACCTATACTACTAATGAAAGAGGGAAGAGCATAGGGGTTATAAAACATACATGAGGTCTTTTACCTCTAAAGCCTTGTAGAAGGATACTTAGCAATTGCCTTAACTTTCTATATAAGACATCAAGCCATTGACACCCATGTTAACCAAATTAGGTGTGTATCTTATGTCATGGTCTTGGCAAAGAAGTTGAAACTCCTTGTTGATAACCCTTACCTAACCATAAGCCAAGATACAACCCCGATGTCACTTTTAACTTTTCAGTAGATAGGACTTCTCTTAGACGATGTCGGTAAAGCCCCTTTGAAGAGGAAAGAAATTGAACATTCTATCAACTAAGAGAGTTTAGTTTGGGAGGTAAAGAAGTTAAAGAGTAAAGTATACAAGTTGTTAACTTCACATAAGCTCTTTAAACAATCTCTGAAGTGATTGTTCCACCGCTAGACTATAATGATGGAATTTTGCAGTATCCTTACCGATTAAGTTAAAATAAAAATTCCCCCACCAACTAGTGAGGAATTGACTGATGTGGCAAGAAGAATGAATTTGGGGGATGAGGGGGAAGAAAATTTCAAGGGAGAGATAACAAGAACACCATAAATTGATAGTGTGAAGATGAAAATAATGAAGATGATTTAAATTTCTTATAGGTTTTCTTATGTTGAATTGTTATTTAGAGTTGTTAATTTCAAATTTTTTATGTTTCTATGTTCTGTTATTAGTTCTAAATAATTTTTAGTTAAGTTAAAATTTTAATTTCCACGTTTATGTTCAACTTTCTTTCAATAATGAAATAATAATTTTTTTCATTTATTTACATATCTTTTTTCTTTTCCCTCCCATTTTTCTTTTAGATCTCTTTTGTGCTGACTGATTGATAACATCCATACGCACATATTATTATTACTATGTTTTAAGATAAGTACATTAGGGATATTATACTAAATTAAGTGTGGGGAAGGAGGTATGATAAAAAAATAGTATACCTTATATTATTATTCAGGAAATAAATATGTTAATTTTAAAAAAAAATAGTGCTTATACTTAATTTTCCTAAGATACCATTACACATTGAATACGTTACTAGAATTAAATGATGAAATTCTTATCCAGAAAAGTTATGTGTTATTTAGCCTAAGATCCTAAGGCAATAATTAAATTAAATTATGATTGAATATTAGTCATATGCTACTCCTAAAGTTTATTTAGATGTATGCTTATCTCTTTTTTGTTTTTTTAAAGCCTTATAATCCTAAGTAAATTAGTAAATTAAACTTGTTTCTTATAATTTCCATTAAATATTTTAAACCTCTGAAGGTATAAAAAAGCATAAAATGATGACAAAAGTAGTTGGTGTGAATTGATCTTGGTTCCTTAAAAGAGTGAGATTTCTTCCCACTACTAATTTGTTGAAAAAAAAAAGAAAAGAAAATTGATATAGATCAACCTCAATCACTTAGAAGAGCGAGGTATTTTTTCATTATCATTATAAAATATAAAATAAAAAGGGTTAAATTAGTAAGGATTAGCCTTGGTCTCTTAAAAGAGTAAGATATTTTTTTTTGCTAATCAACATTAGTAAATATACTTAAATTAAACAGCCTATTGGCAAAAATATCTATTAGGAAAATGAGCAGAGGATGAGTAAATACAAAATATATTTACCCTTAATTATGTTGCATGGTAAGGTTAAGGAGATCTTTATATACATCTTAGATAAGTGTAAAGGGGTCGTTTGTAGCTTTTGCCCAATCATATAAAGTGGAACTAATTCAAGAGAGAATCAATGACTAAACAACATGAGTAAACTTTGATTTGCATGTGTTAGCTATCAAATTCTAATACCTATGTTTATGTTGCATTAGAAGGTAGAAAAGGAGAAAGCTGTACATGTTGCTAATATGTTGACATTAATACAATTGTTTCGATATCCTTAAAAATAATAAGTATAGTCAGTAGTTTTGTATTGATTTCTCAATCCTTGTTAAGGATTGATTAATTCACTTGGAGACAAACAAATCTCTAAGTGTAGGAAGATTCAATCAGTGTAATTTTATACTCATTTTTTGTACTATTTTTATTATAGTTATTTTGAATTATTTTAGTATCATTTTGATGATTTTGCTATTGAATTGAGCCATTTGTTGATTTCAGGGCTTTAATGGAGTAACAAGGTAAAAAGAATACAATTTATGTGATTTTTTAGGAGAATTTTAACAATTTGGAAGAATGACTTATAAAGCGTTGGAAGTGGATTTTATTAAGAATTAAGAGCCAAAGGTCACAAGTGAACTTCATGGTCATAATTTCTTGGCCCTAAAGTCCTCATCCTCAATTTCTAATTGAACTTAAACAATTCAAACAAAGTGTAAGATCACAAGTACACTCCATAACCATGTCCTTTGCTATGGATCTCTTGTAAATTAATTTAAGTTAATTTTTTGAAAAAATATTGCAAGGAGTAGTTCTTTTCCCAACACCATTGCCTTACATGGCATGATTTATGGAACTTGTTATTTGTAGATTGTTTTTATCATAATCATATAAATAAAGCCTAGACATGAGCAAAAGAAGGGAAAGGAGATGCCATATAGAAGAGAAGAAGGGTTCCATAGCATTTTATATGGATTTTTATCAATTTATCATGTAAGTTTGTACTTTTATTATGTCTGTATAGTAAATGTGTAGATATCTAGACCTGTGAACCCTAAGGTAACATATAGTGTACTCAATTCCGTTTATTCTGACAAAATTTCTTATTTCTTATTAATTCAATTACGTGTTCTTATAGTGTTTAAGTTGTTATTTCTAAGGTTTCAACTTAAATATTAGATTTTATGTATTGAGGTTACAAGTCTTATTACATGAATAGATCTACCGCAATTGAAATGATCTACTACATGCTTAGAGAAGAGTTATAGATTTCTTTTGGAGTTAATTCTATTATGTCGTTGTTTATTTAAGGAATTCCTATTTGTAATGCTGGTCTAATTTGTTCTATTATGGAAATGATTCTTATAGAATATAATTAAGACTACGAATTAATAGAGAAGTGATTCTTATTAATTCAATAGTTAAATTCCTCTTATTAATAAGAGTAGATAAGGCATTAGAAACCTTAGGATCACTACATGTTAATCTCTCGGTGATCAAAACCTAGATATCATTATTTATGGTTATTTAGGGTTCTTAATTGCTCTTGTTAGTTATCATTAGTTATTAATTAACTCTTGTTCGTTTTATTTCATATAATTTATTATTTTAATCATTGCTATTGATATCTTCTCTTTAGTAGAATAATGAAACATGGGTTAATAAGTGTACAGTCCTCGTAGGATCAAAAACCTTAGGCTCAGGTGTCTTATATACTATTACTTAATTGGTGCACTTGCTTAATATCATCCCGCATGAGTACATATCAGCACCTTATTTAATTTTTGAATATAATAAAGCTTTGGACAAGCAATTATTTTGTAATCATAAAAAAATGGTTTGAAAAATAAATTTTCAATCAATAGGAGTAGAATAGAAAAACAAATGGAAATTAGAGTAGGAAAATGGCACAAAAGATTGAAAAGAAAAAAGAGGTTCATAGACCCCTTAAACCGGTTGGAGACCAAAGCCCTTATGGGCTAGTTCATCCTATTGACAATGTCTACTTCCACATCATCCCAACTACCAAGATCTTTAGTTTTGGGAAAGATTAAAAAGATGATACGAATGCTTATTAAAAGAAAATGATGTTAAACATGATCTTAAGTGCACAAGGTCTACTATAGAGGCAATTTTAGAGCACCATCGCGTCCCTTTGCCAACCGCTACCTCATCCCTATCCAGGACTTTGACAACAAAGATAATTTTGATGAAGTTGAAGAGGAGGAGTGATATAAGCATTAGTAGAGATGAACACACAACTGATGGTATCACACAAATAAGGAGTGCATCGGAATCACGAGATGGTCTGAAAGTAATTGATGGTCAAGGGTTTGAGCAAGGGTCCCTACACACCGATGATGGATATAATGTGCCAACTCCTCATATGAGCTCAAGTCACACTTGATATGATATACAAGTGTAACAAGAGGTTACTCACCACTTAACCACATTCAAGGATGGACTAAATAAGAGTGAAAAGAGTAAGTAAACAAACTTAACTAAAAAGGGAAATTTTCTTAATATTGAAGGGGGTTAATGTGCGATTATTACAATTATAGGGTATTTATATGCCCTAATTAGGGTAAATCCTACGTTACTACAAATTACCAAAATAGATTCCCATTAGAAATGGAATATCCTATGCAAGAATAGTATAGATGTTAAAAGGTCGAGCACATGTTGACCTATCAAGGTACTAGATGCAAGGTAGGGTTAAATAGGATGGTATCAAGTTAGCAACTCAAGGATATAGAGGGCACTTGTTCAAATTGTTGGAATTTGGGAGTTTAGCTTCAATAGGTTAGCTTACCATTAGACTAGTGTGAGCTTAGACATTCGATAGCTCGAGATCATGAGAGCTCGAGTCTTAGTAGTGGTAAGAGTTGTTAGCTTAAGCAACCAATTCCTCCACTAAAGAGATTGTAATTCGGTTGGAAGAGCTCAAGAAACATATCAGGTTGGCTTAGAGGAACTCTTCTTCTAGGGTCAAGTTCTTCTAGGTGGCTTAGCATACTAGGGTGGCAAGTCTTCGTATTTGGGATGGCGTAATTGGTCCTTAATTCCTATCATCCCCTCTATGTTATTTGAGATTTGGGATCAAATTTTGATCAACTTGAAATGGCTCATCCTTGGGGAAGTATGGGCCAAGGTTAGTAATGTTGAAGGAGTTAGAGACTCTATTCCTTTAGCAATTCAACTCTGTAGGCACTGAGGTTGCTCTTTTGATCTCTTTAAATGGTCCATTTACTCGTAGGGATAACTTGCTTTCCCAAGATTAGGGAATCGATCCTTATTGAGATGAATCCATACTAAACAACTAGGTTAGAATTTTCTAACCCTTCATCTTAGACTTCTTCTCTCATGCTTGGAAGTAGCTCAAGTTAGGTGGTCTATGACTTTTTCGTGCATTGATTAGATGACTTCTAATCTGTTAATAACTCGTTGATCCTCAAGTCGATTGGGTAAGGTGATTTAGTCAAGTGGAAGCTTTTATGAAACTTGAAGGGTGACTTCTCGGTGGCACTGTGGGCTACCTTATCGTAAGCAAACTCGATTATGGGAAAGCATAAGTCTTAATCAGCTTGGTTCCTATCGACTATAACTTAAAGTAAAGTGCCTAAGGTTCGGTTGATGACCTTAATTTGACCTTCTGTTTATAGGTAGCAAGATATATTCAATAACAACTTAGTTCTTAGGCGCTTCCATAATGTCTTCTAAAAATGGTTGAGGAACTTAGGGTCTTGATCTCACACTATAGTCCTCGATACTCTATGTAGTTTCACCACCTCTTGCTAATAAAGAAAAGAAATAGTTGAAGTGTAGTTAGTTCAATTGCACGGCACAAAGTGTACCATCTTATTGAACCAATCCACAACTACCATGATAGAGTCCTTCCCTCGAAACATCTTTGGCAACCCCAATATAAAGTCCATACTCTACTTAGACCATGGTTTCGTTGTATAAGTAATGGTAAATAGGGTCCCTATTCATTTCAACTCTTCACCTTTCTACAGGTAGCACAGACTATACATTTCTCAACATTTTTTGCCAAAAGAACCAGGAAGCTAGTACTTGATAAGTCCTAATCTCCCAAAAGTAGCTAGATAGTCCTCCCCCATGTAACTCATACACTAACAATTCTTACATAAAGTAAGTTAAGATACATAATTTCCCCCTTCTGAACAAGTATCCGTCCTCCTTGTGATAGTCATCAATAGCTTGTCCTTCTTCACATCGAGCATAGATTAGACCAAAGTGTAGGTCATCAACATCAAAATTCTTGATGATAGAAAATCTAAGAAGCCTTGTTCAAAGATCAGTCAAGAGTAAATATTGCTATGATAAGGCATCAACCTACATTGTACTTACCATTCTTATACTTAACAATATAAGAAAATTCTTCCACGAATTCTACCTATTTGGATTATCTCTTAGATAACCTCGGTTAACTCTTCAAATACCTCAATTACTCGTGATCAGTATAGATCACAAATTCCATTGGCAGTAAATAATGTTGCTAGACTGGTAAAGCTCAGATTAAGGAATAGAACTCCTTATCATACACTAAGTTGTTAAGTGTAGCTCCTCAAAATTTTGCACTAAAGTAGGAATAGGTTGGCCCTCCTACATTAGCACGACACCTATGCCTAATCCAAATGCATTGTATTCCATTTTAAACACTTTATTAAAGCTTGAAAGAGCTAAGATAGGGGTAGTAGTCAACCTCTCCTTCACCTCTTTAAAACTTCACTGCTTCTTCTCTCCCTATCTAAACTCAATATTCATTTTTCTCAATGAAGCAGCAATAAAATGATGCCAATCTGTAGAAGCTATAGACATTGGTAAAATAAGTCAACACTAGCCATTCCATAATCACCCTCACCTTCTTCTCATCAACTTGAATACCTCCTGCACCACTCATAACAAAACCCAACAAAATAACCTCGGATTAGTAAAAGTCACATTTTTTTAAGTTGGCATATAGCTTTTTAGCTCGGAGTTTAGAAAAAATAGCTCGAAGATGCTCACGACGTATCTCCAAGTTGGGGCTACAAATAAGAATATCGTCAGAACATACAACAACAAACTTTCCTATCAACTCTTAAAGAACATAGTTCATTAGCCCCATAAATATACTCAGTACGTTTGATAATCAGAATGTCATCATAAGCCACTCATATAACCCATGGCGAGTTTTGAATGTGATTTTCCACTCATAACCCTTCTTCATTCTGATCTAGTGGTACTTAGACTAAAGGTCGATCTTGGAAAAGATCCTCTCTCTATGTAGCTCATCAAGCATGTAATCAAGTCGAGGTATGGTGTATCTATAGTTGATGGTGATCTAATTGATAGATTGGTTATCCACACACCTTTGCTATGTGCCATCCTTCTCTAGCACTAATAAAGTTGGCACTATACAAGGGCTTAAGGATTCATGAACATATCCTCTCTCCATCAGCTACCTACAAGCTTGATAGCTTGCTCAAGATTTAATCGATATGTTGATTTTGTTCGGTAGTGTACCTCTTAGCTATAAATCAACAGCATGCTTAATTCCTCAGATTAGGGGTAGCCCCTTGGGTAGCTCATCAAGGAACAGGTTAGTAAATTCCTCCAATAGATCCCTCACCTTTGTAAGTAACTTGGCATTTAGAGGCTTCAACTTAAGCATCCTTCAAACCAATAGAAAGATCAACAAATCTAACTTCATCTCCTTTGATAGCTCAACTTGGGTAATCACTAGGGCCTTTTTCTTGAAAGTTCAACTAAGTTGAGCTTGAATGACCTTAACTTGCTCAAAGGATAGAGACTCAGTCGTACCCTTCTTCCTTCATCATCAAAAAAACAAGTATTTTTCTTCCCATCATAGATCACATGTTAATCAAACATCCATGGTCTTCCAAGAAGAATGTGTGAAGCACTCATAAGCAACATGTCACAAAGAACCTCGTCTCGATACTTCCTAATATAGAATGGTATTGCAACTTTCTTAATCACTTGCAAGGCTCCCTTATTACTAAGTCAATGCAATTTACAAGGTTTAAGGTAGGGTATGGTTAGCAAATTTAATTGCTGAACCATAAATGTAAAAGTAGCATTGGTGCAACTGCCACTATCAACAATAAGTGCATAAAGCATCCCTTTAACCCTATGCCTAATACAAAACAAGTTCTCATTTTGCTCATCCTTTGGTGATGGACTCACACTCATTACTCGCCTCAGTACCATAGCTACGGGCGTGAAATTACCCTTTTCATTGTATATGATTTCCTCCTCCTCATATAAGTCGACTTATCTAAATTCTTTCAGCTCTCATACCTCCTCATCAATGCTGTCGACCTCGATGTTCGATATTTCTCTTTTTATTATCATTGTTCTTCTACTCGAGCACTAAGCTACCATATGTTCGAATCCCTATCACATGAAACACTTTATCTCGCTTGTCTTTCTTCTTAAGCTCTATCCTTGCTCAAATTTCCTTAAGGCTTCTTTTTCCTCAGTTTAGGCAACTGATATAGGTCAAACCTCATTAGCTCTTCTTGGTTCCGTTCTCATAAGTCTACTTAGAATAGGTCACTTAAGGGAAGCTCAACTAACAGGAGCTCGAAATCTACTCATTCAACGTTACTCTATTATCTAAGTAGCTCAGATAGCTTCGTCTAATGTACCAATGTCCCTCGTCTCTAAGATATCCCTAGTATCATACTTCAATCTACTGATAAATCTAGAGATAGTTCGGTCTTTAGGTTCTACAACTTTATAGTGATTCATTAGCATTTGAGATTCTTTTACATAAGCATAAACACTTAAGCCTCTTTGCCTCAATTCTTGTAAACACTTAAACATATCTTATAGATAGTAGCTTAGTACAAATCTCCTTCTTATCACTCTCTTCTTCTCATCCCAATCTTTAACTTCTCTATCTCCTTCTTCGTGCTTAGTAGCTTGGAAAATTTTCCACCATAAGGCATCATATCCTATGAATTCTAGTATGACGAGTCTAACCTTAGCATTTTCACAAAATCCATGACATTCTAAAAGGTTTTCAATTTTATCTACCTAATCAAAGTAACAGCATAACCATTACCAAAGAAGCTTAGAATTTGCATCTTCAAACCTTCCACCCTAAGAGCTTAGATGTTTCGTTCTTCTCCCTCATAATATTCTTCCCGATCTTTACATAACTCCTCTTCTACTTCCTTTATTTCATCCATTGTAGGCCTATGTCAAGAAGGCCTTTCCATTCCTCCAGCTTGATGAGGTCAAATTGGGAATTTAACTCGATCAGGGTAGCCATTACCTCACACAAGTAAAGCTTCTATACAGTCTTTATATAGCTCACCTCTAAATTGCTACATATTACCATGTAAGGCAATAACTAAGTTCTTAACCAAATCAGTGAGCCTAGCAATTTTCTTATCAGCTAACTTTAAGGTGTAACTCCCTTAGTGGCTACGACAAGCATGAACACTACTCTCAACATCTTTAACAGTCCCATGAACACTGGAATCCAACATTGCTAAACTACACAAAACCCTTTTCAAAACCCAACTTTGAGCTACAACTCAACAAAACTCCCCTAAACTTCATCCAAACGCTACTAATAACACTTGTCATAACTGTAAGACAACAAAAACCACACACTTTGTTTTGTGAGTACAAAAACAGAGGAAAACAAAAGAACAAAATTAAACTTAAATATGTTTTCTTTCTCTAGCTTACTTAATACCCTAACCTAAAATTCTCTTTAAAGTTTCATCTCATCTAACTAATATTGAGAGGAACCAAGCATGGATTCATGTTCCTGAGTGTTCATAGACCTTAAAAATTTAAGTTGTCATATTAGTTTGATAAAAAACAATATGAACTGATAGCACAATTTGGGTACTGTTGGATATTTAAACTAGACATTTTTTCATGTCTTGGGTTTTTTTTTTTTTTTTTGAAGCACTTAATCCCATATGTTAATGGCTTCAACTTTTAAT
Organism: Lumnitzera racemosa; assembly: GCA_024138005.1. Taxonomy (NCBI): domain Eukaryota; kingdom Viridiplantae; phylum Streptophyta; class Magnoliopsida; order Myrtales; family Combretaceae; genus Lumnitzera; species Lumnitzera racemosa. The sequence goes on from JAMXBC010000008.1 coordinate 33,687,040, forward strand.
ATAATTGATGCAAAACTAGAGAGAAGTTTCTAGGTTTGGGCATGGTGCTACAATTTAGTTATAGATTTATGACTAGTGTTTGCTTGGTTGTTGTAATGGGGTATGTTGGAGGTATACCTACTATTGTAGGTTATGCCAAGGATGGTCATATGGTCTTGTGGTCTTATGCTATCGTGATGTTGTTTGACGAGAGTTTTGTGGTGAAAAAGGTAGTCATTGTTGTTGGAGTAGGAGATTTTGGTTAGTTAGAGAGGAAGAAGAAGAGAAAGATATTAAGAGTCCTTTTTTCTCATAATTGCAACCCTTAGGTTGGAGGTATGAATTGCAATTCCTAATTCTTATGAAGGAATCATAATTCTAGAAAGGAGACAACGTAATAAAGTTTTACTAAAGATAGAAACATTGCCTTAGCACCAATATCAAATATGCAGGTACAATAAGATGTAGATCTATTAAAGAATCACATGCAGAGTTATGTAGCTAAGAGAACAGTAATAGTAGGTACAATAAGATGTAGATTTGTTAAAGAATCACATGCAAAATTAGGCAGCTAAGAGAATAGTAAGAGACATGAAATATCATGTCTTGAATCCAGTAGTACCTTAGTAGTCTACCACTTATCCTACTTCAATGGTTTATGTAAGGATTATTAGTTAGGTATGCCTCTAAACAAATTTTCAATTCAAAAATCCTTCAATTAGGTTTACAAATTGATTTTCAAAGAATTAAGGGATTTTGAATCCTTGGCATAATGCCATCTATAAACTAGTAGTTTTATAGAAACCAAGGAAAACCTCTCATCTCTCTCTCTCTCTCTCACCCACACATACACTCCACGTACATACACCCTACATACAGTACAAATATGCACACATGCTCACACATATAGATGTCACCAAGTCATACACACTAAAGTATTAGAACACTTAGACTAACAATGGTAGAACACGATGGAAATGAGATATGGGTTTAGCAAATCATGGGCAGTCCAATAGATATGACTTAAGGACAAACTGTATACAACTTAAACTAATATTTTAATATTATGCATAAATACTAACTTACGAGCACATGGCATCCAAAAGTGTTTGATAAGAGTAAACACTCAAGAGAAAATGGTATATCCAATATTCAAGAAACAATTGATTCTAGCTATTGCAGAAATGAGGCCTTATATACTCAATCTTTGAAGGTTTATACGTGTAATGAAATTATAAAAGGGTAAATAATCTAAAAGAGATAAAATACATATCGAAGACTAAGAATGCACTAAAAAGGGTGAAATTGAGAAAAGATAAAAGGAATATGTTAGAAAACTATAATCCTTAGCATTTAGGCTAGGACATGTGTTGCTTTTGGGTTGGGCTTCTCTAACAAAAAGGGAAAGAAGTATATCTAAACTATTCCCAATAGAAATTAACAATAATTCTTCAAACAGGTCAACGACCAATAAGAATAGCTCAAATTGGAAAAAAGGGGTAAGCATCAACTCAATCAAGCAAAATGAGATCTACCAGTTTGTTGGGGATTGCTCAGTACATGCTAGGAAGAGCTTAGAGGACTTGCAATCAAGTCGGGAGTTATCTTTGCCTAGATGAGTGACAGGTACTCGGGCTTAGGGAGATGACTAAGGCTTCGAACAAGATAGGGAACCTTGTCTTGAGCTAGCTGATTAGTCAAAATGCAACAAATTAAGCCTTAAAGGCTCGACTCCATGTAATTAAGCCACGTATTTGATCCCCATCATACATACATGTGCACTTGCGCACACATCTGTATATAAAATATCATCTTCATAAAGTACTTAAGCCATAAGGCTACAAGCAACCATACAGGCTTAACATCCTTAACCTTAGACCAAAAAACTCGTACCCATTTGGGGCTCCAACAAATAGGTTAAAGTTTTTGAGTTTTAAGTTATAGTAGCTCATTAATTATAGACCGAAATAGGTTGCAAAATAAACACAAAGGCACATAGTCACCCTCAAACAAAAAAAGTATAATAAGTCCTACAAATTTACAAGTCCTCCGCTAAGTTAACCTTCTCATTTGATTCCACACCATCATCAAACCCATATCTAACTAAATCATAAGCATAATCAACAAAGACGTCCTCACTTAAGAAGATAAGAAGTGAACCTTATGAGGCTAAATGCACAACAACCATAAACAAAAGCAATATGAGTTATACACACCTATCCTAAAGCATCAAGTAAGGTTCATCTAATAATTAGATTAGAGCATCAATAAATCTACAATCATGGAGGCCTTGTTATAGACTATTCCATTAGCTTTTCTTTCTTTATTTTTTCTTAACCCAAATATTCCATTGTCTTTTTGGTATAGGTCAATTACTCACTCTAAAATGAATTTGAAAGTAATGGTTAAATTGATTCAACTTAATAAAACAATAATCTATAGACCAAATAAACCAGCAAATGGATCAACCATAAACCTCCACCATCTTCTTTCCTAGCTCTACCTAATTTATCATTACATTGGAGCTTTGTTCAACCGGCTAAACTGGGAATTAGATGCCAAGGAGCTTCTCTCTTCTGTCAAATTTACCATCATCAACAAAACTTAATTTTTAATAAAGAAAATCTTTAGAATTATTATCAGATTTAGACTTGAGGTCAGGTTAAACCTAGCCCGAACCCACCAATCATGGGCTTAGGGGCCGGTGAACCATAACCGGCCCAACTGAGGCAGGTTCCAGGCTGATTCAATAGGCTTACCGATTCACAAGCCGGTTCCTTAACCTGTGATCCATCTCCTTCTTTTTTTAACATTTTTCCTTTTCCCAAGTAGTTTCATTTTTCTCCTTTCCTAAATTATGCGTACTAATATATATGAATTTTAAATTTGAATAGTAAACATTTGTACAATATTCTGTCACGTAATGATATTGTACCATAAATTAAAAAATTATATTGTACATGAGATGTAACAAGAATGCAATTATTATATTTCAATGACTTTAAAATTAAAATTTTTTATTGTACTATGTTAGTAGTTACCTACGTATTCAATATATAAAATCACATAATCGTAATTTCGGAATAATTTTTATATATTTTTTAAAGCCTTTAGTGTGATACTCATTTTTTATATTTGAAAAAAAAAACCGTCATATTTATATAATTAGTCATTTCAATTTTTTTAAAAAAAATTCATACTATACAAACTAATTTCCAAAATAATAGCAATATTGCTTACTCCTAGATTAAAAAAAAAAAACTTGATTAAAGCTTTTTGTAGAAAAAATTATTTAATTTAAATATCGAATATGTAAAATTGATAGGAAAAAAATTACAAATACTAATCAATTAAAAAAAATTTCAAAAATTTTTTTTTTATTAAATCCGATCGAGCTGACTAGTTGAATCACTAATTCATCTTCGAATCATTGATCTACTGATTTAGATGGGTCACTACTTATAACCCATATAAATCTACCAAACCTATCAAGTCGAACTGATCATTCCAAATTTGAGCCAATTTAATGAACCGCCGGGCTATATTGGAGCTGATTCACGTCAAGTTCAAGCCAGTACATGAATTGAATATGACCTACCCCGAGTCTAATCAAAATAACCACCTCAGATCTTTGGAGATTCAAAGGAAGAAAGGCCAATTAATCATTACAGTTGCATCTTTTTTATAAGTATTTCATCAAATCTTGTCGGTACATGTACTAATCAATCATCAAAGCGTGCGTGAGGACGGACCAGAAATCATCACATGTTTGCCAACTTTATCTGGCTCCGATAAAGACAGCTACTTCGGCCCGTCTTCGTTGTAAAATAACTTAATTTTTTCTGAGTTTAAAAAAGAAAAAGAAATTCTTACGCATTTAAATTTTTTGAAAGATGTAACTATACATTTAAACTTCTAGATTAGTGGTTACATCACTTCTTAAATATGTTTTTATAAATGTATAATAATGCTGAAAATATAAAAAAAATTGTTGAAATTGTGTTCCCTTAATTTTCTTGGGGGCAATCATTTAGAACAGTCATCATGCCAACTGTGAAGGTGATGGGTTCCCGTTTAGCCAAATCATGACCACGAAAGATGTTGTCCTCTTATTACCAAAAAAACGAAAACTATGTTGTCTGATTTTAAAACGTGTCTTTTGTCTTTAATTCAACATTTTGATCTTAAAATAAATAAAATAAAAAATAAACGAATGATACGGATTCCGAAAATAGACTAAATTACAATAATATCATAGAATTAGAAAAAGACCAGTACCTAATCTTTTATTTCACATGAGGAAAAGTGAAAGGAAAGGAAATATGCGAGAAAAATAAAAAGTTTCCCTTATTTAACCAAGATTGTGAACGAAGAGGCAAAAGAAAAAGAAAAGTAAGTAATTTCCTCGAACCCATCATTTTTCGGTCCCTTCTAAATTTGAGAGAGGAGAGTAGGAAAGCAAAAAAAAATTGCTCAATTTCATATCCTATCTCTCTCTTTTATTATTTTTTTTATTATTATTACATTTCATAGGCATATTGATAAATTTATTCTATAGTCTCTTTAATGTCTTCAATAATACTTAACTTTCCTTTACTTTTCCTTTCTTTGTTATTCAAAAAAAATTGAAGGTAATTTTTTAATCATAATTATTTCTCCCATTGCTATTTTATTCCTAATTTGATTCATTCCATCATAGTTTAAAGGTGAGTGCTATGTGAGGCATAATGTATAATGCTCTACTCATACTTTACATTGTAAGTATAGGTTCCTAAATTTTAGGGCTAAAACTTACCCTACAACCTATATCATATAGTAACTACAAGATTAGGGTATATTGTGACATCTATAAACTTTCCATTATATTTTTAAAATACTAAAATTTTAAAGTAAAGTTTTGACATTCTAAATCTATCAATATTTTCATAACATCCTATTTATTAAAATTGAATAAAAGTATAGGAGTTTAAAAAAGTAACATTCAAACTTTATTTCATATGACGTTCTAAAGAGAGATGATATTATAAAACAATATGTTTATTCAGAGAGTACACTCTTTACCTCTTCAAACTATATAATTTATTAGAAAGTTTAACTCGCTTACATAAAATATATAACATCAAATCTATTTTACTAAGTTCACATGTACAAAGTTCAATGAAAATATATCAATAAACGTAAAGCTAGTAAACAATGATAAAATAGACAAGAAAGATGAAAAAAAAAAAAAAAAGAAGGTGAAAGGAAATTCTTTCCGGTTTCTTATGAATGATGGGGTTGACAAATAACTCATATATTTCTTTCTTTCTTTTCATTTTGCTAAAATTTAGAATATGGATGTATATATATAAGGGTAAATTATGTGAATACTCCTAAAACTATTGAAATTGAATGTTCATTTTTCAAAACTCAGCACCTATACCCATTGAAACTATTTTGGGACCCACTTTTATTGTCTGTTGCTGCTTATGTGTACCATGATGCTGACCTAAACAAAAAAATTAGGAGAGACAAATGTCATGTCATTTTTATTTTACTAATATAGACAATTTTACCCGTTTTAAAAGATTAAGCCAAATCTAAATTTTAAAAACCGATGCATATTCAATTGAAAAAAGAAAAAGGAAAAAAAAAAAAAGAAAAAAGACCATGTAACTTAAAACAACTACATATATCATGGTCAAAGGAACACAGAACCACATGATGAATCTCTCCTCTGCTCTCCAAAATAAACATTCGAAAAACCCTCCTTAACACATTGAAGGCTTAACCTTCAATCTATTGTGAAAAACCACAGATTGAAACCTCCCATCTGGCAACAATTACACATAATTCCAAAATACGGATGTCCAATTATTGAAGCAATTCAAGGAATACAATTAATGCAGATCTATCAAGATATCACAAGGTTAAACTTTTGTTTAGAAGCGATTCAAACAAGTAGATATATAGTCTTGGTTTATTTGTTTAGACTGCAAAACTATGATAAGTTAGGAGCCTTATCTTGAAGAACTAATTTCTAAAAGGAACTGGAAAGCTGTGATAAAAACTAGCAGAACTCATTTCATATTTAGAGTTAGAATCCTCGATCTATTTCGTGATGCTCAATTGTTACAAGTCTCAGGCCAGTCGTCCTTTTTTTTTTTTTTCTCCCTTTTCATTTTCATTGAAGAAGGGGCATTTTTTATATTGCAAATCCGGCTTAATCTTTAAATATGGGCAAATTGTACCTGTCAGTAAAATAGAAGTGAAGTGGCATTTGTTTTTCTTAATTTTTTGTCCATATCAACATTATGGTACATATAAGCTGCCAACACACAATAAAAGTGAGTCCACAGTGACGTTAAGGATCCAAGTGCTGAGTTTTGAAATATAAACAGTTTTCAAAGGATGTCCATGTAATTTACCTTAATTATTTTGCATTATCATTATTCAATAATTTAGGTGATTATAAACTATAATAAAAGCTATATCTATATATATATATATAAAAGTATAAGTTTTAAAGTAAGTATATAATATCAAAATATCATATCTTTATCCTATGTTATGAAAACAAGTTCTAAGATTTATAAATTATATTCGAAACCTATCTTATAGTTTTCAATATCTATTTAAAACCTATCTAATTAAGTTGGTCACTCACCTCATTTCACACGAAATAAAATGTTATTATTTGAGAAATTTGTGCCTTTATGAAACGGATAATCACGGTAATTGAATTTAGGGATAGATAAAAAAAGAAAGTAATAAGTTATTCACCGAGATAATTTTGTACAGGGCTTGATAATGGGTGCATTTTAGATACTCATTAAATTTGCTTAATGAAAGAAAACACAATTCTTAAAAACTGGTAACGTAATTTATTAGTAAAACAAATGTTTTCAAATGATCAATTTGACTGGTGATTTATGCACCCATTAAAAATCCTTTTTTCATTTACAAGACATCCAATAATTAGTTTGTACATCGAAAAAACATTCTATAATATTATGTATCTTATATTTTACATCTCTAATAAATAAAATAGGACGTAAACAAAATTATAGCTATGGATGCCTTATAAATGTATAACGATTTCTCGACGATCAAAATTACATAAGGTCATGTGTAACACCCATTGAAAGTTCCTTTTCACAACACGTGGCATTGGCTAACTACTTTTTTCCATTTATGGACGACCCATTTCATGGTATTGCCTTTCTCCTTTTTTAATATGTCAAACAAATAAAATCTTCTAAATGCACCAAAGGGGAAAAATAAGAAAAAGAAAAGGGAGCAATTTAATGCTTCATAACATACGTTATAATTGTAATACTTTTAAAAAAAAAAAATGAAGAAGAAGAAGAAGAAGAAGCGATTGTTTTTATGGATATCCTAACAAAAACCTCATAAAAAGTAAGTCCTCTCCTTCCAATATCGTAATCCTCGGTCCATCTGTGGCAGAGTTAGATTGACATTTAGCACTTAATTGACGAAGTTTTAGGAGTAAAGACGCCGTTGTTTTTAACTTCAAAAAAGTTCTACATAAACCTGGTGCGGTTCAGACCAGCCTATGACCGGCGGTGCACAGTTCTCATTGTGGTGGTACTGGCAATGCCCCCGCCGAGGCCGGTTCCATCAACCGCTGGTTCTGATTTATGATTCTAAACTCAATTTGCCCCCCATCTGATTAAATATGCTCTCGTGCTCTTGCAGTTGCAATTTGCTCGATTCCGTATTTTTGCTTTATAGGACAATTTTATAAATTGTAAATATAACTTACGCATAATTATTTTTAAGTAGTAAATGATGTGAAAGAAGATAAAATATATTAATTTATTTGATTACATGTACTTGGAGGGGATTTCAAGAGCAATTCCACCATTATAAAAAATAGCAATGTAGGAAATAAAATAAAATGGTATTATTACCCTTACATTTACATCATCTAACTAATATGAAATAATTATAAGTAACACAAAACAAAAAAAAAAAATCAAAAGTCACATTGATATTGTTAATACTTTCTACACGTTATAAATTTTTATAAGTAGTGCTATAATTTGTATTTCAATCATTATTACTATGATATTTATTCTAAGAATCCTGAACCATTAAAGTAGGTTATTGACGTCAAGCTAAATGTAGACATCAATAATTGATGAGAGATAGAGAAGATAATTAATTTGACATGTCATTGATTTCTAAACAAATGCCATAAAATAGAACACATGATATTATGATAAGATGCATGAAAAACATTTACAATTAAATAAGAATTGTTAACTGTTTTGCTATTTGCAGTTATAGCTCTCCATTATATCCGTTGCATGTAAATGCAAGTGGTTGTTATCTCTATCTTGCATATACTTTTTCCACCTCCAAATTCACTACTTGCTAGCTACTTTCAAATCTAGGCATCAGTCATGTTTAAAAGACTATCCAACATGGAATGAATGGAATTGGACAATGATAAACCATTTGCAAGCAACAACTACAAAGGAATGCTAAAAAAAATACTTGGTAATGGTTTAAAATACTTACTCAACTGTTGATTTATTTTCCATGCAGTTCATCACAAATGTACATGTACTGTATATCATAGGAAGCAAGTCAGTGTTCCATGATAGTACATTGTTTTGGTTCCTGTATGTCTCCTTAAGTTTTTACATATCTATGATTAACTAAATGTAACTCACATGTTTTAATAGCTTCAGATTTAGGGGAAAAAATGATATAATAAATGCAATACTAATAATATAGAGCTTAAGAAATTTTTTACAACATGAAAAGTATTAACATATGACACGTGTATCAGTATATGTGTGTTTGTGCTGCATAAAATGAAGCATGGTCCTATTTGTAATGCGATGAAATGAAATGAACATTGCACGGCCTATAAATCATTGTCCTAGTTGAAAAAGATTAGCCAACTTTGCAAAGTTTGTTGTGCATTCAATGTCCTCAGATTTCATCTCCCATGTCCAATAGCAATAACGGCCTTATAAAATTGATGTCTTTTTTCGTGTCTTATTGGTTTCTTCTTCTTCTTTTTTCGCATGTTTATGCTCATAGTAAATTGTCCTTGAAACCAGCTATTCTATCATTTTTAGGAGCATAACTATCCCAAAATTATAGAATCGTTAGTCTTAAGGATGGTCAATGACCACAAGCACAATGCAATTCCCAATTTTATAACCATTGTGCTAGTTTTATTTTAGATCTTGGTTCATAATTGGACCATGCCATGGTCTATTTCCACGTCTTATAACATTTTTGGATAATTATTATTGACAGGACTCTTTAGATATGGGCCTCTCAAACTTGTCCAAATCTAACGCGCCTTGCCACCTAAGGCTCGCCGCCATGGGCTCAAGCCCTAAGCCTGAATTGATCAAGCCTAAGGAGCCCTTCAATGGCTAGAAGTCACAAGACAAGGATGAGAGACCAAATCAATACCCATTTCTAGTATATGTGGGATATGTCTGACAACACAACCCTACTCCCCTATAATTGCTAGAGAAGATCTCTTTCACTAATTACAACTGCCGACGCCACTCCACTATAAAAACCAATCCACTACCTAACGGTAAAATTCTCTACATACTGCACATTAAGCTTGCTTATTACTCTAAAACACCTTCTATTCTCTAAAAATTCATTACTAACTTAAGTATCGGAGTAGACATACTAGATAGCACCCTAGTGTCTCCTCACAGTGTTTTGTTTTACAACCTTACTATGTGTAGAGTCTAATCTCTTCTGGTAAATACCTTAAGATGACATTTAGCGTCGTTTATGGGAACCTAAATTCCTAGACCTAAAACCTCAAGCATACTAAGCACATTTCCTACAAGCAATTCCTAGACATCATGTCTCACCACGATAAGTAGGAGAATCACCAGTTAATGAACAACCAACCCTCGAGCAACTAGCCTTTCCTAAAGGCTACACTAGAGGAGTGCTTAGAGCATACAAAATGCCTAGCTGAAGAGTATGCTACTCAAAACAAGCTACTCCGTGCTCGCCTCGAAGAAGTAGAGTGGCATAGTGCACAAACCCAACCCTTCCCCCCTCCCCCTTTTAAGAAGCTTCGAATGCTCGCATTGGGCAAAATAGCCACCGGTAATAGCAACAAAATGGTAAGGATCAGCAACCTAATCCCCTATTGCAGTAACAGCCAATAAGGTCTGCAGCCACCTACGACCGAAATGTAACTAGTAACGAGCAAGTAGCCAACTTGCAAGAAGTATTAACTCATTCAATAACATGCCAAGCTCACCTAGTAAACGATGCTGACCTTAACAAGCTCCATGCAATGATGAGGAGGCTCTTTAAACAACAAGGGAGTAAGGCCATTGGTGACGTTAGGTTAGTTACCAGCAATAAAACCCCCTTCGCCGGGGGCATCCAAGATAAAGTGTTGCCTCTCAATAGCAAACTTTCGTCCTTAAACCAGTATGATAGTACAGGTAACCCTAATGATCATCCCCTCTACTTCCGTACCCTCATGAACCGTTATGGTCATGGGGATGCTATAATATGCAAGGCTTTCCCAAGTACCCTAAGGAAATCAACTCAGACGTGGTTCAACCACCTCTCAAACAATTCTATCGATTCCTTTGATAAGCCAGCATAGAGATTCAGCCTCTACTTTAAGGCTAGCAAGCCCCCATCCAATGATACATCGTCCTTATACCTCATAAGGCAAGGTAAAGGCAAATCCCTACGTGACTACATAGCCCCATTCAATAATACCGTGGTCAAGGTCCCTCAACTGGAAGAAGGAGTTATTGTTCATGCAGCCTAGTTCGGAATCAAACCTTCGAGAGACTTTACAAAAGGCAAGCCCATGATCCTAGTCGACTTCTAGAATAAAGCTTAGAACTACATCGACTAGGGGGACAATATTAGCGCTAAACGTAACGCCAACCTAAAAAGGTAAGGTAGGAGGCAAGACAAGGACAGATTATTCGTAAAGGATTACCTTCGCAGAAGGGCACTGAGCAGACTCGAGGGAGAAAGCTCGAGAAAGAAGAAGTGCTAAGCAGCACAAGATCCGCTCCCTCCTCCCATTTACACATAATATACCCCCTTAAATAAACCCATTGCTTAAGTCTATTCTGAAGTGAAACACCAAACTTTGCTACAAAGGCTGAAAAAAATGTGGGGAAACTCCAATCATTAGAGCTCTGATAAGCACTACCAGTTCTACGATAACCATGGCCATACCACCAATGAGTGCTTCTTACTGAAGAACACAATCAAGTATGCCATTCAGTAAGGCTACTCCAATGAATATGTGGCCTATCCGAAGAACAAGGATTGTTCTAATGATGATGGAGATAAGGTACTTGGGAGGCGACGGATCAAAAACACCCACATCAAGTAGAAAAATGACCACTGCAATGACAATGCCCCTAACAACATTAGTAATGTAATTATTGGGGGGGAGCATACCTTGGGAGTCGGCTAAGCACTGACAACTCGATTAATGCCCCATCAAAGGTGCTGGCTATTGTGAACCTTAACCAAGAATAGACAAGGCTGATCACTGGATGGATTCAAGCTTGCAGAAAGCTCAAAAAGGGTTAATAGGGAAAGGTACGAAAAGAGCGACAATGATGAATGAAACAGTAAGCAAAAATCCACGAACAGCTCCAGAGGATATGACACACCAATAGAACTTCCGAGGACTAATGGCACAATTCGATATAATACACGAATTAGTCCAATAAAGTTACTCGCCATCTAATACCGAGAGTAAATAATAGTATTTACGCAAGAAAGAAAGAACTCAAGTGTATTAAAGGTAATCTTTCCTTACAGCTATAAGTACAAGGGTATTTATACACGTAAGTTAGGGTAACTTGTCCAAAAGGGAAAAGACAATAAGAACATTTCCTAAAGAAACAATGTATATGATACAAAATGAATATACAAGGAAAACAATCATTGGTACTACAGATTCTACATATGATATTGTACATATAGCAATGCTGCATTAGCGAGGTTATCAGGAGATGCGAACAAAAAAGTATGGACAAATGGGCTTGTCCAAGTAGGGATGGCTTAGTCAGTCCAGATTCTCTATCTCTCGGCTTCTCGACAATGATGATATTGAGTGATAAGTCGGCTCAGTACTAGAGCATAATCATCAATTCCAAATACTACAGAATAATGGGTGGTCAAACGATACGACATTAAAGGTGACTCGACAAGATAATACTCATCCTCAACAAGGGTTGGTTGGAACATAAGAATTCATCGTGCAACCCCTCTAGTCCTCAGGCTTAACAATAGGTCAAAGGTCTCGTAGCTTAATTCCCATCACTAGTCATAAGGGAGAAGAGACAGAAGTTAAACACTTCCATTTCCTTCTCTAATGAAGACCTTGAAGGGATTGATACACCCCATCAAGATGTCCAAGTAATAAGGGTAAAGATCTCAAATTTTGAGGTCCTAAAGATTATGGTAGCCACTGGTAGTTCCACCGACAAACTTTTCCTCCATACTTACTAGAGGATGAAGAAAAAGTACTACTAGTGAAAATGAAGCCATATCACCATAATCTAATTAACTTCAACGGAAGTACGATCTAAGCCAAGGGAATCATCACATTAGACATGGAACTTGGCAATGACTACCACATAGCACAATAACCCGTAGAATTTATCGTGATTGACTGCCCCTCCCCCTACAATGCACTCTTAGAAAGACCAAGCTTGAATACATTCGAGGTAATCACATCCTCTCTTCAACTAAAGGCTAAATTTCCAACCCTAACTAGAGTGGGAGTATGTAGGTATGATCAAGGTCTCTTGCGAGAGTTGTACGTTAAAGCTACCAAGGGAGATGTTGTCTTCACTCTAGAGATCGGCCTACAAGAGAAGCTAGCTAAAATGGGTGAGTCGGGGGGAAAAAACAGAAGAAGTCCAAATCAAACCCCTACTCAAGCAAACTACAAAAGCCGGGATTATGACCCCACCTAAAGTGAAGAATGAGATCATCGCTCTCCAGCGAGTAAATTCTGACAAGTTCACTTAGTCAGCATTAAACAAGCTTAGAATCTTGCCCAACCTAGCAATCCATAGCCTCAATATCAAACTACAACATAGCCTGTCAAGCAAAAAAAGAGGCATTTTACTCCAAAGAGGCAGGCTACAATTGAGAAAGAGGTATAGAAGCTACATAAGGCTGGCTTTGTAAGGAAGGAAAAGTACCTAACCTGGTTAACAAACATGGTGCTAGTCAAGAAAAAGAATGGGAAGTAGAGAATATGCATTAATTACACCAACCTCGATAAATCTTGCTCTAAAAACCATTTCCCTCTCCTAAAGATCGATCAACTCGTTAATTTTACTTTAGGATGCTCTCCGCTAAGCTTTATAGACGCTTTCTCGAGGTACAACTAAATCAAAATAGATCTAAAGGACTCAGTCCATATCTCCTTTATCACTAATTACAATACGTATTACTTTATCGTGATGCAGTTTGGTCTGAAAAATACTAAGGCCACATATTAACAAATGGTGACGAAATTGTTCAGGCTCTAGATCCGATGCAATTTGGAGGTGTACATCAACAACATGATTGTCAAAAGCCAGAAGCTAGATGATTTGATGATCATGTTAAGGACCTCTAAGAAGCCTTCGATCAAATGCATACATATAATATGAAGCCAAACCCTTAAAAGTGCATCTTCGTGGTCAAATCCGACAAATTCCTCGACTTCCTAGTAACTCAAAGAAGTATTGAGGCAAACCCCAAGAAGATTACCACCATTAAGGGAATGAAGTCTCCAACCTTAGTTTAAGACGTATAAAAGCTCACCAATATAGTAGCCACATTGAATAGGTTCATCTCAAAGAGCGCAGACAAATGCGTTAAGTTCATTAAAATCCTAAAAAATCTCAAGGGTTTTAAATGACTCGGAAGTGCGCCATCACTTTTGAGTAGTTCTAGGACTTCCTCACATGCCCATCGATCCTCTCTAAGCTTGTCCACAGGGATGACCTATTTTTGTACCTGGCCATAAGCAACCGGTGCTCTCCTCTATACTAGTCAGAGTAGAGAGAAGAGAATACATGCCTATATACTATGTCAACTATATGCTTTACGGACCTAAGGTTAGGTACACCCAAGTAAAAAAGTTTACCTTGGCTATCGTTATCACAGCACAACAGCTAAAGCCCTACTTCTAAGCACACCAAATAATCATACTCACAAATCAACTACTATGTACTATGTTGCAGAAACATCATGTGTCTGAGCAGATGATGAAGTACACCATGGAATTGAGCATGTACAAAATCCAGTATCAACCACAAACGACCTATAAGGCACAAGTGCTAGTCGACTTTGTGGTAAAATATACAAGAGAGGAGAAAGCACCACTAGAAAATGGCAAACTGGTGTAGACTCTCCATGTCAACAGGTCATCCACCTTAGGAGTTAGAGGTGTGGGTCTTATTCTGACCAGTTTATACAAAGTTACAGTCTACTATGCCTTGAAGTTCGAGTTTGATTCTAGCAATAACAAATCAAAATATGAGGCCCTTATCGCAAGTCTTAAGTTAGCCACAGAAATCAATGCCAAGCATTTATAAATCTTCTCAGACTCTATGCTTGTCGTCTAACAAGTCTGAGGCTAAGGACAACACAATAATTAGGTACCTTGAAAAGGTGAAGAACCTTCTAGTTAAATTCCCTTCATGGAACATCATGAAGATCTCTTGACTCAAGAATTCAGTAATAGATTGGCTATCCAAGCTTACCTCTACTAAGATATAAAAACCCAAGGTGAAGGATAGGAAAATCTTTATAAAATACCTACTAGAAAAGAGCAAGTTTTGGAATTAACTACAACAACACCAAAGTCGAGCTAGATGGATCTTATCCAAAGTCATTTGGAGTAAGGCATGTTCCTAAATAACAGAAGGGAGGCAAAGAAACTCCAGCATCATGCCACCAACTATACGTTAGTCAACTATGTCTTGTATTGCAAGGGAGTCAACCTTCCCCTACTTTGATGCCTTCGAAAAGGTGAAGGGTTACACATAATGGAAGAGCTATACGCCAGAGTGTGCAATAAAAATATCCAGTCCCAAGCCCTCTACCTGTAGGTACTATAACTAGGGTATTATTGGCTTACCATAAGGCAGAATACAAAAGGCATAACCTAAAAGTGCCCACAATGCTAAAAGCATGCGTGCAGTCAATTATGTACTTAACACTAGCCTCTAACCCCTGACCAACCTATAACCATTTGCATAATGGGGTATCGATATTCCCGGTGCCTTCCCGAAAGCTTCAAGAGAATGGCATTTCGTAATTGTTTCCATCAACTAATTCACAAAGTGGGTAGAAGCTAAAGCGATTGCAAAGATTAAGGAGAGAAATGTTGAATCTTTCGTTAGAAATAACTTTCTCTCTCGGTTCGAGGTTCTCTATGCTCTCATTATAGATAATGGGTGACAATTTGATAACCTTAAGTTTAAGGAGTTCTGCGCCAAACACCACATCACCCTATACTTTACCTCAATTACTCACCACCAATCAAACAAACAAGTCGAGGTAACCAATCAAATTATGAAATAGTGGACAATTGGAGCTCTCTCAAAACTTTTTATTTTCCTTCTATAAGCACCACATCACTCTATGCTTCACCTTAGTTGCTCACCACCAATTGAACAAATAAGTCTAGTTAACCAATCGAATTATGAAATAGTAAACAATTGGAGCCCTCTCAAAACTTTTTTATTTTCCTTCTATACTTTATTTATTGGGTAAATTAATTAATATAAGGACCATTCCAAAAATATTTGAAAATTAATTAATGTAATGAAGTTAAGAAAAAAATAATAATATATAAAATAAAAATTAGTATTAAAGGGAAAAAGTTATTGCCAACCATCCCCTACCTATAGATGGTTGGTGATGGTTTTTTTTTTTTTTTCTTCTCAATTAGAACTCATTATTTTAAGTGTATCGTGCTATACTCATTGAGTGATGGATGGCATAGCATTGAATATGTTTGTCCATCATCCTCAAACGAAAAAAGGGAAAAGGAGGAAAGAAGCAATTCTAGATTATGTCGTTGGGAAAATAAAAGTGAAGACTAACTCATAAGTCACTATATCATATTTTTGCTGGATTAACAACTAATTTTAATTACATGAGGTGGTCGAATAACAATAACTAGACGCTTATATTGGTATGTGCCATAAATTGATGATTCCCCATGTGCAAGCTTAAAGGATCACTTTTTTTTTTTTCCTTTTTTTGCAAACTATGATAGATAGAGGATTTGAACTCTAAACTATTTTGATAAAAGATCAATATTAGACTACAATGATCTTGATTACAAAGGATCACATTCAATATCACATTATTAGAAATAAGATTTGATATATTAATAATTTTATAATCATATCAAGGAATACTTCAATAATCAAATTATCATTATAACTTAATATAATTGAAATAATTTAATTAGTTTTTACGTGATTTTATTAGGGAATTACTCGGTCTAAATGGACGTCAGGTCCATGGATTTTAGCCATGGGCTCAGACACGTGGACCTATTTTGTGGGCATAGGTTTTTTTTTTTTTTTTACTGGAAGGCCTAGTACCAGAGTTTCTAAATAATGCGTATGCTGGTGCATGAAGTGGGGGGTTCTTTTCTCATACAAAACACGAGTAGTCCTCGGTGTTTCCAGTAAAAATATCAAAATTACATGCTTTTGCTGCCTCCTGTAATCAACAAAGATTGGTGCAGGTTTTTTCATTCCTTTTTCATTTTCTTCTTATTCCGCCTAGCTCTGGACAAGTTAAAAACAGCCAAGTCATCCTCACTAATGGAGGAGGAAGTCTTCATTGCGCATGAGTGAACCTGATTTACTTCTTCTTCTTCTTCTTTTTTTTCCAGAAAAATCTGATTTACTTAAAACCAGGCATTTAAAGTAGGTAAACAAATAAAGTAGGCAATTAAACATGCTAAATAGAACTCAGGCCCAAAGGAGTGGACCCATGGGCCCATGAATGGCCCTCACGCCTATCTCATTTAGGGCCAGCCCTACCCATCTTGTGAGTATAATTTTCCTATCTAAAGCTTAGTCCCAATCGTGTGCAACAATATGTCCGCTTGTGCCAACCTGGTGAGTGAGGTGGTAGTCGTAAACCGCCTGTGGGTAGCGCTGGCAGTGAATCGCTGAGTTGATCTCAATTTTTAGTTTGGTTATCCTATGTTAAAAACTCACAAACCTCCACTAATATGGGTCGGCATCAATAATTGAGATATTGATTTATAATTGAGATATTGATTTGAACTGCTTAAATGATTCAAATTTGATTCTCACGAATAGAAAAAATAAAAGAAATCTTCTCTCCTTATAAATCCTCTAAACCAATGTAGATTTGCTCCTTTTGATCCACCCAACCGCTAACCGCTAGCTAAAGTTGATGTTTCCACATAAAAAACACAAAGGATTCTTAGTGGTTTGGTAAAAATTTTATAATCACATAGGAAACACAAAGCATAGTCCTACATGTTGAAATTGCGTTTTCTATAATCTACAAAAGTGTGGATACGTTTTCTAAGAGAATCAAAAAAGATGCCATTTTGTAATGAAAGGCTTGGTGGAATGGAACCAAAATACCCTGCAAATTGGCCAGGAATAGAGCATAAGCATCAAAATCAATGGAAAAATTCATTCAGTACAAAAATCTAACAGGAAACATTAATCTATCGAGGACTCTTGTCTGCGTAGCTTCTTCTCCTAATAAGATCTCCAACTCTTCTAAACAATGCCCTCTTTCTCCTGTCTCCATTGTGAGATCCCTCAAGTCGTTCAAAATCTTCATCATTCGCTGCTTCTCCATCACTCTTACTGGACAAAGAAGGCTTCTTCAAACATTGATTGCCCGAGTCCGCGTTCGGCGATACCACATCAAATATTGATCCCTTTAGTGGATCAGCGATTTCAGGACTGTCCTCTGCATCCTTGTGATTACGAGTATTATCATCACCATCACACATATCTTTATGTTTAGTATGGATCCTAAGCTCCTTAAGATTGAAACTGAATGCCTTGCCCAGTCTCCTGCCGTTTTTATTGCCTGCGTTGTCCGTTGTGCTTTCAGACTTGAATTTCTTGCCCAACTCCTCAATTTCTTCCTTCCTTGACTCCTTCACCGAAAGCAACCTCTTCAACTCCTTGATGCTCTCCATCGTTGCAGCTTCATTAGTCCTTAAGTTTTCGATCTCTCGGGTTAGGAAATTCAAAGCATCATCCTTCTCGGCTAAGGTATCTTTCAGTTGGGAATTCTCTTCCCTTGCGATGCTTGCGGCTTCTTTCGCGACGCTTGCTTCGTTCAAAGCCGCTTTGAGGATGTCCCTCAACTTTAGGTTCTCTAGCTTGGATGAAGTGAGCTTGTTATCGTTCTCTCTAAGTGATTCGAGCAGCCTAATGTTCTCTTGTTGAGCTATTGTTTTCTCCTCCTCGGCCCTTCTTATGCAATCCACAAAGCGTGTTTCTTTCTCATTCCATGCCAAAAGCGATTCTTCTGCCTCTAACCTCAACCTATCCGCCGTGTTCTTATGCTGTTCCACTTCCATCCTTGATTTTTCCACAAGTGCTCTGTGTTTTTCCTCCACGATCTTCCACTTGGAGGCAATGTTCTCTGACTCGCTTCTCGAATGCTCTAGCTCCGCCTGCGAGACATCAAGTTTCAACTTTACCTGATTCAATTCCGTCGCGACTTCCTTCAACGCCAATGCTAAATCATCCATGGCCTTCTTGCTATTTTCTTCTGCTTCACTTGCTAATTTCATTTCGGCTTTGAGCTTGCTGTTCTCTTCTTTCGTTCTATCCAATTTCTGATTTGCAGTCTCAAGTTCAAGCTTAAGATTCTCCAAGGCATCTTTTGTGAAATTAGTGTCCCTGAAGCAATTCCTGGATGTACTATCTCTACCATTTTGTTTGTTGTTCTCGGATTTCTCCAACTTCTCTTGCAAAGAAGAGATCTCGAGCTTCGATTCTGCGAGCAAAACCCGGGTTTGTTCAAGCTGTTTTGCCACATCAACCAAGGACTCGAATGCCCTTGCTTCTGATTCCTTTCTTTTCTGTAACTCTTCCGCCAGTTCCCGAGTTCTTTTCTGCCATTCCGCCTCGATGTTTCTCACATTGCTTGCTTCCTTTCTCAGATTTTCGGTCTCAGCATCTTTCTCTTCCAATTTTATCTCTAGCTCCTTCACCTTTGCGACTTCGACTTTCAAAGTTTCAATCTCTTTTTCCTTAACCTTCAATTGCTGACTCGTATTAGCCAGCAATTTCTTCACTGAATTGAGCTCTGTGTATATCTCCGGCCCCTTTCGGTATGCAAAGGCCTCATTGAGCCTGGAATTCGTCTCCTCCACCTCCCTTCTTGCCTCCCGAAGCTCATCAAGAGCTTGATCCCTTTCTTCCTCCGCTACACTCAGCTGTTCTTTTAGATACTCAAGCTCCTGCTCAAGATGTGCCAAGGAACGCTGCATTTGTGGAATCCTAAATAACCCTTTCTACATTAAAATTATCGTATAACAATCAAAACCATGAACCATTCCTACAAAACAATCCTAATCATGAGGAATACCTCGTAAAATCATATCATCAACATATATCCGAACAATGCCGAGAAAAAACAAAAGGGTTCCGTACCTTTCGTTTTGACGAGCCTTGGCTGAATAAGGCTCTGGAGGGCTTCGAGTTATCGGCCGACGGCGAATATTGTAATGCAGGTATAGAAATTCTTATGGCTTCAAAGTTTGATTATGACAGCTTGGAAAAGGTGATATTAGAATCAGAGGGAATTAATCATGCGAGATTGATTAAAACTCTCCGCGGAAACAAAAGAAACAGGAATGCATATCTCGTCTTGTCTTTTAAGGGATTAAGATTGGTCTTTTTTTTTTTTTTTTTTTTGGCATGCAGTTAAAGATCATATATCCTATACTATATTTAGAACTGTAATGTAACAAGACAAAAGCAGGCTGGCACTAAAGCCGAAAGTGCACAGAGGGAGAAAGAGAAAGGCAGATTGTGACGTTGGAATGAAACGTAGGACAATCCGAAGTTGGCGGGCGTTCCACTAAAGGAATAGATAGGGCAACACGTCAAAGCTTCCGACAAGAAAAAGGTCTAGACTATATACTACGTAACAGTAGATTTCAAGCGATGGTTCGACGGGACCGTGCAATAACCCGTAATATAGAAATAATGGTGAACTTGTATTATATTAAACGTTCGGTGACTCATGGTTCGAGTTTGGCCGGCTAATAAGTAAATGGCTTACGTCAATGAATTGATTTTATAGTTACTGTTTTGATTTAGGGTTAGGTGTATCTTCACAGATTAAAAATCAGTCAACGCAATCAATGGCCAATTGGTTTATTTTAGGACAAATTATAAATTTGTTCCTAAAATTATTTGGGTGCATCTCTCTTTGCTTCATTTTCTCATATTTTCTTCTTCAATAATTTTCTATCTATTGCATGCAATTAATTATTGTTTTCCGTTACGTTTATCAGCTATTGACCGTGGACATAGGGTTAAAAAGCATAATCCCTTAATCGAATCGTACATTGGAAGTTATTACAATTCGTACTTACTATTTGTCACTAACAATTTGCTTATATTATATCCACAGTACTTTTTTTCGCTACATCTTACGTAATTTCAAAATAAATTTCTAATGTAAACGTTGCAGTAAACAAATTTTATGGGCTCATAATGTCTCTATCCGTACATTTATATTTTCTATAATTTTGTCATGCATCTATGATTTAATTTTGTAGTATATCATAATATATCTTTCTAGTCATCGTTGTATTAAGATTATGGTATTAAATTGATAATAATTATTAGATCTCTACTTAAAATTTAGGGGAAATTGTAAATGATACCCTCTCTCATCACCCTAAACTTTGACAAATCGACAATATAAATGACATTTCCTTTTCTAGTTACAAAGATCGCATTATGAACAAAATTTAGGAGGTCTTAAAATATACTTTGATAAGTTTAAGGATGTTTTTACTCCAAAGTCAAAGTTTAGGGTTTTATTTTCAATCTATGTAGATTATTTGGTAATTTATGAATGTCTAAAGAGGTGATTCACAATATCTAAAAGTGTAGGGAGTCCATCCATACCTAAATCAAGGGAGGTTATTTGTAGTTTCTCATAAAATTTATCTTAAAAAGAAAGGTAAGTTTATGATATCTAACCATAAGTATTGATAATGTTAATTTGTGTAATAGCTTGTTGTGTGTCCTTGTTACTTATTGAGAGCATACAAGCCCAACAAATAATAACTTTATCAACAAGCACAATCATAACAATCCAAAAGCAAAAATATACCTAAATATATTATCAAAATTAGCAACAACCATAGTGATTAAGTGGTTGTATAGGTAAAGTCAATATGTACAACTAAACCCAACATCTCTAGAATGAGACCATCACTTAGATCCATCAATCAATATTTGTGGACACAAGTAACATCTCATATTGGGTTCATCACTCAAAACAATCATTTTTGGTCCAATCCCAAGCCCCGTCCAATGTTTGACAATATTGCAACTTGTTGATAGCTTCTCCCTACATGTCATATGACACGCATTACTTATAGTTTATCCACATTGGTAGTATACTCATTCATAACTAAAAGCAACTACAATGCTTAACTACAAATGATGTGCCTACGGAGATGACCACTAGGACATCAATAGTTAGCTATTTAACCAATTAAGCTTCTCAACCCCAAAACTCGAAATGTTACAACCTATCACATATTCTTAGGGTCTACTGACACGTCAAGTATCTCAAATAATCTACTAACTTCTCCACATAAATATAAACCATTAATAACCTATAATAACCCCAATAAATTTTCACGAATGTTCTTAACATCTAGAATCCAGTAGGAATTTCACTATAAGACTAACCCTTAAACAATCTCATTTAATGTAAAATAGTAACAATAACCCACTTACTTTGACAAGAGAAGTCTCAAGTGACTTCTCATAATCTAAATACAAAATAGAAATAAATAACTAGAAGTCTAATAACAAATGCAACCAATTCTACAATCCTACTCATACTACATGGAGCGATTCCCAACATCATGATAGTATTTGTAGCAATCTGCTACATTACCACAATAATCAGTGTCACAATAATAATCCCCATAGTTGCTATAACCTGTACCTACACCTAAAAATTAAAGTTAGGTAAGCCGAAGCCCAATACAATTAAGGCAAGCACATGTGCCTATACATACAATTCTTAATCCTATACGAATATGAAATGCAAAACGCAACAACCAACCACTTAATTATCCTTATTTTAATCCAACAAGTAACATAGGGGTACTGATGACCCTAGTACACATAATATACTAATATTACATAGTATCGATGTTAGGTCCTCCCTAACATCTTAAGAACTAAGGAACAACCTAAATCTATCCAAATCATTTCCAAGTAAAACTCTTCTCAGGATAATGTCATACAAGAATGATCAAGATGGCACCCTAAGTTTTGGTCCTCGCAATCCCTTAGTCCTAACCAAGTATAAGCAACATAAAACAATTTAGGGCTAAGTAATTTATTAAGTCAATTTATATTTTTCTAACTTAGCAAACACATAACACAAGCAAGTATCTCATACCTTGTTTGATCGACTCGCTAGAAACTAACATAACATAACACCATCTCTTACTCCTTACGAATTGCTTGGCTTTGGAAACGGTCACACATAACCTATTGACATGAAAATAAAACACTTTTACATAGTCTATAAACTTACATAACATTACCCTTAGACTTAACTACTCAACCCTTATACACTTGTAACTTGTGTCACTTAAAGAAACTACGATTACTAAGATGATAGATTTATTTGTAAAACATTTTAGGTGAAGATTCATGTCTAGAAAAACATTAGAAAGGATTAGGATTAGAAAAAAACGCTCAGAAAAGAACTAAAAACTGAAGGAAACATCACTGCATACAATAGGGGTCATGGTATCCAAATGCTATAACAAGTAGCGTTTAAACTCCATGATCGAGGAGCAATCTGCTCCTTAATGTCTAGATGCTGATAGGGATGGTGTGCATACGCTGGGCTTCAGTCTGTAGAATTTTGCAGGATACAGCAATGTTTCATCCCTACATCTCCAACCCACTTTTGCCTAAACTCGAAAACCACCCCTTTACAATGTTATCCTAACAATGACACAACTCTACAGCCCACAAAAATATTGATCAAAACATCCAAATACAATCAACACTCAACCCAAAACTCAAATAAATAATCACACCTCTAACAAAAAAAAAAACATACAAGGCATGGTTAATGAATACCTACCTTTGACATTCGAGATTCGTGCTTCCCCACTAAGAATTTGCTATAAGACTCCCAAGTAACTACCTCAAAATCGTTTTAGATGCTACCCTAGTTAGAAAATGAATTTTTAATGAGATTTGATTAAGAATTCAATGAGAAAATGATCCAACAATCTTACCTTGATCCCTTTTTAATTAGATCTCCTTGGAATAGCATAGATTCCCTTCTCTTATTTCAAAACTTGTGCGAAATCCGTAGGTCACGAGAGCAGCACATGAGCGACGATTGCAAAAAGGGTTTCCAATGAACTATGCAAGACTTTTATACTTAGGGTTGTAGGAAATTTCCTACCTAGACTTCCCTTACTACTTTTTAATATTGCCAACTAATGTTCTTAATAAAGAAAAATAATGCCATTTATTTATTATTTTCTTTTATTCTTTTTCCATTTTATTGGGGTTTTACATAAGTTAACCCCAATGGAGAGCTATCAATTCGAGCAAATTAAAAGGAGGACACAAAGATAATCAAGCTAGATGGAACAAGAATATGTCTCATCATGCTCAATTAGAAAAGGAACTTGCCACAATCTGATGGATTGATAAGAGTATGGAAACGGAGAGTTAAGACCTAATATAATGATTAGGGTTCATAATGATACCAAAAGACGCAAATACAAACCATTAAGTCTAAATAAAATAAGGGTAATTAAGTAAATTTAGCTAAAAATAGCAAGCATAACTAAAACTATGAGGAGCCAATAGGATAGCAAGAAAATGGACCAGCTTGACAATGGTTTAAGTCAAAGATCCTAATAGGGATCACGAACTAATCACACACTCTCAAGCTTATGGGCTTGCTTAATTGGCTCGCCGAGCTATCTGAGGTGAATTGAGCGCTAAGGAGCAATGCATTCCTCAGTCCAACTTATCAAGTTATTTTGCTCTCTACATCATTCAAGAAGTTGCCGACGTAACCAGCCAACAAGCCGAGCCAACACCTCCGAAATACACACCAATCCAAGCATTAAGTCAAGATAGGACTAACCTCACCAATGCCGAAGCTAAGCAATATTTGTCAGGAGCTAATCACCTAAAGCCAACCCCAAATATGAGTCACCCTCGAACCAACCCCTGCCCAGCCCCCATTGTCTAAGCTACCGAACTGCTAATGCCAACTTGACCTGATCAGGACCTTGCCCCTGCTCGGCCGGTAATGTCATTGAGACCATAGAATGAGCAACTAACTCACATGCTATCCTTTTTCTGACATCTGTACTGTCCTTTTTTCCAATAGATATTCTTTTTGCATAATTACTATGATATCCTTGTAAATTATTCTCTTTTTCCTTTACTAGTAGGAATCTCTTTTGTAGTTTACTATCACATAAGATTTACCATAATTGGGTCATATAAATACTTGTACATTGCAATAGCTACAATAGTTATCACATTGAATTTTTCAACCATACTATCTTGAGATAAGGTAATGCTACTTACTCTCAAGCTACTCTTATCTAGCTCTTTGAGAGTAGACCAGTGGCAAGTAACCTCTAACCACACTTGTGCATCATATCACATGAGTCCTAAGCTTGTATAAGGCGTCGATGTGTCATATCCAATGTCAGTGCACGGAAACTCCTGCTCATCCCTTAACTATCATTTACTTTTCGAGCCATCTCACGACCCAAACCCATCCCTTGGTTACGTGTGATATTGAGTCCATGTATTCATCCACGAATCCATATTAACTCTTAATACTAATACCGTCATGAAAATAGGAAAGGAGAACTAGCTTATCAGTATAGAAGCTTCATTAGAGATGTTATCTCACTTTTGTTTTGGATACCGGCCTAATAAGGGGACCAACTTATTGATATGGATGCATCATAAGACATGTTGTCTAACTTCTATTCAAGATACCAACTTGACAGTGGGACAAAGGGGATTGGCTTGTTAGTATGGTTTGTTAAAGAAGGCTCATTTTAGGACAAACTATCAGCAGAACTAGACTTAATGGAGCCAGCCTAATGGTGGCTTGTTTACATTAGTTCTTCCTATTAAAACAAATTCGAACTCATGCTATAATACTTAGTCTCTTTACTCGAGTTATGACAACACAATAAAATGGAAAGAACACAAACACAAAGTAGGACATTTTACTGAAGTGGTTAACCACAACCATGATGGAGTCTCTCCCCATCTTTATCCTAAGTAATCCTAGAACAAAATCCATACTCAAATCTTTCTATGGTTGTGATAACATAGGTAATAGCATGTATTCCCTATGGTTCTCATGCCTCCCTTTTTCCTTCTTACAAATAGCATACCTTTTAAGCACATGGTGTACATCCTTCATCATATTAAGCCAAAAATAATTCTTTTTCAACAACTCCAAAGTTTACTTCTCTCCAAAATGTCTAGATAAGCCATTTAAATGAGCCTCTCTCACTAACAACTCCCTCAAGGACACCATGGCATACATAATTTACTCACCTTAAATAATAACCCATGAACTAAGTAGAATCTCCCAATAGCTATTCCATCTCTACAATTCCTCACAATTGGCCTAAAAGAGGTATCTTCACCATACCGCTCAATAATCAAGCTAAATCCCAACAATTTAGATTGTAAAGCAGAGATAAGAGTATATCAACGAAATAAAGTATCAGTAACCACATTAGTATGACCCTATTTGTATTTGATAAAATAGGAAAACCCCTCCACAAATTTAACCCACTTTTCCTAGCATCTCAATAATTTTTGTTGCCTTTTCAAGTATTTGAATAACTCATGATCGATGTAAATGAAGAATTATCGTAGTGAGAGATAATGCTACTGTACAATCAATGCTCTAACCAAGGAATAAAACCATTTATCATACATAGAATTCCACTCAACTTCTCGTAGAAATATGTGATTGGGATGCTTCTCTTGCATCAAAATAGTCCCAATCCTCATACTAGAGGCATCATGCTCCAATTCAAACAGTTTCTCAAAATATGGTAGTGCAAGTACGTAGGTAAATGTGAGCTTAGCTTAGATTTCATCAAAGTTGTGTTAAGATTTCTCATTCCATCAAAATTCAGCATTCTTCTTGGTGAATTCAATAAGAGGTGCCACAATATTACTAACATTCCTCACAAATCACCTATAGAAAGAGGCTAACCCATGAAAGCTCCTAACGTCGGCTATGTTCCTAGGTATTGGCTACTCTACAATTACCTTGATTTTCCCATTATCAATCCTTACACCTTTGTTAGATACAACAAACCCCAAAAAGACCACTTCATTTTGACAAAAGGCACACTTCTTCAAATCTTCAAGCAACTTTTCATTTCTCAACATAATGAAAAATACTCTTAGGTGAGCAACATGTTCCGGAAACTCCTACTATAGACTAGGATATCAAAGAAGTAAACTAATAGAACTCACATACATTACATATTTTAAGGTTGTATTGTATAATTTGTGTTAATCATAAAGAATTTGAGCTTATTTGCTTATTATTTCATTTGTAGGTTTTTTAAAAGTTTTCAATGAATTTTTGGAGATTTTTAGGAATTCGAAGCTTTAATTAAGAGGTAAATTGATTGGGTCATTCAAGTGAACAAATTTCAATCGAGAATTGAAGTCCATAGAGGACCATAGGTGAAGGTCACGACCATATTCCTTGCTCGTGTACCTCTCGTAAAAGAATTCCATCGAATTAATTGAATTGCAAGTAAAAGAAAGGACCATATACAGAGACCATGGCCATGGTCTAAGGGTATGGTCATTCTAAGGATTGCAATCTTCTTATTTTTTGAAAGAATTGAAGTCTAAGGTACCATACTTCCATATATCTTTTATTTAGAGCTAGATTTGGAAAGAAGAAATAATGAAGAGACACATTAAAGATATAATGGAAGATACATTTTCAAGATTCCTTGTACTATTAATAGGATATAACCCTTATAAATTACAAATCAAAGGGGAGACATCATAAACAATTTACATGACAAACTCCTCCCTTTTCTTTTCTTTCATTGTTTATTTTTCTTAATTTTTTAATTTAGTTTTAGTATTCGATTATTGCTGACCTTAGTGTAAACACCTAATTTTTGCCCTCTTTATTTTTATTTTTATTATTTTTCTTTCTTTTCTCAATAGGCCCTAAATTAGGAAAAACACACAAAAAAAATAGGAAATTAAGGAAAACTTAAGAATTTAAGAAATTTAGAAAAAATAAGAATTTCAAGAAAATACAAAAAATTCAAAAAATAAGAAAAAGCATAAAAAAAAAAAAGAAATTTGGACAAGACACAAAAAATTTGAGAAATTTAGAAAATAAGAAAATTAAGAAATTTTTTTTTTAAGAAAATTGAAAAATTGAAAAAAATATTGCATGGGGTTAACTTATCTAATATGGCTTCAAATCCCAGATAATTCCACGTTGTAATTGTCAAACATGATGAGATGCTACACATAGATTATGGTTAATACATTGAGATAGGCTTGGATAAGAACTAAACAAATGAACTCCTCCATTCGTTTGTCAACTTCACAAACTAGCACATATTAGAAAACCCTTATCTCATAGTAACATGGAAGCAAACTTCATAAACAATTGTTGTTAAGATGTCTTTAATCACCTCATGCTCTCAATATTTAATCTATTGATCATGGAATTGGCCATAAAAATACAACATCAAGGCATACCATGTTAAGACTTGATCAGCCAATAATTTGGTCTTCATTGATTTAGATTACTCCATCCACGTTACAATCAAATTGTGATATGGAGATTTGATAAAATTACTCAGAACATATTGCATTTCACGTCATTAGCCATTAATCATAAAATTCTCCATGTTAAAAATTTCTTAGTATGATAAAAATTACTTATTACTCGACCAATAACTGAAATAGAGGCGTCGAACTTCTTTCGAAAATGACACATGATTGAAGCAATAGAAACTACATTGACTTGTTGAACTTAAAGACAATCTTTGATATTCTTTTTTCCAATGCCTTGTTAAAAAGAATTTGTTCTTGATATTGATCAATCTATCTGAGTGATATAAGGCAAGTACACCTATTAGTTTTAATATAATGGACGTGAGTCTAAGTCAATCCCTCAAAGACCTCAAGTATTAGTACTAACCTTAGCTCTATTATCTAACCGAAAAATTGTGATAGGTTGAATGAATTAAAAATACTAAAATTAACAAACTAATCTAATTATGAGACTTGACTAAGCAATTTAAGAAGCGATAAAATTAAAAACAAATTCAAGAAGGCAAATAACATATTTAGGAATTGTTTCCCCTAGTGTTAAACATGTGACCGTTAAAAATTTATCTAATTCCATCTCTATTATTCTTGACCAAAAAGATTCACAATTGAAATTAACACCTTTTTCGAGCATATTAACCCTAATCCTAAATTATTTACCAAAATTTCTTCACTTAATAATATAATTTAGAATTACATTAAAGTACAATGAATTCCCACACAAAAATAATAACTTTCTAGAAGAATCATGTATCTTATCTCTAAATACATATGTAATTCTCTTCAATTATGTCAAGATCTCATTACCCATGTAATTTCTCAATCATCATGCATAATATCATAAATTAATACCCTAGAAATATCAATTAACAATTAAAACACAAAATTGAATAAAAAAAGATAAAAACTTTATTGAAAATTATCAACAAATCTAATAGTCACATGAAACCCTAGGTTGCACAATCCTAAATACAAAAATCTTAAGCTATCATGATAAAATTAAAAACACATTGCAACAAAATCAAGAAGTAAAACATGTAAAACCCTTTTTTTCGATGAGAAATCTCTTCAATCTTGAAGTTAGGTGTTGCTTCTACCTTTTCTCTTCCTTCTCTTCAAGTCTCTTCTCTTTTTTAATGTCAAAAGTCTTCCACAAAACCCTCACAAGTCCTTATATAATGTATTATAAAGTTTCTTTTTCCGTCACCAAACACAGTCTGGGATACAGTTGTGTCCCCAAGTTATATAATTTACTGATCTTGGCATAAAAATCATCTTACATGGACACAGTCTAAGGACACAATTGTATCTCAAACTGTGTAACTTTCTAACCAAAAGTTGCTACTTTTACTTACTATTTATGTAATTTCAAAACTTCATAACTCATCCATTTGAACTCTGAATTGAGTGAAACTTAATTCCTTTTCTTCGTTTTCAATCTAAGAACACGTTCAACCTTGAAATCTAAATTTTAATCAATTAAGTATCAATTTCTTTAAAAACAACCAAAAATATGAGAAAAATGATATAAAATCACCATATAAAATGCATTTAAAATAAAAGTTCTCATCGAGCAATGTATTTCCGACTTCACTCCAATAAATAAATAATTTCCAAATCTTTAGTCCACTTTAACATAATCTAATCCAATTTAATCTAATAAAATGATTAAACTCTCTATAATTTATCTCTTCAAAAATCCATAACTTCACTCCATACTTTAATATAATTTAATCCCAGAAAAATTAATCCAACTTATTTATTCATCAAAATATTCCACCTTAATTAAAATTATCCTCCTTAAAAATCCCCATGGATATAATAAACCAACTCAAGTGGAACAAGATCAAACATATTTCCCTAATAGATTCAATCAAGTGAAGCTAGGCCTTTATGTCATAAAATTATTTAATTACTCTATACACTTAATAAACATATTAGTAATAACTTATCACATGTTATTTATCATCAAAACTAAATTAGAAGACTTAATAGACCAGATAATATCTTACAATGGCATTTTTAACTAACCTGGTTGAAAACCTTAAATGTGTCTATGTTGAATGCATATTTATGTCTTTATCCTACTTACTAAGTAAGTTGTTACTCATTCCCTTATAGTTATTATGTAAGTTTGAAGTAGACTTTCAAGCACACCACCTAAATTCAGAAGATTAAACACGGGGTTAGGAATTGAAGATTGTGAAGAATTGATTAAACTATCTACTAAACATCAATACTACTAACATTTAGGGAAACTACTTCAAACTTCTTGTGTAGCCCTCTAGTTTTCTACTACTAACAAGTTTACTAAGTTTTGTAAACTAGTGGAATTTTATAACCCCCTTCTTGGACTAGTTATTGTTTCCCTTACAAATATAATTTCGTAAGTATTTTTAAGGTTTTAAATATTTTCCAAGTATCATTTCCCAAATTCAAATCTTTTGAAGAACCTCAATTACAAAAATCAAGTTTTTATAAACGACCTTAAAAGTTACACATCAGGTTTATAACAAATAGATACAAATTGAACGCTTCAAAGAAATTGAGTTGGGTTCACCTTATGTGAACTAGATCTACGATAGTAGCTATAAGATCAGCTTTTGTCCTAAAATAATTCATACGGCAGAACTATTGCGACTCCATCTCTTTGGGGCGTAACACTATTAATCGCCAAGGCTAAATATGTGGCCATCAGTAGTTGTTATGCTTAAATCTTGTGGATAAAATAAACATTGCATGACTATGGTCTTAAGTATAATAATGTCCCAATTAGATGTGATAACACAAGTGCAATCAATCCAACAAGGAACCTAAGCCGACACTCAAGAACTAAGCATATGGAAATTAAGGATCACTTCATCCATAACCATGTTGAAAAAATGATATATACTTAAAATTTGTAGACATGAACAATCAAATAATCAATATATTCACAATACCCTTAAGTAAGGATAGGTTTAACACGTTAAGAAGAGAATTAGGAATAATCATACAAGAAAAATACTAGATACCTAAGAACCAAGATAGTGATTTGTGCTAAAATTGACTTATCCAACGAACCAACCGGCCTACAACATGATATTAGTCCTAAAAAACATGATTGTAGGTATCATGCATAAATTTTGACATTTGACTTGTTTTGGGCACATCTAAAGTTAATCTTACTCATTTAAGTTCATATGTACAACATTTTCTCTTGCCTTGGTTTCTATGCCCAAAATCGATTCTTGCATGTCTAATTCTACCCAAAGATTATGGTTGAGTAATTGATTTGACTTATTTTTTATTTTGTGCAAATTTGACTTCCTTAAACCCAAATTAGGCCCTTCTTGTTGTTTGGAAAGTCATATGATCATTTTGCACATTTACATAGTATATGTCTTAATCATGCCACCTTTGTGTTTATAAGCACTATTGAAACTTGCTTAGAGTGCCAAATTTTCATAAACTTGATTTGGTATGTATAGATGTCATTAAGCCTAACTTATGTTCAATAGATGATTTTGATGATCTCAAGTAGTGAATTTAAGAATTTTTTATCACTGCTACGATATTTTCTTTCTAACATACTTAAGTGGGATATTCAAACTTGCTTAAAGCATCAACTTATCAAAACTAAGTATTAGTGCTTAAAATTGGACAAATGCACTCATTATAACTTTTTTTTTTCATTCAACTAAAGTAATAATATTGGTAATTCATGTAATTTGAGTGAATTCATAAACTTAAATGTCTTCAACGGATCCAACCATACTTATTTAGAGCATCAAACTGATTGTTAACATTCTTTCTCAACTTGTTTAAGCATGTGCAATAGGTTCTACGTAAGCTCTTATTTTATTACAAAAATAGCAACTTTTTAGCTTAGCGTCAAATCGCCATGTCATTTAGCATCCCAATGCAAACCCTGGAAAATTACCCAAAATGTTTACGTCCACTTAATGTCTAAACGCTGTTTCATTTAGTGCCTAACGTCAACTCCCCAAAAATTACCTAGAAAGTTTGCATCCAATTAGTGTTCAGACACCATTTCATTTAGTGTCTAAACGTCTGATACTTAAACTCCCATTTATCTACTATGTTTTCCTCTTTCCTTCCTATTTTCTTTTTCCCCTCTCTTTCTAACGTCCACACTCTCTCTCTAAAACCCTCAGTGCCACTCTCTTTTTCATTATTCTTTCTTTTCTACCATAATTCATCCTTTCTCTAAATCAACCCTCCTATACATCCGAAACTCATCCTTTACACCAATTTCACCCCATTTTCACCAAAACATGAAAACCCCAAATCATCCTACAAAACATCACTCTAAATCATCCTACAAAATCCTAACTCTCATTTATCAACAATGCTATACACTAAGGGTAGCCAAACCGATTAAGGAGATCATGGTGGTGGTAATGTATGATAAAGAAGGGGTAGAGGAGCCCGCCTAAATGTAGAGTTTGACAACTACCCTTTTCCTTTTGTAGAACATGAAGAGAGGTATTCTCTTTTTAAAAGTCTTCCCATTGGAATTAGCAAAAAATGTCATCGAATAGTCTTAGATAAATTTAAGATGTTATCTATACGTAGCATTGTACAAGAGCAAGTGTTAGAACCCATGAAATTACCTACAACTATAAATGTGGAAGCCATCATGTTATTTTTTTCATAACTTGATTTATTAGCTTAATGAGGATGACAATTTATATGCTAAGATAGATTCACATGATAGGCCAATATCAAAACTTTATTCATATCTATATGGCCAAAGAATTGAGATCACTTCATAAGACATTTGTAGTATTATAAGTGTTAGAGTTGGAAGAGACCAGTTTTTAACTAATTATTCTACCACTCAATATTATGAGACCATATTTGAAATATTTAGATTGAATGATGCCATTGTACGCAATAAGGAAGCTCTTAAGGCCATCCGTTTACTTCTTAAGTGGTGAATTCTTCATTTACCCCATGTTGGAAGACATAGTAGTATGATAAAGGAAGATTTGTGAATTATGGGTAAATTGGTTCAAATTGGAGTAATAGCTTTTTGGGATGTTATGATAAACAAATTCAAAAAGGTCACAAATGGACATAATCGAGGCTTTCTTAGAATGGGGAGATTGATCACTGTTCTTCTAGAAAGAAGGGGTATTGCATTTGAGACTCCCAACAAAGAATTAAGTCATGAGCCCTTCTTCGTGTCATATATCACTAAGGGCCCTTAAAAAATCAACTCAAATGGAAATTTTGAAAGGAAAAATGCCTCTTCCTCCTCTTTCTAATCTTCCTACGTAAGCTAGAGATGATGGTGCCTCAGATATCGAGGAAGAATGTAAGTGATAAAAATAAGGTAGAGAATCTAGTCAAACCCCCTCTAAGATTCTGTTTGTTACTTCTAAACAAAATGACCCCATCTATCCATATCCCATTATCACCAAAAAGGAAATCTATTCTTTTCAACAAGATGTTAAGCAAGATCTTACCAATCTTCATACAAGAATGTATGGTTTGTATCAGCAATTCAACATTCCTTAGCCTCCTCCACCTATTCCTAATTCCTAGCCTTCAGATCTTATCTATTTTAGTCCCTCTCATCTTGGTCCCTATTACCATCCAGATCCTTATGCTCCTTTAAGACCATCCAGTCCATCTCTTTCAGTAGCTCTAGATGATGATGATGTTCTAGAGTCTTAGTATTCCTTCTTTTATTATGTCTTGCTACTCTCTTAACCTATTATATCAAACTTGGCATATAACATCTTTTCTTTGTTATCTCTATGTTAGACTTGGCCTCTAACCTCTTGGTTGTATATTTTGACATATTCCTTACTTTTGCTCTTAGCTTATAGCCATTTTCTTATGTACTTAGTTGGATATTTGGCCATGTAACCTTTGGATGTATGCACTTTTTTATGCTATTATATGATTGTTATGCTATGTATGAGTTGCTTCTATGTCTTTTAATGATTGAATGTGATGAGATAAGCTTACAGTGTTGTTTGGGGTTGAGTTCTTATTGACTTGGAGTTGAGTTTAAAGTATATGAAGTTGAGTTGAACTTTGTTGACTTCACTATTGCATTATTTCTAATTGAATTGTGGAGATCTATTAAGCTTATGAATTTACATGAGGAGCCACTTTGACTATTGACAACGGTTGACCTTGGAGTATCGTATGCTATCTTTTTTTTTTTTTTAGGGGACATATCCTAAGGCTTAAGCCAAGATTGTGCTGAATTTTTTACTTGAACAATTCTTCCTATTAACTGCCTAGAATTACTCATCTTTTTTATAAAGCCAAAGGGGAGAAAAGTTCAAGTCACTTAGAGAGTCCTTAATTTCGCTATCAAAAGTGGTTTAATGGACTAGTTAAATTTGTATCATAATTGGTTTTGTGGACTATTTAAAATATTTTGGTGTTGAAAATGAGTTTAAATGTGTGTTGCATCTCTTATCAAACTAATACTCTCAATATCAAATAATTCTTTGATATCATATTTGAAAATCCCTTTTAAAACCGAATACATGATCAAGGAGGAATACTAAATTGAGGGGGGAGCATTTAGAGTGTAAGGTTTTATTCTCATTAAAAAGAGAGAGATTGTTGAACCTAAAGTTCATTATTTGATTTTGATGAAAACATAACCAAATGAATATTAATCGATCATGATGTATTAATATTGAGTTTCCAAGTATTAATTAACTCTTCATGTATTCAAGTCCATCAAATATAATTTGTGATATTGAATTTATATAAAAAACTATATTCGAGTTTATGTATTGTATGTGTGAAACATGAAAACAAATGAAGATTACTCTTGTTTGGTCTACTAGCTTAATGGTAGCGAAGCTCATCGGTTTGATGCTATGAAGCTCTTAGATGCACTTTATGTTCTGTTTGTTTGTAACAAGGGAAGTTGGAATAGGGACCTAGCATTCGAACACCTTGAGTGCTATCGTTCAAATGCTATGTGCTCTTAGCAAACGTTAGGTGCTAGTATCCAAACGCCAAGTGAAATGGAGTGCAAACGCCATCATTAGTAGCCACCGTTGGAGCTCATTTATTACCCCATAATGGAAGAAACTAAAGAAGGCTATAAATACTTCAACTACCTAAGATTGAAGATAAGAGAACTGATATTCTCTTACAATTTTACAACATTCTCTTACATTCCCTTGTCTACTTTATACTTTGTCTCTTTACTTATTATTTACTAACATTTAAAGAGAAAAAATAGTGTAGTGCTTATGAGCCTTGAGTTGCAAAGTGTTTAAGTGTCAAAGCACTACACTTAGTGAAATTTAAGGGTGTAATTAGTGTAGTACTACATTGTGAAAGTATTATACATAAGAGGGTGAGTTATCTTGTGATCATGATTCTTATGAAGAATTGGTATGTATATCCCTTAAGGCATCAACTTGGTGATAAATAATAGTAGTGTGTGAAGTCCTCAATTGAGGCATTGTGTGTTCGTAGAGAATAGGGAGCGATCTGAACACCACATTAAATCTTAGCTTGATGTTCTCTATCCTTATCTATTTTAATTTTCACACTTATTATTATTTTATCATTAATTTGATTATACTCATTGTTGCATTTAATTCTTTAATTCAAAAAGAAGATCAAATTTTTCCACAAAATCAAAGAAATCATCTTTCTTAAGGATTTTTAACAAACTAATGTTTTGGGTTGATTGTTTGGCGATTGTAGATTCATAATAATTGAGGTTGTGCAAGATATCGCAAGAAATCTAAGTATAGGAGAACTTATGTTAAATTAGTGAATAATTATTGAAAAACAAAAAGAATAAGATTAAGATGGTATAAACTATGGTCTAAATTGGAATTATTGTATTGAGTTGAATTGGAGTTTAGAGAGTTAAGGATTAAGAGGAAAAGAGTTTTTGTGAAACAACAGGAGCACAATCAGAAACACGGCCATAGTTCTAACTATAAACCCCATAGAGTTGTGAAATTTGATTTGGTCATGAACATGAGAAGGAATTGAGGGTCAGGAAGATCATAGTCTAAGATCACAAGCATAATCATGATTATGATCATGATCACCATAGGCAAATTTCAAAGAGGAACACGGCCATGATTGTAGGGATAAACCCTAAGAATGATTTCCTTCCAACTTTTACTCTAAGTTTATTCTTATCCAACCTAATAACCTAAGATTAACTTGTTTAAGGATCTAATAACGAATTTACATAGACTCTAACATTAGTATTCCTTTGCTATTACATGTTCTACTTCTTTCGATAATGTTATCTAAACTGAATCAAGTTCTTTAGGTATAGAACATATGTTTGTTGGTTGTGATTGTTATGATGATTAATTGATAATGGACTAATCAATATTAGACTCTTAATTGTTGTGTAATGTTTGTACGTGGCTTAGCCTGGGTGATGGGAATCAAGCTACAGGACCCCTGATGTACAGTCGAGCTCAAAGATTAGAAAGGCTAGCACAACGAATCCTTATGTTCCAACTAACCCTTGCCAAAGCTAAGTACCTCCTTGCTGAGTCACCTTTAATGCTATGCCGTATGACTGGCCATTATTGTATGGTATGCCGAGTTAACGATTACTCTCTATTGCCAAGTCGACCAATTACTCAACCTCTTCCTTGCCGAAAAGCTGAGAGAGAAAGACTGGACTAACTAGGCCAACCCTACTCGAACAAACCTATGCATCCGTACTTTTTGTCCACATTTACTAACAACCTCACTAATGCAGCATCGCCACGGTTACTGTATCATGTGTAGAATCTATAGCACAAGTGATTATTTTTCTTGTATATTCATTTTTACCCTTTTGTATCACGTAACATTGCTCCTTTAGGAAATGTCCTTTTTGTCTTTTCCCCTTTGGGCAAGTTGCCCTAGCTTGCAGGTATAAATACCCCTGTACTTAAGTTGTAAGAGGTAGATAATCATCGATACGTTCTTTGAGTACCTTCTTCCTTGCATGAACATGTTTGTTTACTCTCGGCATTACTCTTATCATTTTCCTTAAGCAAGGTTAGATGGCGAATAACCTCATTGGACCAATTCGTACATCACATCGAATTATGCCATGAGTCCATGAAAGTTCCATTGGTGTGTCATATTTGCTAGAGCCGTTCGTGAGTTTTGCTTACTATTTTCATACTTTGTTTTCACCCTTTCATACCTTTCCCATTTATTCTTTTCGAGCCTTCTACAAGCTCGGACCCATTTAGCGACCGGTCTTGTCTATTCTTATTCACAGTTCGCATTATCTTGGTATCAGAGAAGGAGGTTTTGTGCGAGTTGTAGTCAGTTCTTCTTGAGTTCTACTATACTCTGTTTTGTGTATGCAAAACAAAGCAAGTTACTGTGTTCACTTAACTGCTATGTTATTAGTTGTTCAATTTCTAAAGTGAGTTTAAATTTCGAATCTATGAAGAAAAATGATAGACCCAAATATGAATGTTAGTACTAGTGATGATAGTGGAGTTGTCCACCATAAGCGTCAATCTCAAGAAACTCCCAGAAGCACTGACAAGAGGCTCAATAAGGTAGCTAACCTCTTGATAGATCTGACCCGAACTATTCATGCACTATCTTACCAACCCAATGAGGCTGCGCAAAACACTCCACAAGCTACTCAACTTACTGTTGGTCAGAACTCAACTCGACCATTTCGAGGTAGAGGAGTTAGTGAATGAGTAAGGCGAAGGATAAACCTGAGAGAGCTTGATGAGAAGGAAGAAGAGTATTTTGAAGAGGAGCGTATACGAGTCCCTAGAGCATTCAACCATGTGAAGCTTTGGATTCTAAGTTTCAATGGATCTGGGAATGTTGATGAGCATCTGGATTGGGAAGAGAAGGTGGAGCGTATGTTTGATTATTACCAGTATAAGGATTACGAGAAAGTGAGGACTACTGTTGTTGAATTTTCTGGATATGCCGTCATGTGGTGGAAGAATTTTCAAGCCATGAGAAGAAGAGAGGGATATCGAAAGATTAATACTTGGCCCGAGATGAAGAGGGTGCTCAGAAACAAACTCGTACCAGAAACATATCTCCAAGATACTTTCACACTGCTACAGGAGTTGAGACAAGTAGGCTGAACTGTTGATGAATATGTTCAAGAATTTCAAATGTTTATGATAAGAAGCAAAGTAGAGGAACCATCTACCTAAACAGTTTCAAGGTTTATCACTGGGTTGAGAGGAGATATCCAAGACACTGTAGAACTCTAACGATTTGACACAATGGATGAAACTGTTACGATTGCCCAAAGGGTAGAAAGGCAAAGAAGAAACTAAATAGTGACCAGGGTACCAACTAGCCAACTTGGATAGGCAAGTCACCGAACACTGCTAAGTACCGAGCTAAGAAGTTAGATAGATGTTAGAGCCGAGCAGAAAAACCAGCCCGAAGTTGTAGCATCGACCCGAACGTATGAGAAAGGGCAAGGGTCTGGTAGGAAGACTATCCAGATCAAATGCTTCAAGTGCCAGGGGTTCAAACATATGGCTGCTTAGTGCCCGAACCGAAGGACAATGGTCATTAAGGGAGAAACCCTGAAGTTAAATGTAGAAAGTATGGATAAGGAACCCGAAGAAGAGGAAGTTCCCGCCAAGAATGAGAATGCCAAGAAAGAGTTGATCGAGGAAGACGTGTATGCTAAGGATTTGGACCTGCTACTCATGGTTTTCCGATGTACTATGAGCATAGAGCCCTCACGAAAGGAGAAGCAAAGAGAGAACTTATTTCATATCACCAACAAAGTGAATGAACAGACATGCACCCTCATCGTAGATAGTGAGAGCTATACTAATGTGGCATCAACTAATCTCGTCTCAAGATTGAGGTTGCCGACTATTGACCATCCAAAGCCATACAAGTTGCAATGGTTAAGTGATAAGAGAGCATTGCACGTCATTCGGCAAATATTACTACTGATCACTATCGGCAATTACTTCGACTAAATTCTTTACAACGTACTGCACATGTGCGCATCCCACGTGTTGCTAAG
The DNA here is from genome assembly GCA_024138005.1 of Lumnitzera racemosa. Taxonomy (NCBI): domain Eukaryota; kingdom Viridiplantae; phylum Streptophyta; class Magnoliopsida; order Myrtales; family Combretaceae; genus Lumnitzera; species Lumnitzera racemosa. Next base: position 33,726,163 of record JAMXBC010000008.1, read on the forward strand.
AAGACCATGGATGTTTGATAGGAGAGTCATCTACAACTGTTATAGGAATGCCAACATGTTCAAGAAGGATGATCGAAAGATCACGCTAAATCTGATGCCGCTGAGAGAGGTTCACAAGTTACTGACGAAACTTGCTCGCAAATCGAAGAAGGCTCTAGTGATGAGTAGAACTGAGCTCTAAGAAGCCATTAATGCCAATGAGCTGACCCTCCTATTGGTCAGGCGACTACTAAAAATGAAGGAGTAGAATGATTTACCCTAAGAGGTGAAGGAACTGTAGGATGAATATGCTAAACTGTTCCCAGAACAATTACCAATAGGGTTGCCCCCAACCTGAGGCATAAAGCATTGCATTAACTTAGTACCCAACGTTGTACTGCCAAATAAGCTAGCTTATCGCATGAATCCCGAGCAGGCTTCTAAGCTTCAATGTCAAGTCAATGAGTTGCTAGAAAGAGGATACATGAGAGAGAGTCTCAGCCCTTGTGCTATGCCTGCACTTCTAGTACCGAAGAAGGATGGAACCCAATGGATGTATATTGATAACTGAGCCGTAAACAAAATCACGATCAAATACAAGTATCCGATCCCGAGGCTAAAAGACATGTTGAATGAACTGAGTGGAGCCAAAATTTTTAGCAAAATTGATCTCAAATCTAGCTACCATCAAATCCACATAAAGTTAGCAGACAAGCAGAAGACTACGTTTAAGACTCGACATAGACTATATGAGTAGATGGTCATGCCCTTTGGCTTATCGAATGCTCCGAGCACCTTCATAAGACTTATGAACCATGTACTAAGACATCTCACCAAAAAGTGTATCGTGGTGTACTTCAATGACATCCTAATCTATAGTACCGACGTACCGAGTCACCGTAAACACATCAGAACAGTCCTGGATATCCTTTATGCCGATAGACTATTCGGTAATTTGAAGAAATGTTACTTCTGCTAGGAGGAAGTGGTATTCTTGGGCTATGTAGTCAATGAATGAGGCTTGCGAGTCAATGATGAGAAGATCCAAGCAATTGTTGAATGGCCAACCCCTACTACTTGTACCAACATAAGAAGTTTTCATGGACTGGTTTCATTTTACTGAAGGTTCATCAGGAACTTCAGCACCCTCGCCGCGCCACTAACTGAATTAACGAAGAAAAACACCGACTTCCAATGGGGAGAAAGGGAGGGGAGGAGTCTTGCAGAGATTAAGAAGAGATTGAACTTCGCCCCAGTATTAGTACTACCTGACTTCAACAGAATTTTTGAGCTAGAGTACGACGCATCAGGTGTTGAAATAGGTGTTGTCCTAATGCAGGAAAGCCAATTAATTGCCTTCCATAGTGAGAAGCTCCGAAGACCCCAGCTAAATTACTCCATGTCTGACAAAAAGCTCTTGGCACTAATCCGTGCACTGCAAGTATGGCAACACTATCTACTTTTGAGAGAATTTGTCATATATACTGACCACGAGTCACTGCAATACCTCCGAAGTCAAACTAAGTTGTCCCAGCAGCAGGCGAGATGGGTTGACCAAACTGTTTGGTTTTGCAGATGCTCTATCAAGGAGGCATACTCTCTTATCAGAACTGTAGACCAAACTGTTTGGTTTTGCAAGTATCAAAGAACAGTACTTAGAGGATCCACACTTTGGACCAATAATTTCGAGATGCGTAGATGGGAGAATAGTGGATGAGTATTATGTATAAGATAGCTATCTATTCTAAGGAGGAAGACTATACGTGCCGATTTGTTTCCTATGGGAATTATTAATTAGGGAAGCTCACAACAAAGGACTCTCCAGACATTTTGGAGAGAGAAGGACCTGTAAACTAGTGAATGGCCGATTCTTTTGGCTGAAAATGCAAAGAGATGTGCACCAACTGGTCAAAAGCTATACTTTATGCAAAAAGGCCAAGTGCCGAGCTAAACAAGGGAAGGCAATGCCCCTACCTGTTCTGACAAGGTCGTAGACTAAACTAAGCATGGACTTTATTTTCGGACTGCCGAGAATTACCCAAGGAAAAGATTCTATAATGGTCGTTGTAGATCTGTTCAATAAGATGGCACACTTCTTTCCCTGCACCAAAACTAACAACGCTTCAGCTATTGCTTCTCTTTTCTTACAAGAGATTATGTGGATGCATGGCGTACCGAGAAGTGTAGTCTCCGACAGAGACCCAAAGTTCTTAAGTCATTTCTGGAGAACCTTGTGGTGTTGGTTGGGAACTAAATTACTCTTCAATACCTCCTGTCACCCCTAAACTAATGGCCAAACAGAGGTAATTAATTGTACTTTGGGTTCACTACTCCGATCTACAGTCAGCAAGAACTTGGTCGATTGAGATGTTTGCCTGCCAGTAGTGAAGTTTGCTTACAACCGAACCATACATGACACCACTAAGAAGGCTCCCTTCAAAATGGTCTATGGATTCAATCCCGAATTGGCCTTCGACCATGCCCCTATACCTGCACCCATACAAGAGGACCCCAACGCCTCAGCCAACGCACAATCCCTTCAATACATCTATGATAAGGTCACTCAACACATCAAGCAAGCTGCCAAAAGAATGCGTGAAAAGACCAAAGGTTGATCTATAAAATAATTTCAACCGGGAGACTTGATATAGCTACACCTCAGTAAAGAACAGTTCCCGAACAAAAGGAAAAACAAATTATCTGCAAGAGTAGAAAGACCTTTCAGAATCCACCAGAAAATCGGCGACAATGCTTACAGGTTAGACCTACTTGAGGACTATGGAGCTTCTAATGCCTTCAACATCGCCAACCTCAGTCCATATCACCCTAACAGAGAATTGAGCAAACACCATCCAAATTTGATCCCAAATCCAAAACAACCCGAAGGAAATGATGGAAATCAAGCTATGGGACCCCTAACATGCAACCGAGCTCAAGGACTAAAAGGGCTAGCACAACAAATCCTTATGTTCCAACCAACCCTTACAGAAGTTGAGTACCTCCTTACTGAATCACCTCTAATGCTATGCCTTATGATCACCCATTATTGCGTGGTATGCTAAGTTAACGAATACTCTCTATTGCTGAGTCAACCAATTACTCAACCTCTTCCTTGCCGAGAAGCCGAGAGAGAAAGACTGAATTGATTAGGCCATCCCTGTTCGGACAAACCCATGCATCTGTATTTTTTGTCCGCATTTACTAACAACTTCGCCAATACAGCATTGCCATGTGTACTATATCGTGTATAGAATTTGTAACACAAGTGATTATTTTCCTTATATATTCATTTTTACCCTTTTGTATCATGTAACATTGCTTCTTTAGGAAATGTCCTTTTTGTCTTTTCCCCTTTGGGCAAGTTGCCTTAGTTTGCAGGTATAAATACCCCTGTACTTGAGTTGTAAGAGGTAAATAATCTTCGATACATTTTTTGAGTACCTTCTTCCCTGTGTAAACACTGTCATTTACTCTCAACATCACTCTTATCCTTTCCCTTAAGTAAGGTTAGGTGGCGAGTAATCTCATTGGACCAATTCATGCGTCACATAGAATTGTGCTATGAGTCCTCGAAAGTTCAATTGGTGTATCATATCCTCTAGAGCTGTTTGTAAATTTTGCTTACTGTTTTCACCCTTTCATACCTTCCCCATTAACTCTTTTCGAGCTTTCTGCAAGCTCAAACCCATTTAGCGACCCGCCTTATCTTTTCTTGGTCACGATTCACATCATTGTAAGCTAGTAGTGGCAGAACCTTAGGGGCTACCTCAATGATGATTGGGTGGCAATGTCCCTAGTGGAGTTACCCATTGAAATGATCCAAGGTTAATTATGTTGTTGGTGAATTTTGGGGGTTGGAAATATCCTGCAAAGATAAGAAAAATACTTGGTACCAAAGCTAATCCAATATGGCTACTCCAATACCTAAGTCAGTAAACAAGAATGAGAAGGGTAAAGTAAAGAAGTTAAGAGTTATCGGATATTTCTTACAAAGTTTCATTCCCATATTTATAAGAGATTGTCATGTATGAATAAGTGGTTATCAAAGTAACTATTAAGACACATGAAAGCCTGTTGATTAGATACATTCCCTGAAATGTAGGGAGAACATGCGGTTATATAATATAACCGTGCTTATGATAACTGTTTGCACCATAAACTTGAATTCAAATCAACAACAGATCTATGTCACTCAGCACAGTGCCAAGAATGTAGATCACTTGGTAATATACCGAGAATAGAGATTACACGGCTTGTCGGCAGTTGAATAGACGGGTAAGACAGGTGGATAAAAACTAACTATCAACATTTGCCCCCCCAACTCTCGTGTTTGAGAATTCGACAAAGGGAGTAATACATAATGCTCTAGAGGCCAATTGGGGTGCAGTTCTTTAGACACCAAGCGAAATGGGCAGCAAGATGGTTTGTATCCTAATTGAGAAGTTGCGACTTTCAAATTCCCACCTGTTTACAAAACCAAAAAGTATGTGGTATGACCCCTGTCGCTTCGATCATCATTACACCGCAAGCCTAATAACTATTGGGGGGTTATCAACCATCGGATTTTTGTCATGAAACATACGTCAACAATCCATGCCACTATCTAATCAGTACATCACTACTGTCAAAAACAAATTTGCAGTTACAAGGATAAGCTGTCCTCATTTAAAGGACTTTTCAAAATCATATTTCATTTCTACTCAAAATCAAAAACAAATTTTCTTGCTCTCTCGTCTTCACTCTTAAGCTCTTCAACTTCTGTGATTCTAATCTTTATAAGCATTCAGGTATGGTTCGCAATGTCATCTGTCGACTTGTTCTCTCTAATTCTAAAGCAACAAAAACTAAGGCCACTTCTCTCCCTAAATAAGAACCAAGGCAATGTGCTCTTCTAGTATTTCAGTCAACAGTATTGAGGAAAGGTGGAATAAACTCACCTAGATAAATGCCCTTGCTGTGGATAATTATCCTGAAGTTGAAGAAGGGAAATCTTTGGCAAGATATATGTATAACAACATAGCTTACTATTGCGACTCTTTAGATGGGACTACCAATTCTGCCAACAAAGTTCTTATTATGAAATACAACTAATACTGGTAAGATCTTCCTAGAACATGGAATTTGAGGAGGCCAAGAGAGGAAGAGAGGGTATGTTTCCCAAGAAAGCATGAATTCCATATATACCTAAAATATTTAGATTTTTTGTTATGCTTCCCTTTCTCAGCTTTTGTGAAGGGCTTCTTCAACTGTTTTAGAGTCGCGCTTTTAAGATAGTTTGTAAAGAAGTCGAAGTTAGGGCTACTCCTTAACTGTTTAGGTTTTTCTTCACAATTAAGAGGCAACCTGATGAGTGATACTTTGCCGCTACAAGGTACAAGTAGAAGTTCATGGATGGGTTAGAGTCCATGATCCACAAGTGGCATGATAAATTCATGTCAATAGTATTTGTTGAAGAGCTGGACTTCTAAACTTAACAGGCTGAGCTAATCCACACTAAAGATACAGTCCTGATGCCAAATAATGTAGCAATGGTAAAGAAAATTCAAGAAAGGAAGAAGAACAAAATATTCTTCTAGGATGCCAAGAGAATTATACGGCGTTATGAAAGTAGAGATCCAATCTTTTTTTAGAAAGAAGGTACATTATTAAGTTCCACCATATCGAGTATAACCATAAGAGGAAAGCCATACTCATAACTTAAGGGGAGAATTGTCACCTTTAAGCCTTGTTCGACATAAAGAATATAAGTTTATTCTTTTCCCACATTAATATTAACTTGTTTGCTCATGTTGCAAATATGGGTGCTGGCAAGGTAAATCCTGCCAAGCTACTAGCCCAGGCAAAGGCCAAAAAATAAAAAATGGATAAGAGGGCAACCACAGCAGCATCTACCACTCGGCTTGCTATCATAAAGAAAACGACAAAAGAAAACACATCCAAGCAAGTGGCAACGCAAAAGAAGATCTTATAGCTATTAGATAAGTGAAAGGAGGGCAACAAAATAATGTCGACCGAAGTCCCTCATTCTGTGAAGCCTCCGATTGAAAATATTTAACCTTCTATTGAGCCAAGAAAGTAGGCCAAAAGAGCCAACCTCGTAAGGAGGCCAAGGATGCTACCGCCGTTGAGGGGTCATCATTAGTGTCAAAGGCAGCACTTAGTGCTAATAAGAGACTGAAAAAGGAACTTGCTGGCCAACCCCCTGCCAAAAGGTCCAAGGGTTTGGACGAAAGGACAAAAGATGCAATGCACTCCAAAGCTCTTAGCATCACTAGCACCAAATTTATCCCCAACAAGGAGGTTGATGGGTACTTTATCCCGTATTAGAGCCAAAATGTTTTGGATACAAACTCGACCCTAAGCGATAGGATAAAATCTTTAGCCTTAATGGAAGGAATTATTCTTCCAAAAGATAGGGATATCGCCAAGAAGGATGTCAATAGGGTCAGTGGTTGCAATAAGGCCCATATTGCAGCTAAGTTATATGATGTGAGTATCTATATGCATTTTTATAACTATTAAATTTACTAAGTTGCTAATTTCAGTTTCCTTTTTCGATGAGCAGCTACATTTTAATTGCTTTACATAGGCTGATAAGGAGACTAAACAGGTAAGATCCATAGTAATCTTCATTTTTTTTATCAAGTCATTTCAAGTACTCATCATATTAAATGAAATTGTCGCAAGAAATTGAGGATACATATAATGCATCAAAAGCTCAAACTGTCACTACCGAGAACACGAGGATAAAGGGCCAAGATGGAGGTGAGAAAGCTCCAAGAATACTTTGCTACAGAGAAGTTGGCACATACCCTTGTTGCCGATGAAGTCTCAAGCCTGAAGGCCAAAATGGAAGAGCAGTATAAAGAGTCTAAAGCCCTAAAGGAGGAGTTATAGAAGAAGAAAGAAGAATGCTGGGGGCTGGGTCGAACTCTTTGCATGATGAGTGATGAGGAAAAGAAGCTCAGAATGCAAATTAAGAAGTTTGAGACCAACAACTCAAAGTTATAGAGCCATGTTGCCAAATTAGAGGAGACTCTAAGGAGAAGACCATCAGTTTAAGAGGCCCTCAATATAGTTACTCCTAGTCGGCAGTACGAGAGACTTCTACTGAAGAAGTTATTAGAGGAGGTCTAAGCGGTAAGGATTTTCTTTATATTCTTTATACCTTGCGTCCTCTCATGTAATTGTTTGAAGGAAATATTTTTCATATAATAGGCTATACATTTGTACTACATTGATTGAATGAAATATCTTTCATATAACTATTTTTAGTACATTTTAGTTCACGCACCACGAGTTCCTCGTGTTCTATTTCACACTTTCTTATTCGTCAGCATCTTTCGTTTCACACACTAAGTATTTTTTACGTTTTTTATTTTATACACCTAACTAATTCTATGCATGTTTTATTTCTCATGCCCAACTATTTCTCAAAACGTTTTATTTCACACACATAATTAATCCTCAGCATGTTTTGTTTCACACACCTAATTATTTCTAGACATATTTTATATCATACGCCAAATTATTTCTCAACATGTTTTATTTCACATGCCCAAATCTTATTGCTTTATTAACATTGTCCATTAGCCATTTGAAGCATAGACTAGTTGCATTACTCAAGTGTAAGATTAATTTATGCAATTTGTTAACCGCAATAGGCTATAACTTAGGTTAGTTCATTTGCTATATAGCCTAAAACTCATTAAATCGGCAATTATAAAGAAGAATAAGAAACATAATGAGATTTCAAACATAATTCTCATAAAAAATTACTATAGTCTTACAAGCATATAGGCTGTTGCCTTACAAATAAGTGAAGATGAACTTCATCCAAACAGTCAATTGAAATATAATTTGAAATTCTCAGTGTTCCATGCTAAAGGGATGATAGATCCATCTAACCTTTCTAATCAATAGGCTCCCTCTCCAATGACTTCCAAGATCCTAACAAAATCCTCCCATTTCGCGTCGAGCTTCCCTTAGCTCGCTCATGCTCCAATAGCTTCCATCTTTCGGCAAACCAAATCTCCAAGTTGAAAAACCTTGTGCTTCACTTTATGATTATAAGACCTTATCGCTCTATGCTAGTATGTCGAGGCCCTAGCTCTTGCAATATCCTACATTTCATCAATGGTGTCCAAATTCATTGTGAATCCAACTTGATTAACCATAACATCGAAATTCTGCATTTGCAGATTTAACAAATCCAACTCAATCAATAACATAGCTTCCGGTCATATGCTAACCTTAAGGGCGTTTCCCCAATCGCAGTTCTGTAGGTGGTTCGATACCTCCATAAAACATTTGATAGTTCATCAACCCATTTCCCTCTGACTTGATCTACTTTTTATCTTAGGCAGTATAAAATGATCTTGTTTACGACTTCAACTTGCCCATTCGTCTAAGGGTACACTATAAACGTATAGTTAAGGTGAATGCCGTACTTCTTACAAAATGCTTGAAACTTATTGTTGTCAAACTAGGAGTCGTTATCGGTGATTATCATGTAAGAAACTCCGAATCTTAATATGACGAAACTGAAAACAAACACTTCCACTTTCTGCTCAATGATCTTCGCAATGCCTTAGCTTCTACCCATTTGGTAAAGTAACCCACAACAACAATAACGAATTGTTGCTAAGCGATAGACTTTAGAAAGGGTCCGAGAATATCTAACCCCCACTAGGCAAAGGGCCAAGGGCTGGTTAAGCTACATAACTTAGCAACTCATGCTTCTGGTCTTGAAGATAATGTCAAATAACTTCCTTTGCATCTTCTCTTATGGTCGACCAGTAATAGTTGAGTCACAATACTCAAACATATGGTATCTGTGCTTTTATGTGGTTACTGCATACACCTGCATGTAGCTAGAATAACACCCTCTGGGAATCTCTCGGAGGAAGGCATCGAAGATAAGGTTGTGATATGTCGTATTTGTATAGCCAACCATCAATCAACATGTAATTCGTGGCCTGGTAAGCCACCATTCACACTCTTTTCTTGTCATCTAAAAGAATACTGTCTCTCTAATAATCCACTAGGGGATCTATCTAAGGTTCCTCTCTTTTGCAAGGAGCTAACTCACAACTCTACGAAAAAGTAGATAAACTTTTCTACAAAATAAATTCAAAAAAAAGTTTGCACTCAATTCGGGGAATACCATACTGGCTAATTTTGACAACTTGTCGGCAGCAATATTCTTGCTTCTCAGAATTTTGTAGATGGCAAAAGATTGAAATTCTTCTGTAAACGTTCGTATCACCAATAAGTACTTGCTCATCTCCTCTTCCCTTGCTGCGTAACTTCCCATGACCTGATTCACCACCAATTACTAATTAGAGAACATTTCAAGTTTGTTGGCACCAATCTCTTTTACTAGTTTCAGTCTAGCAATCAAAACTTCATACTCTACTTCATTATTGCTAGTCGAGAATCCAAATTTTAAAACATAACAAACTTTAACATTGTAAGGGCCTTAAAGAACAAGGCCTTCACCACTTCATTCTTTCATCAAAGAACTATCTACATAAAGGAAGCAAATAGGTTTCTCGGCAAACTCTATACTATCTCCTTAATAGTAAACTCAGTTACAAAATCTGCCGATGCTTAAGCCTTTAGTGCCATTATGGGTTTGTATTGTACACCATGGGCACTTAGCTCTAAGGCATATTTCATCATCGTCCCAAAGGAGTCAGGTTATTGCAATGCTTACCACAACGGCTTATCAGTGAGCACTATGATCTAGTGAGCTTCAAAATACGGTGTCAACTTCCTTACCAAGAGAATCACTGCTAAAACAAATTTTTTAATTTTTGTGTACTGGAGCTCTGGCCGTTGCAAAACATAACTCATGTAATAAATGGGTCAATGCCCTTTGCCATCAATTTGGACCAATATGGAAGAAAGAGCTTAGTAACTAACTGATAAATGTAAATATAAATTCTCTCCTAAAATAGGTGTCAAGATTATTGGTGGTGACACAAGGAATTCTTTAAGATTACTGAAAGCTCTCTTGCAATTGTCAAACCACTTGAATGCTTTTAGATTCTTTAAGATTTTAAAGAATTCTGCACACTTATCAGCACTTCTCAACACAAATCTATTGAGGGCAGCTATACCTAGTGAGTTTCTATACTTCCTTGACTAGCAAGGGGATTTTAAGATCCTTATCACCTCAATCTTTCTCAGGTTGGGCTCAATTCCATGCCAAGTAACTATGTACCCTAAAAATTTTCCTAATGTCGCACCTAAGACACATTTCTATAAGTTGAGTTTTATGCTGTATCTCCTCAATGTAGTAAATGTCTCATCAAGGTCAGCAAGATGCCGATCCTCCTTCTCACTCTTCACAATCATGTCGTCAACATATACTTCAACGTTTCTATGAATCTAAGGTTTGAACATCTTGGTAACAAGTCTTTAGTATGTTGCAGCAGCATTTTTCAGCCCAAAAGGCATCACCATGTAACAATACATTCTAAAATTGGTAACAAAAGACGTATAAACTTCATCCTCCTTGTTTATCTTGATTTGGTTGTAACCAGAGAAAGCATCCATAAAAGAAAGTAACACATGTCCAGCAGTTGCATCTACCATTTGATCAATTTTCGATAATGGAAACCAATCCTTGGGACAAGCCTTATTGAGATCCTTAAAGTCTATGCATATTCGCTACTTGTCATTACACTTCCTAACTAGTACGCAATTGGCTAACCAAGTCAGATAAGACTCTTCTTGGATAAATCCTACCTTTAATGATTTCTAGACTTCTTCCTCTATTGATGCTTGTCTCTCTAATGCAAAATGCCTCTTCTTTTGTTGGACCACCTTCACATTTGGATCAATCTGAAGCTTGCATACCATCACTTTTCTCGAGATACCCAGCATGTCTGAAGGGAACCGTGCAAACACATCGGCGTTGGCTTGTGAAAAGTTGATTAAACTTTATCGAATATCTACTAACAAGGATTTCCTAATCCTCATAGTTTTCCCAAGATCATCTCTCAAAGAAATTTCTTTAATATCACTCTCAGCATTCTCTCTGCCAACTGACTTGCCTTTAGGACAGGTTTCCACCTGAAATACCTCTTCTTATCTTAAGGCTCTCATATATAAGGACCTTGCCAATTGCCGGTCCCCTTTGCACACGCCAACTCTTATGGAAATAGGGAACTTGGCCTTAAGATGTGCAATTGAAGGGATAATGCTGAATAAATGTTGACATGACTATCCCATTATCATGTTGTATGGGGTCCAACATTTGACAATGAGGAAGTCCATTTTATCCTCTGCAAAATGCTTGTCATCGTTGATCTGTATCTACAAAGAAATTACTTCAGCTACTTAAACTAGTTAGTTATTAAAGGCATACAAATCATACCTGTAAGATCTTAGTTGTGCCATGATCTTAGGTCTCATCTAGTCGAACACACGTTGAAAAATGATATCGGCCAAACTTCCTATGTCAACAAGAATCTTCTTCACTTCGAAGTTTGCGATTCTTGCAAATATAACTAGTACGTCATCATGCAATCTCTAGGTACCCTTAAAGTCATCCTCTGTGAAAGAAATTGTGTTATTGATCCTAACCTTATTGCCTTAGATGTTGCAAACTTAATTTTTGGCATCCGTTAAACTCGAAGAGCTTGACTAACTGATAGTAGGCCTATCGACAATGATGTTGATCACTCCATTAGGTACTCTGTTGAGATTTGCATCCCTTGTATCTCTCCCGGCCACAACTAACTGAGTGTCATTCTCTTGTTCCTTATGTCTGCTCTGAGATGGTCTCTCGATGTTTTCAATGTTATGCACTACGAATTTCCGTAAATGCCCGCGTTAAATTGCATCTTTAATCGCGTTCTTAAGCTATATACACTCATCTGTGTTATGACCCTTATCGCGATAGAAGTCACAATACTCATTGGAATCTCTCCTCGAGGGATTTCCTCTCATTCTTTCTATCCACTACAGAAGACCTTGCTACCAATGTACCTCCATTAATATGTCTAAAATTAGATGATTAATGGGTGTATGGGATGAAAATGTCAGAATTCTTGGTCTCTTTCTCTCGACATTCGAACTTTGATTATCAGAATTGTTGTGTAACACTACTTCATAGTCTTCAGTTGCTTGTTGCATCTCATCAAGATGTTTATAAATTCTTTAACAAAGGAGAATAGCATATGGTTGCTTATTTTCAAAAACAAGCTCACACCTATACTTTTAAATTAGCTACATAATCAAGAAAATTTTTCGTAAAAAAGCCTTCCAATCCCACTTGAGAATGTTGACACTTGGAAACAAAACACAATAACCAATCACTAACATTATTCACATGATAAAAATCACTTTTCAAACCCAACATATGAAACTAAATATGCCTTGACCAAGGACAAAAGAAAAATAAATGCATGGTACTTTCAGATTCACCACAAAAAGCACAACAAAGAGAGGAGATACACTTCCTCTTAAATAGATTTTCATTTGTTGGTAAGGCATTGTGACAACACTTCCAAATATGATGTTTAACTTTTGGTTCTATATTAATAGCCCATAAAACTTTCCACACTTTGGTAGCTTTAGAGATTGGGCTATTATCAAAAGTTTGTCCAAAAATGTTGTTCTTTTTCCACTCCCTAAAATACCTAAATTTAACTGAATGTTTTCCATTGCTTTCACAAGGCTAAATCAATTTATTATTATCACTTTTCTTAGCTAAAGGAATTGCTTTAAGCAATTATCAAAAGTTTGTCCAAAAACATTGTTCTTTTTCTACTCCCTAAAATACCTAAATTTAACTGAATATTTTCCATTCCTTTCACAAGGCCAAATCAATTTATTATTATCACTTTTCTTAGCCAAAGGAATTGCTTCAATAGCATTAATCTCAAAATTTAGAATGAAGCCTACCATATCATCTAAAATCCACTCTCTTCTAACCTCATTAATCACATCTTTATCTCTCAAGTCTTCATGAACCTACTAGTTATGTATAGGGTGTAATTTAAAATCATAGCAGCCTAAAACCCATGCATCTCTCTAAACCAAAACCCGATCCCTTCTACTAATTTGCCAATAACTATTTTCTACAATTACTTCCTTACCATAATGAATGCTTTGCCAATACCAAGAAGCTCTATCCCTTATTTTAAATGATAAAAAATTTGAATAAGGAAAGTAGGTACTTTTCAAAACTCTCACCCAAAGAGCTCCCAAATTATTAATAATCCTCCGTGCCATTTTTACCAATAAGGCATTATTAAACAACTCTAAGTCCTTAAAACCTAAGCTACCCAAATTTTTAGGGAAAGAAATATTTCACCAAGACTTCTAATGAATATTCCTTTTCATGTGATCTCTACTCCACCAAAACTTAGATAGAATATGTAATGCTTTAGAACTCAAGAGCACCACTACCTGCTACGTATCCTTACCATTCGAGAACATGTTAAAACTCTAAAACTAACTACAATCTTCAAAATAACTTTTAATAACCGCTTATCAGGTATAAAACTACAATTCTCCAAATATAACAATCTAAGTGACTCACAGCCATAAATATACTAAATAACTAGATCTTAATCTTCTACAACATACTAAGCTAACCGCCTCTCTTTCCCAACCTAATGATAGCAATTTTCATTATTGTTGTAAATTTATCAAATTGACTTGCAACTATAAAAAAAATAGAAGAGTGAACCGAAGCTTAGTACAAGTGGACAAATACACATAAATACCAAGCCCAGAACATTCACATACATATACTGCAACTATAATAGAATATAAGCAAATAATAGTTTAATTATCTTCAATTTAGGCCGGCATATAACATAGAGGTATTCATAACCTCGCCACACCTTGATCTTTGTCTACATATATAAGTGGATATAATATAAATTTTTTTTAAATCCTTTATGCTCAAAGTCCAAAGACCAGAAACCTAATATTCTAACTACATCATCCCATATAAAAGTCCACTAAAAAAACCTCACATATGATCAGCGATTACTCTTCTAAAGATTTACCACTGTGAACCCTTAGATCGAGCAAGTCAAGCAAAATCAACAACCATTGATTCAGGATAAATATAGATTAGTCCGGTTCAATCTTATTTAACCTAACAAGTATAACTATACAAACAAGCATAACTATACAAACAAGCACTACGTATCTAGAATCGCTCCACAACAACTAAAGAACCCCAACCCATAAATCTTGAATCAAAAGCCCAGACCTCAACAAGGAAATCCAACAATCATCATGAATCTATTTGAAAAACAAGCATATGCATTAAACCTCAATACTTGGTAACTAAATTTTATCTAAAAGTTACCTACAAACCTATAAATTATCCAATCAAAGGTTTCGAAAGAAAATAATCAAATCCAATCATAAATCAAGAATAGAAATTGAAGATAATATAAATATGTAATACAATAAAGCCAAAAGATAACATAATTATATAATATGATTTAATTACTCAAAACGTAGGGTACGATACATATCTACATAAAGGAAAATATAAGGTGCAAACATAATGAAGGTGTCAAAAAATAGATAACTTTACTAATCATTATTATAATAAAAGAATACACACTTAATTAGACAATACTAAAGTTTATAGAAGTACGTAAGAACAGATATATTAATAATAGGAATCCAAATCATACATAATTTACGATTAATATCGTGCACTATATAACTTTGATATCAAGAAAATAGAAATACCAGAACAATAATAATTTCATCAATATTAATAAGAAATTAAGGTTGTAATCATAATAGATTAAAATTATCATAATCAAATTAATACTCAAAATCGTATATATATGATACAAATATTACTACACTCCACACTTAGAAAATAATGACCCAACTCTAAATACAATAGAAAACAAAAATCAACCCCACACATACACATATACCCATACTCTGATATACAACCCAATTGATAATAGCAACTTCCATATAAAATAATACCACCAATAAGACAAATAAATAAATCAATAGTAGGAATCAAATATTAATAAAATAATTACTCTTCACAATAATAATGGAAAAATAAAAATAATATACGATATACGTGATACCAAAAAATGATAGTCAAATTAACTCGCAAAATAAAGCCAAAATCAAGATACCGGATGAACACAAATCAATACCAAATAAAAACCTATTACAAACAAAAACATAGAAATTATATTTCATATAATAATATACTTAAATATTTAACTAATAAAAATTTATCAGATTAACACGAAATGCATGGAAACGTAATGAAAACAAACACACTAAGAGAATCCAATGCTTAAATGAATTGGGGTTAGGAAAGAAAACTTGCAATCATGAAGAAGAAAAAGAATTGGGGCGAGAAACAATGGAAGAAGGGGTGGGGTCTTGTTGGCGAAAGGAGATGGACAATGGGAATTGGGATTTGGGAAAAGGAAGTAAGTCAATATTGAGAGAATTAGGATTGAGGGGAGGGCGAGAGTCAGATTAAAGAAGGGATAGGGTTCGTAAGAAAGGGAAATGGAGCAGGGGGTGAGAAAGGCAACTAACAAGGAAGGGGATTGAGGAGATTTGGGAGATTGGGGTGAGAGTAAGGAATTGAGGAATTGGAGGTAAGGTCTGGTGAAGATATAAAAAAAAAAAAAAAAAGAAAGAAAAAAAAAAGAAAAAGAAATGGGAGGGTTACGAAAAGAATAATGGAAGGGGCTTGGGAGAGAATGCCGATAGAGGGAAAAAATGTTGAGGAGGAGCAGCAAGAGAAAAAGAAATAAATAAAGTAAGGTTTGGGATAGATTTCTAAATCATTTTAAAATATTCTAGAATACAAGATGTGTCTTCAACTAAACTAGGAAAATAAAGAGTTAATTAAAATGAGAATAAATAATATTTAGAAAATAGGATATATATTAGAATATTGTAAGATATAGAATGCTATTAAAAATATATATATTTTATTTATAAAAATAAAATTAATCTATTTAATGTATGTGTAAAATAAGAGTTATAGAAAAATATTATGGGAACCTTAAATTAGATATCTATATTATAAGATAAAATTTAAAATAAGTTTTGAGTTATTTAAAGATAAATAAATTAAAACTTTCTTTTAATATAATACGTTTTCTATGGATATTATTCAAATAACTTCTTGATAGCAGATGATAAGGAATTTGAAAACGCTTATTACATAAATAGGAATAGTAAAACCAATAGATTTACTAAAAATCTCCCTACTAACCAGTAACAAGGAGGAATTAATTCAACTGTGGAGTTTCGATATAATTTTATCCTTTCCAAAAGAAAGTACTTGTTTTTTGGATTTACCCCAATCTATGGAAAGACCCAAATACTTACCAAGCCTTTGACTAGCAGAAATCCCAAAAATACCACCACATTCCCGAATAATATCTTTAGGTGTATTATTACTGAAGGAAATCAAGTACCTCGAGTAATTTATCTGCTGATCGGAACTAAGCTGTAAAATTCCATTATGAATCTAAGATTTCGAAATATGTCCTATTAGCCTTCACAAACTACAGAGAATCGTCTGAAAAAAGGAGACGGGTGAGTTCCGGATTTTCCTTTATTATTGTAATGCCCTGATAAACTACTTTTCCTGAAACAAACGGCTGAGATGATCTGCTTGACAGGCCTTATGTCATCATGTGTAACAAGGTATAAGACCGAATTAAGAAAAAATAGAATTTATTTGTTTGACGTCTACCAAAAACCCTAGTGAAGGGTATTTATCCAAGTAAATACACCACAGGAGTGTTTCTTTTTTTTTTTTTTCGCACTATGTTCCATCAAAACTATTCATGTTTAATTGTGTGTGATGGTGCCCCATGGTAATCAATAATTCAACCAAGATATGAAAATTAGCAATAATTATTATCACTTTGCTACTGCATGTTTTGTATTCCCATCACATTTAAAAGACAACAGAACAAGAAGATGATGAAAAAACATGTTGAGATAACATGCTAAAAAAAATATGGTTATTAAGTTGAGTTTTATTCTCTCAATTGGTGAAAATAATTTGTTCAATTCATTTACGTTTGGAGCTCAATCAAACCATAAGACCTGGACCGTACGGCTTGGTTCAATTTTGTACCTATCCTCTAGGTGGCCATCAATACTATATTAATAATTTGCTCCAAAGACAATATAAAGTAAATATGTATTAAGAACTTAGTTAAGTATTCAATGGATTTATGAAATATATATACCTTATTAGGCCTTTTCACTTATATAAATCATAATTTTAGGGCAATTTTTAATTTCGTTTTGTTTTCACTGAAGTACTTATTTCAATAAGTAAACATGAATATATATATATATATGTATTTATGTATGTACGTGTATATGTATGTATGTTTCAATTGGATATAACTCATAATCTATATTACACAGCATATAGTTTGTAAAAATAATAGGAGAACGAATATATCTAGCAAATCACCAAGCATGCAATACCATAATACATATTTATAATAGGGCATAACACATGTCTACATATTTAAAAGAAAAATTACATGAATATAAACAAAATAATTTTATTATATAATTAGTAATACTAAATCACATAATGCAATTTTAGTATTTATAAAGAACTTGCAATTATTACATGCGATGTAAAAATTAATACAACTGTGACATTCATTATTGGATCTAAACTGCAAATTTGAGATGCAGCTTTCCATTGCATTTATTATTCACGTATGCGGTACTTATTAAATGCGACATACATAAAACAGCTAAAACCACATATTTTGCATACGATTTAAGTACATAATTATTTTTATGTAATTCATATTTACATAATTAAGTTAAATGCAAATCGGTAAATATGCAAAACCCTCATGTATAGCTATATAATTTACATAATATAAAAATATGAGCATGCTTATGTGTAGAAAAAGATATACCAGCTATTTCTATAAGTCTTTGGCACATGGAAAGTTACATAAATAAACACAAATTATGTAGATAATGCATAGTTTCACATCTTTTTTTTAACTTTATATGTGTATGTATATATACATATATATAATACACAATTCTATACGAAAATACAGTATTTATGTATAGGTAAATATTTATGCACGAACAGGATGAAACGGTCTTTTGAAAATAATCCTTAAAATACCATCTTGTAAAAATAATCTCCAGAATACCATCTTGAACCAATTCCATTCTTAAGTAAAAGTAAATTAGACCATAAGTCCTTAACCATAAAATCGTAATCTCAACACGTGATTACCATTGCCTCCCTAGGACTGACTCCCTCCACTCTCCTTTCATCTTCCAATCTTTAATTTTACGTAGACCTAAGGGTAGATTTCCAACATTGAACCAGAGCGAAACTAATCCATTTGTGATGGGATCAAATCAACTAAAGACCTACCGGTTTATAGTGAAACTAATCCATCTATGGTGGGATCAAACCAACTAAAGACCTACTTGTTTATGTAGGTTTCGACAATTCTAGCCTCCGAACCGTTTGAATCAATGGACCTAAACTGTTTTTTTTTTTTTCCTTTGGAATTTACTTGTATGTATTTATACATATGTATTCTACATATTAACATATTTATATATATATATATATATTATACATATTAACATATGTAATAAAATATAAGCATATAACATAATATATACATTTTAATACATATATATATATACATCATTCTTTCCTACACTACAATTTGTATTATATTATGTGTCTTATCAACATCAAATCTATCTTCATTTTCATATACCCATTTGAAATTCTTCCATTATCATCGTAAAGTTTCCATTTCATTTCAAATTGTTGTTCTTTAATTTGGGGTTATGCTTTTACAATTAGGGATTCATAATCAATACAAATTTCATTATCTATGAAAGTAGAAGGATATATGGACCTAAACCTAGGTAAGAGCCAATTCCAAATCGTAAACTGGCCTGGCTCGAAAGTAGGTGGGTTGAATCGCCTTAGTGAACCACCGGGCTTTAAGGACCTAAGTGGTTCAAGAAAACGAAATCGCCTAAACCAATTTGTCACGAACCATCTAACCAACTTGCCATTAAATCAATGGGTCAACTGGCTGGTTCACCCATTTAAAAAAAAAAAAAGAGAAAAAAAATAAAACCATTAAATCGGAAAAAATAATTTAATAATATCTAGTAAATTATTGCATGTCAAAGCTATTTTATTTACAATAATGAATGATAATTTTTTTAACAATAATATCATCAAACTAATAATAGATGATTAATTATAAATTAATTATATGTTAAGGATAAATAGAAAATTCTATTTTAGTTAATGTAAGTCTTTTTTGTAAAACTTATCAAATGTTAAGGACTTTAATATGAGAAAAAAATAAAAAAAAAGTTGGAATTGCATTAACTCAAAAATTAATAAAAAAATTAGAAATTATTAATAAATTAATATACTTTAAAAAAAAGAAAGGAAATCACATTATTAGAAATTATTAATGTATTTAAAAATAAAATTAATAAAAAAATTAAATATTATAAAAAGGGGGTTTTAAGGCCTCAAACTGACCTGGAACCACCAGTTCAAAGGTTAGTTACAGTTCACCATATCACCGACTCATGAACCGGTGATTCAAGACCAATTCCAAACTGATTTTGAACCATGCCCAGGTATATTTGGACCCAAGAGGAGATACAACGAGAGCCATAAGAGAAGGGACTTGAAGGGTTCTTTTTGGATGTAGAAAATTGAGATGGAAATTATGAGGGGAGACAATGAGAATGAATAGTTGGGTGCGGATTTGAAAAAGAAGACGGTCTTGTGTCTTCATGTAGGTTATTTCATTGCTTGGAAAAAAAGATCGACAAAGAGAGAAAGAGATGGAGATGAGGCCTTATCTTAAAATCACGATTTATGTAAAGTAATTTTGAGATCATATTTACAAGGTACTTTAAACATTATTTTCAAAAAGACTATTTTTTTTTTTCCCTTTTCCACCATTTATGTAAGTTAAAGAATTAACATATATTACACCACACATATAAGGAACGTAGTAGTTACGTAGAATGTAATTTATATCACATCTAATCATTTGATTGTGTAACTTATGACCTAGGAGCATATAAATGAAGAAAAAAATAAATAAATGACAGTACTATATTATATTATTTTATATATTTAGATAACCACTTAAGTTATACTTAGATTGCAGATGTATCATACAATACTTATTTGTACTACAGAGGGAAAAGGAAAAAAAAAAAGGTTATATATACATATCATTGATTCAAAAATTGACTACTGGCCTCCATATATCGCATAAAGCATATTACTTGAACAGAAAAATAAAGGGAAGACAGTAATTTTATCACACAAACTAAGCTCGGGTGCAATTTTTTGCCCTCTCTCTTTTTATTATTAACACCATAAAAGTAACTTTATTTCCATGGAAAGGACAGAGACGTCATTATGTAATAGTGATACAGGAGGCCGATATTGATCTAATAGAATGATACCTACAGCAAAGTAATTTGCACCGAGGAAGTTGAAAGTGAGAAACAGAACAATTCCTTTATATAGCTCTTCTTGCCAAAAATACAGTGGGATGATCTCTTTCTCTAACATATAACCAGAGACGTCATTGTATTTTGCAGTGAGAGGACAATGCCAGCAGTTCCGCGCAATAAGTGCAATCATAGCAAGCCTGAGTTGATCTTGATCAGTAGACTTGTTTGTGCACTACCAAAGTAGCTGATGAAAGCTTCGAAACTTGCTTAAAACTGGAAACGGGCTGAGTTGCAATGCTTCATACCACAGTTAAGAGTGAAAACAAGACATTCAAGAGGACAGTTGTTAATGGAATCCACTGCATGTTCAGATAGCCAAAATCTAGAAGTCAATTGAATTCCTCTTCTTTTAAATACCTCATCAGTTAGAACAGCCCTATTCAAATCTTTCCACATAAATATGGGAATTTTAGGTTGTATACGAGAATTCCAAAATCAAGATCAATTCACATCTATTTGTTGTTTAGAATGCACTGCCCTCTGTGTTGCTTTACTCAAGAAAGAACCATGTGTAGAAAGTTTTCACAATGCTCCATTGGGTAAATTAGCAGCAATAGGAACCAAACTAATACTAAAAGCTCAGTCACGGTCTAAACTTGCAAAAGCTCGTTGATGTTCCATTGGATTTCACGAAAAAGAAATTGGTAATTTACACATTTGATATATCAACAGTTGGCATCAAATTGCAAAGAGAGGTTTAGGTTCACCTCTCTAATCTTATGAAAGACCGCATTATAGTGTCCACAAATCGTCAATTCATTGGAAGCTTTTGTGGGATTTCGAGGAGGTAAATGCACTTCTCTTAAAATTTTTGGAAGATAAAAATACATTTTGGACTTTACAAGTATATTGTACCTGACCAATAATTTTTAAGTCAAATTGTGTCCTGCCCAAAAACATAACTCATAGCATGTCTTTACAAAATAGATGCCATTTATATATCTGTATATAGAATTATGTGAATGTCCCTATCTTGATTTTGCCATCTTAATAAGACCCTCACTGATCATGATCAAACGGTAGGGGTTAATACTATAAGAGATATGCATAATCGGTCATACTTTTATGAAACTAAATCTTAACAGTATATAAAATACTGTATGACTATATCTACCTAATTATATCTTCAGTTTGTTACAATGGGGAAAAGGTCAAAAAATATAAAGACTTACACCCATGAAATCTCAGACAGTACAAGGCTTATGGCTCCATGTCCTCACCACCATTAATCAGAACTTTTCACAGGCCAAAAAGTGGTGTTGAGGCTTCATGACAAGGAGCATATGACCATCAAAATTACAAGGTTCTGTTCTCCCACAATCACCACCGGTTCCCCACCATGTCAACCAACTCCACCTGTTCAGTAACTTCCAATACAACCATCTTTTTTCAAATTTTCAAAAAGTGGGAAGTGAAACTCGTTATTTCTTCCATCAATTATGGGTGTTCATGCTTTTTTCTACCTCAAAAACAAGCACCAGCAAAATTCTAACACATTGGAACTTATCCAAAACTAGAAGCACTAATTTCCAGCATCCCTCAAATCACAACTCTTACATCCCACTTGCACTTCTTTGAGTATGCATTCTCAACATGATGCAATTTTACCAGGGAAAACTAATGTTGAGTTGCTTTCAAGAATTTCCACACCACAAAGTTTCCTTGTATTTGAATAACTTCACATCAAGATAACATCAGTGGTGTCATCAGCAACCTTCATATGCAAACTCATCCTCTTGAGCTCCAAATATATCCTGTCAGCATCCGGATGGGATATATCCCCTCCTTTAAATAAATGAACTCTATTGCCAATCTCTGTCCAACTATTTGCATTCTGTTTCTTGATCCCATGATGTTTCATCTGATACCTCACTTTCTTAACATTCTTCCACATGCCTGCTGCTGCATATATGTTAGATAACATAACATAGGCTGAAGAATTCTGTGGATCAAAGTTGACAATTTTACCAGCTGCCAATTCAGCTATTTCTAAATTTGGATAAACACTGCAGGCAGCAAGAACAGCACCCCAGATTGTAGAGTCTTGTTTAATAGGCATCTCCTGGATTAGTTTACAGGCCTTATGTAGTTGACCTGCCCGACTAAAAGTATCAATCAAGCAAGCATAGTGCTCAGTACAGGGAGCTATTCCATGACGTTCAATCATTTGTTTGAACAAATTTAAACTGTCATCAACCTTCCCAGCATGACCGTATGCAGACAATAAGCTAAGAAACGTCATCCCATCTGGCTCAAAGTCCCTGATCTTCATCCTATCAAAGTACTCGACGGCTTTTCTATTATTACCATGGTGTGAAAATGCCCCGATGATAGTATTCCAAGATACAAGGTCTGGACCTATAATTTGTTCAAATGCTAACTCAGCATCGAGTATGCAGCCAGACTTGTAGTACATGTTGATCAAAGCATTGCAAACAGATACATTTGAATCAAGCCCACTTTTTATAACAACCACATGAGCTAGTTTTCCTTGTTTGAGTGATGCCAGACCAGAACAAGCAGAAAAAACAGAAACAAGGGTCGAATTATCAGGGTAGACACCCATTGCAATCATTTTAGAGAACAACTTCAAAGCTTCTTGATATAATCCATTTTGTGCATAACCTAAGACGTAATCCAGGTAAAAGTTTGAATTAATTATAGTCAGGAAAATTTATGAAAGCTGTTTCCATCAGAAAAAGGAACGATCCCACCATCAAGCAGCTGATAAGGGTGTGAAATTTGTACTATGAAGATAAACTTTTATACCTCTGAGTCACTATTGAATAATAAGTCACAAAGAACAAAGTTCGGCATAAATTTTTTGAATCCTCTATACTCAATGAAAGCATCTCTTTTAAAGATTGAATGCGTCAAACAGAATGCACTTTAACGTCAGCAGTGTAATGTAGTCAGAGCTCTCTTTTATAGGTAGGCTTCCTCAATAAGAATATTTGGCCATTGATATAAATGGAATCAGTTCACTGTAAGCCTACATATAATCTTCAGAGCAATTAGGGATAATCAATGATATGTGAACTTAAAGTTAGCATGCCAGATTGATCAGCACAGGGTACATGAATGATTACAATGAAGTTCGATCATAATTACTTGAATTGGTAGCATGTTTCTTGCAAAACAGAAGCCACTTAAGATCATTCAAGAAAAGTTATTTCATATATGCTAGATAGATGTGATGGACGATTTACTTCCACCAAGTTTTCTCTATGCTTAATACTTCTGAATCCCGTAAATCATGGTTCTTTGAAAAAGCTTTCGTACCTGTGGTTTTATGCTAAATGCCAATGCACACACATTATGGTTCTTCCAACTAGCTCTATGCAGCTTACCGGTGATCATCACATTCCATGAAGGAAGATCTTTACATGGAAGCTTTTCAAATAGATTTCTTGCGTCTTGCATCTTCCCCTCCTTACAATAGCCTACCAACATTGCCGTCATCGCAAATACATTCTTATCCGGCATCAATTCAAACAACTCTCTAGCCTCATTGAACCTCCCGTTCTCCACATAACCACTAATCATCACGGTCCAAGAAACTGCATTTTTCTTCAACATGCTATCAAACAATTCCCTTCCCTTCTCGACCTCGCCCTTCATCAAGTATCCATCAATCATCGCAGTATATGAGACCACATTTCTTGACGGCATCTCTCCAAAAAGCATACTTGCTTCATCAACACGCCCATGCTTAACCAAACCCGATATCATCGCATTCCAAGATGCGGTATTCTGAAACGGCATTGCCCTAAAATACTCAAAAGCCTCATCGACTCTACCATGATGCAAACACCCTGCAATGATGGAGTTCCAAGAAACAACGTTTCTATCAGGCATTGAGGAAAAGATCCTAAGGGATTCCTCTAAACACCCATTTTGCCAATACCCTGTAACGACTGCATTCCATGATATGACGTCTCTTTCGGGCATTTCATCGAACAGTTTTCGGGCATTTAGGATTTTCCCAGCTCTGAAGAGAGACGAGATTTTAACATTGCAATCACGTATGAAGTTAGTTGAGAAGTACTTAAGTAGGGAGTGGTTTAGGGGTGTTTGAGTCTTTAAGTTGCTGAAGAGCGAGACATGAAAAAGACATGGTATGAGACACGAATGTTGGAGACGGACGAGAAGCATTACACAACGATTCTTGTTTCAAAACTCTCTTCTTGTCACAGACCGTGCCTAACAAGCTTTAGCGCCGCATGGCATGGTACCGAGATGGATGGGTCGATGGGGTTGGTAACTGGGAGGGGTGGTCATTGGGTCGCCATGTATCGCACGTGTCATTTAAGGTTTTTGCATGCCGGGTCTATTGTGCTGTCTAAGTTCATGGAGATGTGTTTCTTGCATCTCATTTATTCTTATGTCGATCCACGTGTCCTCAATATTTGTAATCGGACTCTCACAATAATGTCGAAAGTATCTTTTTAACATTTTCAAGATATTTATTATGATTTATGATATTATATATTTTAACATTTAGCAAGTGTATTATATTATTATTATATATTTATACAGTAAATTATAAAGATTATTAAATAATTTGATAAGTAAATATAATACAAAAAATAATAATTACGTATATAAATTTTTTACATGAAGCATTTCTATATATTTAATGCATACATTGTTAATATAATTTGGTAAAGTATTTACGTATTTATATATGTGAATGCATATTAGATTTTTATGTACACTTAAAAAATTTGTATAACACATTCAATTTATGGAAGAAAAAATATGCAAAAATAATTTGTATGTATTTACGAAAACGTATATACGTTTATATGAATATATATACATATAAATACGTACGTAGATTAATGTGTATATTTATGCATAAATATATAAATGTATTTATGTATGTATAAGTATATACATATGTACGTGAAAATATATATATACAAATATGTACAAATAGGTATGTATATACATATGTATTTATGTCCATGTAAACACCTACATATGTACGTGCAAATTTATACGAAAAAAATGTATAATTCAATAAAGTGTTTACATATGTATTTAAACACATACATATATATGCAGAAATATGTATGTACAAATCTAAATAAATGTACCGATAAATATGTGAGTACAATGTACATATTATAGATATTAATGCATAAATGCATAGACAGGATACGATACATTAAATTTATTGATTTTATATTATATACATATAGTTTTATATATAAAAGAACAACAAAAAAAAGTAACAATAATTAACTATTAACAAATCAAGAAGGACATTCCATTAATGAAATGTAATTTCATTGATTACATAGAAATTGAGAAAAGAAAAAAAATACACAAAGAAAAAACAATTATAAATTTCATCGAAAGGTAGAAATAAAGAATTTGACGATTGACCACCACTATCACAAGCAGAGGGAGTGAAGGCTGGTATTGAAAGCCTTATCATTGGCAATATACTTATTGTTGCTGATACATTTCTTCTAATTTACCCTCCTAGCGATCTTAACATGTCTACATCTTTGTCATTTGAACCTCCATGTTTCCATTACTATCCTACACATCCTTAACAATGGTCATCATTTCACAAAATTGATTGAATAAGTCTTCCATTGTATAGTTGCTAGGTTCCTATTGTTGGTGTTGGTGTTGGTCAGAGCCTCTTTCTCTTTGTTCTAGATCCCATTGAACAATGTCATAATCAACTATATTTTAATTCAACACGTTCCTCTTGTGGGTGTTGTCAATACTTAAACCAATTTCCGATTGCATCATCCCTATAATAGAACTGAATCCATTGAAAAAATGGCTTTGTCCCTCTTTACTACATAATCTCCTAAGTCAAACCCATATTAAAAAGAATAACTATAATTAGTCAACCATAATTAAGATGTCTATCTCATCGTGAAAGTGTTTGAATAAAGTAGCGGTTAAAGATGTAGCCAACATTGATCTGTCCCCCCTCTAATAAGCAATTGAGAATGAAAAGATCTTCCTTAAATAAAAACTTCGTGTTTGATCATGGCACAATTGCAGGCATATCATGTAGCAGAGGATTTGTATACACAATGGAAGCTCGTGACCTCTAAGATGCCTTAAATCTTGTGATGTGGTCTCGCCTTAACATACTGGTCATTCGAATATGCATTACAAAGCATATGACATGTTTTACTGGATTGGCATGCAAGCATCACCTTCATATTCAAACAAGTTGTTGATGTAATCCAGCGTGACACTAATAAATCGACCAAACATATATGTCGTTAAATACCCAGCATCATCATTTGTGGTGCACCAATGATACATATCAGGGTCCTCATGAACAATGTTGGTTGTGGCATTAGCGTAGCAAATGCATACCAAGTCTGTATAAGTACGATTTTCTAACTCCACCAATCTCAGAAGACACACTTATTGTAAAGCTTCATGGAATGGGAAAATTTCTCCCAACTGATCAAAATCATATGATCTTAATGGGAGAAAAATGTGCAAGAGTTAGTTCGAGACCACTCCTATATAGCTTATGTAGGAAAGTACTCATCCAAAAGAGTAGGAGTGAATCTAAACGAACATGAGGGCGATTAGCTTTTTTGACCTTAGATTTGGACTTAGCACGAAGCAAATTAGAAGGGTCTTGCCCTTGCATTGTAATAGATTTATATATATATATATATATCTTAAGAAAGAGGAGTTTGCGAGTTTCTTAGAATTTTAGTGTAAGAGTGTTAGTGGAAGAGTTTATGTTATGAGAATTAACGTAGGCATGTTGGGTGCTATTTATAAATGGATATGTGCTGAAAAGGTGATCGACATGCAGACATTGAAAACTAACATGGGAATGTTAGGAAGCTAATATTCCCACATTAGCCTTCAATGTAGGTACGTTGGCTTCTTAATAGTAAGAAAAAAATTGAATGATGGGCATTAACATACTTATATTAAATTACTACATAGGTAGGCACGTTAGAGCTACCTAATAATTTTGTTCAAATATTTGAAGGGAGAATGTTAGATGGGCCCAACTTAGCCACATCTAGATTCAATGTGGGTACATTGGTTCATACTCTTGCAAAAAGTAGTTAGCAGCCATTTCCACTTAACTAATTTTTATGAGTGCGGGAACCAATGTACCTACATTGAGACTAGACGTGGGCATATTGGGCCAACCTAACTTTTTTTAAAACCTTTTATTGGGACTAACGTGGCCATATCAAGCTGCAACGTAGGCACATCAATTCTAGATGTGGCCATGTTAAATCAATTATATATATATATATATATATATCAATCCAACCGCGCCAAATGCATTTCTCTTACTTTATTTTTCCCTACACACCTATGTTCCTCCAAACGCTCTCTTAGTCTCTCTATTCTATGTTTAACTTACTCAAAACGCATACACTTTCTTAGAAAAATGGCCAAGCGAAGAAATCAGTCAAATAATCCCAATCCAAATGAATTCAAGGGTTAGATCTTCACTGATCCATACAGAGAACAGTCATACTCCATGTATCCCAATCAAGGATTTACCAATTTGATGAATTAAGTAAGAAACCCTGCATTTTCTATACTTATGACTAAGGGTTACAATACCAACCTATAAACATACAGTACACCTAAAATTCCTAATAACAAACCATAAATGTGCAATACATCCAAAGGACCATACCAATATGGTTCACATTGTTTACAAGTTGGTCTTATACATAATATACAATCACTTTCAATAACCAGCAGTAATTTCAGTCACAATTAGGTATGTAATAAATATTTCCTTTAAGGTTATTATTAAAATAAGTGAAGAAAAAACGATATCTAATTGTGAATTTACATTTTTTTACTAGATATAGACATCTCATTTTTGTTACTCTTTATTTTAGGATTCTTTTTTTTTTAACTAGGTTTAAAAAAAATTAATTATTTTTGAAAAATTAAAAATTGAAAAAAAAATACAAAGTGTCAAAAGTATTAAAGTTAAGTTCAGTCAGTCAGTCAATTTAGAGTCAAATCAGACAATAGTCAAAGATGTACATATGATTTAATAAATTTTGAGTCTTTAGATAGTTGAACTTCATTAGAAAAAATATTTTTTAAAATAGTCCAATATAATATAAAGTGGATTTTTTATCCAATTTATATTAAGCTAATTAAAATAGGCTCAAGATTTATTAAATGAGTTAGTGCATGTATTTTTAGCTGTATTAAAAGGCAGTGGTCAATTTAAAACAAATTGAACTAAGCCAAGCCCAATATAGAAAGCTCCAATAGAATGTGGGGTTTCTAGAACTTGGGAATGAATTAGATTAAATCTTGAACAAAAAATTAACAAATCTAAATCGAGTACTGTCATATTTTATGAATATTAGATTTGTCAAAATTGAATCCTTATTAAAAAAATCCAAAAGATTCAAATTACTTGTTTATAAATAGTGAACTTCGGCTGTAAAAAATCACATTCCATATACACAATCACTTTTGACCTTTGTACCGCATAACCTAAATCCTTCACTCTCACACCACAATCACAGAAAACAAAATCCTACTTACACGATTCCCAATCCTACATACAATAGCACATCCATCCCCCCATACGATCTACTTCACACAGCTCTATGCACATACTCTAGTCCCATACATGCACAACCTATACACAATCACTCTTATGCATAATTCTACATGTACAGTCCATACTCCCGATCACGTACACTCCACGCAATCCAATTCTATGCACATTCTTTTGATAATGTACAGCTCCACAACAACACATGTATATGTAATAGCAACTCTATGCGATCAGTAGCTACAAGATCAATGACCTGACAAACAGCAATTCCACACAAAGCAAAACAATGCAATCTACGTAAGTTTGCTCCTTAATCTGACCCACATTGTAGAGTATGGGTGAATTTTTCTTTTTCTAGTATAGTTATATTTATCTGTCTTCCTCTTATTTTATTTGTTTTTCTTATTTTGGTTTAGATAATTCATTTTATTAATAACCCACATTAACTTTAATTTATTTTTATGTAGGCTTTATTTTAGTAATATTTTTAGTTTTTTTTTTAATTATATGATTTGTTTATTGTTATTTTGTTAATTTTACTATATGGGTATATTAAAGTGTTATATTAATTTTTACATTATGTAAAATCATTACTAATCTAAGTCTTTATAGGTCTTTTATGTCGATTCACATTGATTCATGCCTTTCGCATCTCTTGCATAAATTGCTTGTTTTAGTATAAAGTTGCATACATTTAATTAAAAATGTATTTTTTAATGAAATTCAATATTTTTATTAGAAATTGCACTTTTATAGGAAATTTGCATCTTTTGTTTAAATTTGCATGTTTTTCATTAAATCTACATTTTTAAATAAAATCAATATTTTAGGGATTTTTAGAAAAATCATTTTATCATTCATTAGTTTTTCATAAAATATAAAATTTTAATTGATATCTTTTCTATGGTTAAAGATCTTTTCCATGGCTTATGCTTTTTTTTTTTTTCATGGTTTAAGCATATTTTTCATGGTGTAAATATCTTTTGCATAATTTAGACTTATTTTCCATGGTTTAGGCATCTTTTTCACAATTAACATCTTTTCCATGACTATGTATATTGTCAAAAACAATTGCATTTTTTTAATAAAACGACACATTTTTCATGATAATTACATATCAACATATTTTCATAAAACTTGCATTTTTTTTCACATTTAGATGTTTTAGGATTTTTTTTTAAAGTTTTGTTATGTAGTAGTTTTTCCTAAAATAAAAAAAAAATACTAACTCAGATACTTTCTTAAAAAAATTAATTCATTAAATTTTTTTACTAGAATAAAAACTAAGTTTTAAGTTTTTTTTAAAACAAAAATAAATTAGTTAAGAAACGTAAACCTAGCTTATTTTTCATAAATAAAATTTGTCAACCTATTAAAGTTTTTTTCAAAAAAAAAAAAAACAGAACTACGTTGGTTTGATCCCAACTAATGAGTATGTAGGCACCACCGAGGCAACTATATAAAAAAACTAAAAACTTCTTTTTATTTTTGAAAATTTTGTAATAAAAATTATTAAAAATTCATTTTATTTCATTTTATACATTTTTATATATTTTGACATCTTTGAAAAAATTATAAAATAAAGGTCCATTAGTTAGTTTATTTTAATTTTTACGTGGTAACTTTGTCTTAATAGATTAACCTCTAAATTTAGTTTTTCTAGTTAATTTTTTGAAAAATAATTTTTTTAGAAAATTTGTAAACTAGTAATTAAATTAGGGTTTTCCTACTCGAAAAACCTTAAATTGATTTTTTTACCAATTTAACTGGTTAGTAACTCCAAAATATTTTTTTTAGAAAATTTTTTTTCCTTAATTTTATGTCAAATAATTTGTATTAAGCAAGCTGAGTTTAATATAACTTAAATTAAGGAAAACTGAAATAGAACTCAAAACTGATAAATCACTTAAACTCAATCTACCGATACTTACACAAAAGCTGATTCTATAGAACTCAAACCCGGATCCTCTACGCAGAAGCAAGAGACATAAAAAGCATACTGCCAGATGCTAGCAATACTCTCTAATCCATTTTGATGGTGTAACCACCTACTGCAAGACCTGCAAGAATAATCTATCTAGTCAATTGAAGTCTGGTGTGGGTCACTTGAGACAGCATCTTGAAATGCGGGAGAAGAAAGGTTTAAAACTAATAAAGGTTGATGAAAATAGGACAAGTCAACATTTGATTCGAGCAACCCTACTAATTTTGTTTTTAGTAATGAAGAGGTACGAAAAGAGCTCGTACAAATGATGACAGTTATAAGTATATCATTCCACGCTACTGGTCATTCTCACTTTGGAAGGTAGGTGAAGGAAAAGTTACAACTTATAAATCAACATGTGGGTTGCAAACCCTAAAAAAAGATACAATTGTAGTTTATAACAAAATGCAACAAGATTTAATGGAAAAGTTGTTAAGCTTTCCTAGCAAGTACGTAATCCACTCACTTTCATTCATAATCTTTAGTTGTATTTTTTTGTTTTCATTCAAATGTATAACCACCGTAGATCTATAATGTCTTTATGCAATGTTTCTTTAACATTTAACATTTGAAAGTCACCGATCACTACAATCAACAATAGTTATATGTGCATTATTGCACACTAGATCGATAACTAGTGGTTGGTGCTAAAAAGAATAATAATTTTCATTTTCTTCCTAGATTCCTACACAAGGCAAGTGATTACTAACAACATCATCGAGACTCCTTAATCATACAACATCCAAAGAGTTTTTAGCATTAGTTTTGCTAATGTCTTAAATAATATAGCTTTAGTCCAACACTTAAAGGCTATGTTCTATTCGATCTACTACAACAACTTCTTTCATGTCCAATGTATTTGCTACATGTTTAACTTGGTAATAAACGCCGATCTTAAGGGTTGTGGTTTGAACCTTCACCTAATACGAACCCAATGTACAATAAATGCCATGCCTACTTCTAAGAGAAAGCTTACCAAGTTTTTATAGTTCTACATGGCTAATAAGGACAACAAGGATCAGTGATTTCCACCTTTAAACTACTGAATGAGGTGGAATTTGACTTACAAGATGCTTTCATAAGCCTACAAGATGAGAGTCGGTTTGTCAACATTCTACAACCTTTTTCATAATTAACAATCCTAACATCAACTTCGGTTCCATGATAGAATAGGATTGGAAGTTATGCAAAAGGATGAAAGCACTCTTAAAGGCCCTCTAGGTGGTGACAAAAAAACCTGTCTAGCTCATACTAACCAATGAGCAACCTCGTTTTCCCCAACCTAATCGATATTTTAGACGTGCCATAATAGCACCAAAGTGTTCCTATCTTGTGGTTTATTATTCAAAGTATGGTTAAAAAACTCAGGTTTTATTTCAAACAATTTCCTTTTCTCTTCTATGTGACTACTATGTTAGATCTAGATCTATGTTATAAATTTTCCACCACCTATGATCTCCTCGAAGAGTTCTACCAGAGCATTGGGGTTCAAAATGCTGCGTATCATGCAGTTGCACTTGATGCTAAAGCATAAAAAATGCTGAAAACTTTGTACACCTTTCATAGGCAAACATTGCATCATCGCCCTAACCAACGTAGGCCAACTATCATATACCAAGTAAGCAAAGCAAAGCAAACAAATTGTAAGAAGTAGTAGAGATCTAGGGAGCACCTTCGATTTTAACAGTAAACTTAGAGAGCTATTGGCTTACGAGGTACAACAATGGGTGAAAATAGAAGAGGATGATTTTAATGTTCTCTCTTGGTGCTCTAGCAAGGCGTACATGATGCTGATCATTTCCTTAGTGGTTTGAGATGTTTTCACACCTTCAACTTCAACAGTCCCTTTTGAGTCAACTTTCAATTTAGTTAGGCAACTCCTTAACCCCCCATCACCTTTCGATGCATCCAAAAACTGTTGAAGCCTACGTGTGCTTAAAAGATTGGGCTGATGCACAGATACATAATCAAAGAGATCATTTATATTCTTAGGTTCTTGATAGTAACGGTAATACAAGTTTGAGCAATTCAGATGAAGTACCGAGCATTGTATTAAGTGATAAAGGAGGTGAGGATAGTGGTGATGATGATGAGAACGATTACAATTGACTTGCATTTCTATAGGAAATTTAGAGATTTCTTTTTCTTTTTATTTTTCCTGTAAATATTTCAATGGCCTTAACTAGAATTTGACTTGTACTATGAAAGTTTGTTAATGATAACATTGTTTAATGTTCTCCTCCAATTTATTTTCCTTACAAATGGATTAACTTATTGAAAAAAAAATTAATGATATCTAACATTTTAATATATGAAAAAATAAAAAAATGAAGATACATTTGTTAATTAAGAATTAACATTTGATTAACAGTTTCCAAAAAAAAAGGGCGATAACTTTAAATTATTTATTCAATAATTTACTATTTAGTAAATATACATAATTTATTTTAAATTTTATTGTTCATTTATTAAATAATTTATTATTTATTGAATAAATTATTTATTAAAATAACTTAATATTTACTAAACACTATGTTTATTAAAGAATTTACATATTTTATAATAAATAACGGTCCACATGTGCTACCCACGTACTTACTTATTCATGCCTAGGCAACCCAACTAATAATCATGCTTAGCATGCCTAGTGTAAGCCTCACAATTAGCTACTTGGAATTCGGTTCATAAAATTTAGGGCAACCAAGTAAACTGTTCGATTCAATCCAAGTTTTACGACGAAACTAGGAATATTAGTAAAAGTAATCCTAGAAGTTCAAATTTAAGAAAATAAATAATAAAATAAGAGAATATAAAATTTTTAAATTTTAAGTATATTACTTGTTATTTATCGAAAATGCGTAAAATGCATTCCGATAACTAACGAATAACTAGAAATAAATTATATAAACACTAAAAATCATAAAATAACTTAAATAATATTTAAGAGTATTTATTTATATCATATATGTATTTACTTATAGGTAGAAATGCACGTAATTACTTAAAATACGTGAAATAAGCTAAAATAAGGCTAATTAATTAAAGAAAATTCATAATTAATTAAGAAAAAATCAAGAAAATTATGGAAAAATATGAAAAATGTCTAGAAGTGAGGTGTGACAATCTAGAATTGAATAAATAAAATCAACCAATTAGATTAATACAACAAAAAAAGGCGAAATGGAAGAGAATAAGCTATTGTCTTGTCTAATTTAATGCATAGAATTTGCTTTACACCTCTATAAATAGCAATAAAATTTCAAAAGCTTATTTGGTCAGTTAGGAAGGTATAAAAATTAGAAAGGATCGAAATAAGAAGAGGAATTAAGGTTTATAAAAATTTTTCTCAAATCCATGCAGTAAGAGCTAGTGAACCGAACCCACACATCACTATCACTTGGAATCGAGCCACCACCAACAACCCACTCCAATTAGACTGTTTGGACGGGCTTAAACACCTTGAATCGATGTTGGTGGTCAAAAGCTCAATAATTAGGTAAGTCTCAAATTTCATCTAATTTTGCAAAATTTATTAAAATTATTAATTCTACTAAAAAAATTATGAAATTTGTTATTTTGATATTTTATTGTATATAGATTTAGGAAAAAATAGTAATTAAGTTTAATTATATTTGTAAATATAGTGTGCTTAGGAAATTAAACAAAATCGAACATATTTAGAATTAGAAATAAATAGACTTAAGAATGTAGTTTGGAGTTCAAAATTTTTTTGTAGACTACTAGGGTAATATAAATAGACTTAATAATGCATAAAATGAGTAATTTGGGGTTAATTAAGTAATTAAATGAGTAATTGCTGATTTAGGGCATAATTATATGTTTTAGAATGTTCAAATCAGATAAAATATGATACTTGTAACATTTAGAGTGTTAGATGTAATTATTAGGATATTATGTAGTTTATATGTAATAGGTAAAAAAATTGTATATTTTAAGTTAATTTTGGAAATTAGGGTAATTAGGAGTAAAATCTAATTTATGATGAATTTACATAGATTTTAAGATGTTAATTGATGTTGGGGAATGATAGTTGGAGTGATAGAAATATTAGATGTATATTATGTACATAATAGGTAATAATACATAATATACAAATATTGAAAATATAATAAATAGAAAATATTAGAATAAAAATTGATATTATTCTAATAATAGGGATATATATAAAATTTGGTAGAAAAATTTAATTAAGGTAATTATATGAAAAATGTAAGACTTTATTACATCGAAAGTAAATTTAATAGTTAAATCAGGATTAGGATGTATCATATAGACTGGAACATTGGTTAGAGTCCCAAAAAAATATTGAGGGAACTAAAAAATAATGTGATTAATTTCACATTATAGGTTGAAATGAGTTTCTAGGGTTCGTATATAAAATTATACTTAGAAATTAAATTAGAACCTAATTTAACCGAACCCAAACCTAGCCTCGAGCCCAAACCTAGCCCAAACCCATAATGATTGTAAATGATTTGAGATTCTAGATAATTAGACATATTAAACCCTAAACCAAAGATAACAATAAGTGTTTTAGGATAAAAACTAATCTATAACAATTATATGAAAACCGAGACAATGTTGATATTATAGGGATCATTGGCAATGGACTAAGCAAGTCCCACCTCAAGTGAGTAAGCGAGGAGTTGAGGTAAGTTGGGTTTATTACTTCACCATATTTTAGAGTACTCATTTGTAGTACTCGAAGGCATGAATTGTGCTTGTTAGATAGTTAGTTATATACATGTGCTTGTTTTGAGCTATTGATTTACTATCTGACTTGTATTTGTATGATTTGTATGGAATGATTAATCACTCTAAACTGAATCTAATCAAATATATGACTTGTAATTGTTAATAGGACATGTATAGCAACCCATTAAGGAAGCATTACAATTCTTTGGTCAAATACCGACCCCTTCGAAAGAGATAGCGTTAGATGGCATAATTAGTCTCTTCTTCATCTTTAGTTAAACTAAGAAATAAGAGAGGAGGTCATAGCGATGGTAAAGTCAATGGTTTAAAGGTAATCGCGGGAGGAGCGGTGTCTCTATTACACAAGCATGGATTTGGTTGTAAGTTATCACATTAATGGAAACTCCTCAACCTGGAATAGAATGGGTGTAATTTCTCTAATCTCACGACGGATCGGACAATGTCGTGCGATGACATTTGTTTGAACATGCATTGTACCTAATGATTTAATTAATAACCCTGTTTATGTTTATTGTATGGTTTAAGTCTCCACTCCAACTTATTGAGCTGTAATTAGTTACATCCCTATAGCCTTTGTTGCAGGTACTAGTTAATAAACAGCTTACAATTACTTCGGAGCTAGCAACTGCGGGATCTTGGAGAATGAGAATATAAATTGAAGATCAGATATACTCTCAAGTTTAAGTTTATATTTAAAGATTTTAGTATTAGATTACGAATTACTAAGGTAAATAATGATTAAGTAGCTAAATCTTCTAAATATACTTAGATTATTTTAATATAAGTATATATTTTTCTTAAGTTCATAAGTAGATATCATGTTTAAATTATGAACAGTTTACTTCAAAGCGAGTTAATCGTTAAAGCCTCATATAAATCAAGTCTAAGGTAGCAATTGTATGGTCAGTTTCTGTCTTAGAATGGTTTGCACAATGAGACTGTTACAACTCTAACACTTTAGGGCATGCTACGTAAGCTTTACGTGCTTATGATTTCAGATTTTATAACATACGTGTACTTATGCTCATGTCCATGCCACCTAAGTATTTGTTTGCGCATACTTGGATTGCACACCTAAGCTTACTTACTACCCCTCAAGTCTAGTGAAAGCAAGGCTCAAAATGATATTAGGTATTAGCTACAACCGATCCAACAAGCTTAATAGGTTCTATTAATCTATCCCGAATGCTCTTTGTATAAACATATGTTGTATACATATGTCAAATAATATCTAAATTAAAGTTGAAAGTGCAAATTTATTACCCAAACTTTCAACTTGTCAAGTAGGGAACTTCATTATTATTACTTATTGCATATACATGTGACACGTATCTTGAGGACTTTTATTTTAAATACATTTTACAATTTTACTTTGCTATCACTAATTCATGTACTTAATTAAGTATAATCCAATTTAGGAAGTGTATTAGGGTTTACTAATTTATGTACCTAATTATTATGCACTCTTCTTATTTTTTATTTTATAAACCTATGCTTATATTATCGATTGCTTATGTCATTATTTGCTTATGTCATTATTTGCTTATGTCATGGCTTATGTCATCTTTTGATTACATCATTACTTACCTCATCATTTTATTGCATATGCCTTACCT
Organism: Lumnitzera racemosa; assembly: GCA_024138005.1. Taxonomy (NCBI): domain Eukaryota; kingdom Viridiplantae; phylum Streptophyta; class Magnoliopsida; order Myrtales; family Combretaceae; genus Lumnitzera; species Lumnitzera racemosa. Next base: position 33,763,610 of record JAMXBC010000008.1, read on the forward strand.
TATGCTTATGTAATATCTAAAAGTCTTATGTACACTTCACTTAAACTACTATATATATATATACCCTTACTATACTTATATGTATACTAGTATACTTATACTTATATATATACTTATGCCATATTTATACTTGTACATATACTCATATACCTATACAGTTATATACGTATTTTTGTACAAATTTCGTATGCTAAATTTTCCTCTTAAGAAAACTTTCCTAATTTTATTCTTTTGTATTTTTAAGTGTATATTTAGTATGGTATAGTATGTATAGTTAGGATTTGTCTTAGTTTAGGTTATGTATATAGTAAATACTTATGTACAAAGATCTCCATACTTGTATTCTTCTAATATATCTTTATGTATATATACTTAAGGGTATATACACATGTATTTCTTTCCTCTTCATCACGATTTCTATCTTCCTACACTTAAAGATGGAAACTTTATGCCTTCTTCTACAAGATCACACGTATCATATATCTACCTATCTAATCTACCTAATCACTTAACTAATGAGTAATATAAAGCAATATAAAAAAACATAATTACATACCTTAATTTGTGTTTGAATTATGAAGGCAAAGAGGAAAGTTTTGAAAGTGAAAGGGGAAGGGGATGTCACGTCAATGGAGGTGGGGTTTACTTTGTTTCTTTTTGTTTTGTTTTGATTATGGAATGGAGAAGATGGTGGGGTCTAGAAGAAAATGACTGGACAGCAATTAAGAAGGAGAAGGGAAAAGAAAAGAAAAGAAAAGAAATAATGAGATGGATAGATATTTTTTTATGCATTAGTCACTTTTGTTGACTTTTTTAATTGTTGACTTTAGTCAATATGTATTGACTTAGTCAACTTTCCTTAAGCTTATGCCATTTTGTACACATAATGTAGTAATTAAGGAAAATTAAAGGAAAAATTAAGGAAGTGAAAGGAAATGAGGCATTTGGTGAATTGATTAGTAAAAATACATGATGAGGTCTTACTTTAGGTATTTATATCTTATATATATTATTTGGTAAGCTACTTAGTATAACTAGTATGAAAAATACTAATTAAGGTGTTAAGGTTTACTACATTTAACCTAAACTTCAACTATACCCTTAACTCTATGTAATACTATCTTAATCATATACTTAGAAGATAAATGTAATCTATGATTTATCATCTTAGTTTCTAAAGAATTACTTAAGGATTTTAAATATTTATATGCATGATTGAAAGTCATCTCTAACCTTTTACTAATGATTTGGTAAAGTATGAAAGTTATATTATCAATTAGGGTTTTAAGGTATATTATAATGGATTAGTGCACATATGTCTTTAAGGTTATCATTTTAGGGTTTTTATCACTTTTGAATAAAATTTTTAGTATTTACATACATTTAGGGTAGGGAAGTTTCATACGCGATTGATTAGTTCTTTTAAGATTTTCACTTTTATTAGCCTTGTCAACTCCTAAATTATTTAACATACTCTAGTTTATTTCAAAAGCTAGATCGAAAATTTTAGGGGCTTGCAGTTGGTCCCTTGTAGATTAGTACTGACATCTCTTAATCATTCATATAATTTAGAGTTTTTATGTTTTTGTTTTTTATTTTAACATGATTGGTTCAATTGTCATTATTACATTTAATTAAATTAGTAGACGGCTTGTTAAGAAAAAAAATTAAATTAGTAGACATTGCACTCATATGCATGTGCAAATTAAAAAAGAAATATTATAAATACTTCATTCCCTAGAAAAGAAAACTACTTATAAATGCTTTTACAATTTTTATTATTATAATTCATCATTTTCATTGAAGTACTTATAGTACTTTTATTTAATTATTATTTTTGTCTCATTTTGATAATAGTAGTTTTATCGTTATTCTAGTGTTTTTATATAGTAGCATTGATGGAAGAACTAACATGGCAAAATAATATAAATATGAAAAAGGAAAAAAAAAGAAGAAAGAACTATTCAAGTGAAAACAATTCAAAAGAATAAATGGGATTTTTCTAAGATCTTTGTCTATTTTTTTACGAAATCAATCCTGTTCTCTATTCAATCTTTGATTTGATATTCATTAGATCTAAAATATTGAACTAATTGTGTTTTCAACCATTTAAATCTAGTAGACATTAAATCTATGGTGTGATAAAGGACGAGATCAATCTTGTTAAAATAATATATGGGATCGAAAAAATTCTTGAATAAACATGATAAATTGTTTCTTAAGAAAATTGAAATTGTATATAATGAATCAGCTTTAAAAGGAAAAAACAGAAGGGGGTATTTGTGATAATGAAAACTAATAAAATTACAATAATATACATATATATTCTTGAAATATAAATATTATTATGATTGAAAATAGTAATTAAAATATATTATAGATGATAATTTTATAATTAAAAAGGTGACGATTACTTGAGAACTTTTTTATTTTAATAATATAGATATATGAAATATTTAAATCTAATAGACATTATTAAATTAATAATCGAACCGATCTCGTTAAAAATATCAGTAAACCGCGGGAAAATCTCGACTTGTTTATCGTTTAAATCCAACGCATTGCATGGAGAAGTACACAACTGACGATCCGCGTCTTCCCTATGTATCAAATCTGAACCGTCCAGCTATTCATTTAAAAACACAGATTCTGCACCTTTTGTCCGTTGGATAAAGAAACTGACCGAAATATAATAATAACAATTCGGTAATTACAAACCATTCCCATTCAAAACCGCTCGTTAAATACCTATTAACGGGTTGCCATCTTTGAATTTCGAACTTTCGTTAGGGAACCAATATCTGCAGAGACTAAATAGAAGACGGAGGAGAATTTTAGAAAGAAAAAGAGGTGATTTTTGTTTCTCTGTCCCTTTTTCTTCACACAAATCTTTTGTTTCCGAGGATTTATTCAAGTCTGCTCTTGTTGATGGAATTGTTACCAAATAATTAGGTTGTTAAGTTTTTCCTTATGGTTATGGGTTACTCTTTGTTTAGATTAAGTGTTTGAAGGTTGTGATCGACGTGGTGATTGATAATATTCCTGGTTTCTGTTTCTTTGCTGTTTAATATTTTGAATTGAAAGGTTATCTTTGTTTTTGTTCCCATTTTTTTGGGGTAATTTTCTAGGGTGTGAAATCTAGAGTTTTGATGAATCTGGTTTCATGTAATTAGGGTTTCTATGCTATAACTATAGCGGAAATAAAGCACGTTGTCCGGTTCGAGCTGTGATTGCATAGAGACTAACTTTTACTCCTTTATAACTTGAATTCAAAAGGTTGTATTTTTGTCTGTTTTCTTGTAATTTTTTAATGTTAAATCTAGGGTTTTAATGAATTTGGTTTGATGGAATTAGGGTTTTTGCCGGAATAAAACGATTCTCTCTCTCTTATCCTAAAAAAAAAAAGAAAAATCGCTTTTATGTCGCCGAGTTCTTTGTGTGACTGGATATCGCACATGCTAGCTTAGATACCTTGTTCAGATTTTCTTAGCAACAAATTAGGGCTCCATGCAATTAGGGTTTCTCTATATTGAAGATGATTTGCATGTTATAGATTTGCTGTGCTTGTAAATTTGTATATTTGTACAGTCTTGCTATTTTTGTTGATTTGTATGCCTGCTTCATGATAGATTAGTACAAATTTATCAAATTGTTTTAAAAAATTATGTGTAGATGGCTCGTACAAAGCAAACTGCTCGTAAGTCAACAGGAGGAAAGGCTCCCAGGAAGCAGCTTGCTACCAAGGTATGTGCTTTGGTTATCATTACAACTGTTTATGTATGGTGATGTGGGTGCGTGTTCATGAGTGCTCTGTAGGGATAATGTGACCTTAAATGGTTGTATTTTGTTTCATAGGCTGCTCGTAAGTCTGCCCCAACTACTGGTGGAGTGAAGAAGCCTCATCGCTATCGTCCTGGAACTGTTGCCCTTCGGTGACGAATGCTTCTTCTCCCAATATTTTATTCTATGATTGGTTTCTATGTAAATATCCTTATTGGTTTGACCCATATGGTATTTGCATTTGCAGTGAAATTCGCAAGTATCAGAAGAGTACTGAGCTGTTGATCAGAAAACTCCCATTTCAGAGACTTGTTAGAGAGATTGCACAAGACTTCAAGGTGTGTAATGGTGGAAATCAATCTATCCCTTTGGCTTGGTATTTTTCATAGAGATGGAGCTAATGGTACTTATGATTTCCTTGCAGACTGATCTGCGTTTCCAGAGCCATGCAGTTCTTGCACTGCAAGAAGCAGCAGAGGCCTATCTCGTTGGTCTGTTTGAGGACACCAACCTCTGTGCCATTCATGCCAAGCGTGTCACTATAATGCCCAAGGACATCCAGCTTGCTAGGAGAATCCGTGGGGAGCGGGCGTAAGCTGCTGTTCCTGGATTGCGTTGTAGGCTTGGCTTAAACAATTGGACTTACTTTTCTTCTGGGAGACGTTGGATAGATGTTTAGATATGCTGATAGAAAGCGTAGTGGGGGAGTGTTGGTAGGTGTGAACGGCATACTTAGTACAGTAATTTGACTTTCCAATGCTGCTTTTCTCTTAACCTGTGTAACGATGGCTATGCTTGCAATTTCTATTGCTCGTTTTATCTTCTAACATCTAGTTTCCATGATTGAGTGCGATGAGGTAGTCATTCTGCATTTATTACTATGTTTTATTTTTCTGAAAGTTGTGATATAAATATCTATTTTATGTAATGTATGAGTAAAATGTAAATTAGAAATTTGTATTCCTTTCGGAAGGGTTTTCTTTACAGGACCCTACTTTTTTACAAAAGATGTTCCGTTCTCGTAAATTTCTATTAAATGAATTGCTATTTCAATTCAGCCTTCAAAGACCGAGAAAAGGCATTTAGAAAAAAACCTGCAGAAGCACTTATTTTGCTAGGAACATTTGGGGACATTAATTTGTTGGGATTCATAAGCTAGCGGGGTGAGGGGGAATCCAGGGAATTTAAGAAGAGACGTGGAGATTCTGTCTGCCTGAAGTAAATTGTTCAAATATTTAGAAAGTTCAAGGGTAGTGAAGGTCAAGGGTGGTAAGTTGAACCTTTACTGCATCAGTAACAATTTTTTCTGTCCTTGGAAAAACATTTCGAAGTAATCAAGAAAAAGAGTAGAAATTTGTCTAAAATGAAAAGATTTTGTTGAATAGTTGGGTTCTATGTTATAGGGATGGATGAGTAGTGTGTCAATAAATTTTGAATATATATAATAATAATAGAGAAGCTTAAATGAAAAACATAAAACATTTGAGCTCCTCTCTTTCCTACACTTAGGACACTGTAGAACGGATATGCAAGCACGAGCATACTTGGATGAGCATGTAATGTGGCCAACTGTGGCCAACAGTTGATTTTCTTAGTTCTCGAAGGATAATCAAGCCCTCCGTTTTACATCAACTTTGCAACTTAAAATACTTTCCACTCCTTAATTGCATACAATCACCATTTCATTGTACCTATGGAACCACCAACTAGCACTCATCATCACTCTTATTCTAAAATTACCAACGACAATCCAAATATTCTTGGGAGATTGCTCCGCTACTCCACCACCACATCTCTTGGCCCAAGGCCAATGAGTTTTTGGAATTTTTTGCAGGGTTGTCAATGCGAAATTGCTGTAACACTATTGAATGAAGCCGGTTTTTATTAAGCGCACTTACGATTCGGATTAGCTGGCTGAAATATTTCTATGGTGTGTTTGAAGCAATTGGCATCCTCTTACTGATTGATCTGGAGTACATAATTTATGTTGACTTGGTTCGCAATTTTTGGATAAATGCGACCCAAAAGGAACTCTGTTTTAATGAGGATGAAGTTGTCCCATGGGGAGACATCGGGGGAGTTTGGCTATATCACAACATATGTGCTTGGTCAAGTGTTCCACATCAAAGAGAAAGCAGAGAAAAAAAAAAAAAAAAACCAACAATAGACTTGCTTCACTCTCACCCTCACGACCTATACCTAACCTTCTTACTTCTACTCGTACAAAGGGGCTAAAACCTACCTCAAACTTTGAAACTGAAGTTGAGCTAGGTAGTATTCCTGAAGATCAAGTTTGTAACTCAGCTGAAAAACCTACTAGTCTGGACTGCGATTCTGCAAAAAATTCAAATAGCAATGAGAGAAACTCTTCAATTGGGATAAAGTGCTTCTTAATATGTTGAATGCCTATGCAAATTGAGATCTCATAAAAATTGATAATTAACTCATAATTGATCGATTTAGAGACAATTTGTAAAATTTAGGGTAATTACGTAAATTATTCGAGTGAGTTTGAATTTTATGGTGAAGTTTAAGATACTAGTGTAAATGATCGTATGAGGTTAGAATTAAGAAAATAAATAATAAAATATTGAATTATTAAGTTGTATATATATTACTCGTTATTTATTGAAAACGTATGAAATAAGTTTTGATAATTAATGAATTACTAAAAATAAATTATATACAATTACGTAAATTAATAAAAAATAAAATGAAAAATTTAGTGCTCGAGATATTTTAGAAAATATTATTTATATCAATGTTTTTAGAATTAAGTTAACCTTTATGATTAGGTGATAAAAAGTTAAAAGAAGTAACTATATAGTTCTAATATTTAAATTAAACTCATTTATATATGATTTTGTTATAATTATTAAGTTTATTGAGTTTAATCGTAATGATATAGAATTTTGTAATTTTAGATATAGTTTATAATAAATATTTTAAAATTAGCTTTGTGTTCTTAATGATTTATATTAGTGAGTAAAATTATATAAATAAGATGTATATGAATAACTTTCAAATAATTAATGGAATTTATCCATATATATCATATATTAAAGAAAAAAAAATGTATTTAGGACCTTATTTCGAAATGTAAGATCAATGAAAAATTAGTTTGAAATAATATCAAATAATAATGAGTCCTTAAAAGTTATAAGGAAGAGTTATGTAAAATTGGATTTCAAAAATAAGTTGAAATACAATCAATATAGATTATAATGTAAAGTTTATTGGGTTAGAATTTAATAAGTCTAGAAATAGAAATTTTAGATCAAGTTTACAATATAATGTCCTACAATTTTTGAAATATATTATAGAACTTTATAAATAATAAATCATGATAAAATTAATATGGTGAAAATTTCTATATATGTAAGAGAGAAAGGGACAAGAAAGAGAGAGAGGAAAGGATAGAATAAGATAGATGAGAAATAGAGGAAGAGAGAGAGAGGAAAGGAGAGGAAGAGAGAGAAAGAGGAAGGAAAAAAAAGGGAGAAAAGAAGAAGAAGAAGAAGAATAAAAAGATATTAGAACATTTAATTTTTTCGATATATGATTTTCCAGGTAATTTTATTTTTATAATTATAAGTATTGTCTCTTTTAATCAATATTTAATAGTCATAGAAAAGATATATCTACAATCTCATTATTTTTCCTAAATAGAGTATTTTATTTGTATAATTTCATAATTTTTTTTTTGAATTTTAAACTTAAAATGTTAATAGTTATATTTTTATTGTTTTCATTTAATAACATGTAAATGAGTTAGTTAAATATATATACACACACAAATAAGTCATGCATTCAAAACGTTGTTTAATTAATTGGGATAAAATCAACATGACTACTTGAACTTTCATATTTTTTTTATTTTAATACCTAAACTTTAAACCTATTCATTTTAGTACTCTAACTTTTTCAATGAGATAAATTCATATCTTTGTTATAACGTTTGTTATTATTAAATGGTAGAATAATAATATAAGTACATTAATTTTTATTTTATTTTCATTTTAGTACTCAAACTTTATCTTTTATTTCATTTGGTACTTTAACTCTTTAAAGCGAAATAAATAAGTATTTTTTTAACAGCTGTTATGACAACATTACTAATTTATCTCATTTAAAAAGTTAGAATACTAAAATGAATAAGTTTATAATTCAAGTACTAAAACGAAAAATATGAAAGTTCGCATATTTTTAGTGGTTTGATCCCTCAATTAATTATAATGTTGATATGTATCGCACAATATGATAATTTCACGCATAAGATAACTTACACATTGTACAATATTTTAAACGTAATTAGTGCTATTTGAAAAATATACACACACGTTATAGATATATATTGCTTATTAAATGATACTTTTATTAATAACATTGTGTGACATTGTTAGGTTACAATTATATATATATATATATCATAAGGGTTATACGATAAGTAATATAGAAAAGATGATTTATATTCAACATATATATTTATATATATATATAGCAAAATGATATATATATTTAATAAAGTTTTGATTATAAGTAATATAAAACCTAAATAGCTAAGTAAAATTATAAATTTAAACTAAAAATAATGATTTGAAGCTTATATGTAATAAAGGTTTAAATACTAAAAGGATATTTATATTACAAGAGCAAGTAGCAACAATATAACTCACATCAAACTCGAGTGAGCAAATTAAAGACTTTAGGTAAGTTTGGGATCAATACATTATTGTATTTCGAAGTATTGTTTTATAGTACTTGGAGGCTTAAGAGTATACTTAGTTGTGTTTGTTAGATAGTTTGATTATGCGCATGGCTGTGCGTACATGTTTTTAGATTTAATTATATGATTCTGGTTTGATGCTTTAAACTGTAATTGTTTGTCTTATGTGAAATGATTGAACGCTTTAAACTGAACTTAATTAAATATATGACTTGTAAATCTAAATCGGACATACATTTCAATCCATTAGGGGAAATGTATAGAATTCTCTGACCAAATACCAATACCTTCGAAAGGGGTATACGAGAGCATAATGATCCATTCTTTATCCGTAGTTAAACTAAGTGATAGGAGAGGAGGTTAGTGTCGCGATCACCTTCCACAATGTCACATACAAATATAAAATTTGCCCCTTTTAAAAATTAATGAAAACACTATACAATAAATTGAACTCGCTTGCAATCTTTTGAAAAATATTTGTGGAAATTGTGAGCTAACGACAAGTGTACCAGTTAATTTATAGCATATGGTGAGCACCAAGGTCGTATTTTGCGGTGAAGGAAATAAGAAAGTTTAGAAAGATAACTAAGTATTAGATTATACTATTTCTACTCTAATCTAGGCAACTGATTTAGCAATTTTAAGGGAAAAAACATGTAAGTCAACTAAGTAAAAATTACAATGGAATTGAGTGTAGATTTTTGTAATTTCTTGGTATTATGATGTGGATTTCTTTACAAAAGATGTAAGAGTAATGAGTAATGAGTAAACAATTGTCAAAGATCGTTGTAGCCATATGGATTTTACTTATACTCATAGAGTTTATCTAACTCTCATTTTATAAATTCTATCATGTAGCTAGAGTATTGTATTATCAATATCTCATCTATACTATTAGTTAGTTATTTAAGTCCTGTCACTACTTAAATAATCATGTTAGAATTAATTTCTTAGTCTAACCAATTTTTGGCTTTAGGTGAGTATAAGGATTTAAGTTTTAATTCTCTAGAATTACCCATTTAAATTAGGAATCTTAAGTTTTATTTAAGGTTTTCGAATTCTATTACGGTATCTAGGCCCTATTAAGATAAAAAGAGCAGAGGCCTAATGTACGAGAAACGCTATTTAGCTCGACATTAACCCAATACTCAGGTTATACCTAATTACACCATAGAATTAAGTAAAATTCTAAATTTACACTATCATCAATAGCCACATCTATTTCATTATGTTCACACACTACCTATAAGCATAATAAGCTCTATCCATCACATTCATAGAGAATAAACATTCTACCCATAGTACATATGAACATAAAAATAAACATTACATTAAACATGGAAAAAGTATGAGAAATATTACAAAACCTAGCTCCTTAACCTTAACAATAGAGTTTCTTAAGATTTTCCCAACAATCTCTATGGATGCAAAGGAAATCTACAAAACCAAACTTTGAAAAGAGCTAAAATCCATTAATAGTTTATGCTATGCTCATAAAAATATAAGAAAACTCCATAAAAATCATAAAACTATGCTAAAAGTAACTTAAAATAGCCTAAAGAAGAGAGAAATGATATAAAATGGAACCCTAAGCCCTAGAAATTACAAAGCAAAATTTGTAGAAAATGAAGAAGAAGAGGATTTTATATCAAGTCATTATCGGTAAGATAGTAAGCAATGGTATCGTCACCATCATGACGGTGGACACATGTTGCATACTTCTCTTCTTTTCTTTTAATGAAACGGCACGTTTTTTTGCTTTAGAAGCAAGTATATTGTCATGATGGTATGATATGATGTGTCTAGGAGCTCAGTTTTCATTACAGCTCACGATAGTAAATTTGAACTAATGAGTCTTTCAAAATATCGAAAAAAGTAGAGTGAGTAGGTCTATGAACTGAATTAGAGTAACTAATGTGAAGCTGTTTGAGGATATAACACACCGACAAACACAGTATGACTTGACACTTTACTTGATATGATACACAGGTTAATGTTAAGGTCTACCCACTACTAATGCTGAGCTATTCGGTAAGATTAGATAAAATTGTGTGAAAGTGGACTTGGAGAGGGTTATCTTACAAGAACAGTATATTCAATGTTTATGTATACAGTAAGATGATTTCGACTATAAGGAGAAGATACTATTTATAGTAAGTCTCTAGGATAACAACACAAATATAGAAATTATAAAAAGGGGATTCTTAGTACATAAAAAAAAGGGTAAAAAGGAAAAAAAACAAAAATGGAAAAGGAGTACAATGTCAAATAAAGAAGATAGGTGGTGTGCAACATTCGTCCCGTACGAAGATTCTTTGATCACACTAGGCGAGAGGGATCAAGATGTTGCGACAACAAAGAGGCCGAGATGAGAAGTAATTGGCTGGCAGGAAAGTGTGTTGCCACTCAGCAAGAACTACTCGGTAGCGGAAGGTTGAATCACTTGGCACAGGGTCCTTAGCCAAAGAATAGTTGGCATTGGCACAATCGAGAGCGTAGATCATAGTATAACAATGTGGACCGCTCAAGGAGTTTAGCTATCCTCCTTCTGTGTAAAATTTTGTGTCATTAGCAAGTTACCGGGAGAGAATTCTTCGGGTGAGAGATTGGAGGCCTCAGAGTCATGTTTGAGTAATAGAATCGGTGGTCAGCAGTTCATCATGGTAGTTAGGTATTGTCATGCCGGCATACCCTTATAGTTTTGCAGCTTGATTCGATTCTGTTGCAGGTTATAAACCCCACAAATTTAAACTTTTTAGATATAGCGTTGAACTCGAGTGCCATAGATATTTTCCTAAGTCAACAAAACCTCATAAAATGAAAATCAATTAAAATTTTAAATTCGAAACTTAAAATGAATATGAAAGATTCTATTATACGGTTCAAAAACCCTAATCGCATACGAAAACCCCAATCCTTATGTACACATACTTTTAAAAATGCAAACCTAAACTTAATAAAAACCATAAATACTAAACTATAAAATTATAAAACTTTATAAATTAATTTAATGCTTGAAAAGCCATAAATCAATAGCATTATTGTTAAATTCGTGAAACTACATAAAACCAATAAAAAATAGTCAAAGATAATTTTAAATAATAATAAATAACAAAACTAAGCTAGTTAAAAGAATAAATAAATAAATAAATAAATTTACAAAATTAATCTTACATGTATACGTAAGTGGCACCACAATATGCATGCATATATTACTAAGAAATTTCTTCTCTTTTCTTAATATATCGTATGATATATATATTGCATAATGTTATATATATGTATATGTACAATTTTCTTGCTAATACACTAACCAAGCATAACCTATTATTATTATTAACCACATGAAACATATGGTATATAGTATACTATACTTATATTAAGTATTATACATGTGTTATACTAGATATTTTACTTTATTCTAAGTATCCTTCATCATACCCCTAACCCCTACATTGTCTTATTTGAAATGATTGAATTCTTATTTTCTTATAAGGCCATCTCCCATCATTTCAACAATCTTTCACTTATTTTATCACATCTACTATTATTCTAAAAAGCTTACATCATCTAATCGTTTTTTGTTAAACTCTTACACTATTTAAAAACAACAAAAAGATCACATGTTGGAGGCTAAAGATACATAAGACTTTGGAGACCTTAAACGAATAATTGGAAACTCGAACTTAACCAATTTTACTTAATGCTAAAACTCTATAATTTCTTTTAAGAAGCAAATCATAATATATGAACTATTATAAAAACTGAACTTTAAAAGGACCATACTTGTAATACTTTTAACTAACTAATTACATTCAATTTCCATTTGAAATCAATTGGAACTAAGAGACAATAGTGAGAGTTGAATTGAATTATCATTTGATAACTCTTCAAAGCTCATGATAAGACAATTCCCTTATCTCACCATAAATTATACTATATATGGATAAGCTATCTAACTACCTTATGTATTTAATTCTAAAATGAAGAAGATGTGACAAGGCCATGCCCTAAAGGACATAAGACCATGCCAGTTAGAAAAGAGTGGGAGAGGCATGCCATAACTTGTTATTCAACCATCTAATTACGTGCTTTTCACAAACACTATTTGCCTTATTATGCTTACATCATTCAATCAATACATGTTAAGGCTTACATACTAACTTAAGAAGCAACAAAAAGACATTTTCTTAAACATGTACACAACACACACACACAACTGGCCACTCTTCCTCCAAAAATCCTCTCAAATTCTCACTCACTTTTCATACACTTTAAACACTCAAACAAAAGGAAAACAAAGCCCCACTCTTCCTTGTCATTACTACCATACACACACATACACTACATATGGCACAAAATCTTATTTTGTTGCCTTCACTTCATCCACATCAAGAGCTACTTTTGGATACTTTAGTACACTTAGACTTTAAGGACTTAATGAGCACTCAAAGGGAAAGGGGACACAATGAGCAAAGGGCAACATCTAGGTACAAAGACCACCGTCCACTACACTTGAGGAGAAGTAAGTTTTAAATTTGAGTACATTTAGAACACCATGCCTGGGAAATCATTTCTTATCTATGTAAAGTATCATGTACTTTAGATGTTATCTTAGTTAGGTTATGTTAAGTGTTAAGCTTCTTGAAACCTTTCACATGACTATTGAAGTGTGAGTAGATTAGATTTAGTTCCCTTTTAGTATACTTGTTTGTCACCTAGAGTATGGTCTTATGACATGAGAAAACCATGAAACAAAGTGCATGAACAAGCTAAGAAATGCTGGTTGTGACATATATGAAGCATGTGTAAATATTACTTTTACTTCTATTAAGTTTCACATGTTTTAGAGTGGCCTTTGGCAGAGAAAAAACCAACATATGAAGTGTTAGTAAGGATACGAGCTTGTAACTTAAAAGAGTATAAAAATAAAACTTAACAACCCCATGAAAGCTTGCTGGATGTGGGAAAATTTAGGAGTATTCCTAAGTTCTTTAGTCTTATTCTTGTTAATTTAGCTTAGAAAAATTGCCTTATGTCTCCTTTTATAAGTATATATGTTTAGAGAAAAATTTAGGGAAAAAAGTCCATTTGGAAGCTTAACAAGACGTTTAAAATATGATCACATATTAATATTCACTTATAATGATGTTTTAGACAAGATTAAAGTGATTTAAGACTCACTCAAGTAGTGTCATTATCATACCAATACACTAGAAGGAAAAATTGAATAAAAAATGCATTACGAGCCCAAAACTGACCTGAACAAGCCCCAAAAACGCCTTAGATAGAACTAACCTTAACTAGAAAAATAATTTAGAAATATGTTTAAATAATTTTTAGACCCAAACAAGCATGGCTGGCCTAGGTTAGGCCTTAAATGGCTAAAATGGATCGAAAATTACAAAATAGGCCAAACTGATAAAGCTTTGAACTTAAGAAGTTAAGAAACCAGCATTTACAAATTTTACAAAGAAGATTTAAGGCCCAAATTAATCAATTAAAAAGCTCAAAAGAACAAATAGAAAGCTTAACTTAAGAGGCTTTAGTAACAAGGCCCAAAAGCCCAACCAAGAGACACCAATAATAGAAGACTAAAGTTAGATCAATAATTAAACATAGATCCATAAAGAGTTAATTTAAAATATACCCCAAGGCCCAAATAAGAAATTAAAACCTACTAGGAATTGGAAAAGTAGAAATTGGAAACCAAGATCATGCAAAATGGAATTAATAAGCCTAACAATTAAGAGGTATGTAACTTTTTGGACCAATACAAAAAATTACAATTGTAATATGGTAAAATGGATTCCACTATGATAGTTTACATTTGAAAATGATTATAAAAACATGAAAATAGGAGTTAAAATGAGAAAGTTATGATAAAAACAAGTTTTAGCGATAATAAGGAATTATAGTGAATTTAGGCAATTTAATAGGTAGTTATTCAAATACTTATTGATATTCTCGTCTATTAATATTAGGTGATATCGACCTTGACATGGACTTGCTCTTGGATTATTGTAACTATAGGACAACCTAACTAGGTGAGTATTCCGATGACTATTATACATGATTATGCTTATAGATTGGTCGCACTCAATTGTGAAACTAACATTAATTGTTGCATGGGGAATTGGGAATCATGCTTGTGATTGATTATTGCTTGTCTTGATCACTAACACATGATAAGATATATGTATCGAATGGAGTGATAATTTAATAGTATCATTTTGATATAATGATTGTCTACAATGATTGTTTGGATACCTAAATAAACTGAACCTGACTATATTCGACTCAGTAAATTAAATAGTCATATATACCATGCATCAATAGGTACTTATTGGCCATTACACTACGTGTGTAGGATGGAGGGATCTTGAGGGGATCATGATTATTATACTTGAGTTTTTCACACGGTGTACTCGTGCAACATGGCTTCGCCCCTAACCTGCGGGCATACTCGGCGTTACAGACGCCAATTGCATATCAATGGGCCGTGTTCTAAAGTCCATCGCTTTAAGGTGAGTAGACTATGTGTATTGCTCACATTCATACTCTTGGCATAGGTTGAATATAAAAAAAAAAGAAAAAGAGAAAAAGAAAATAATATTGATTTCCATATGAGGCTATTTAGTGGGTTAGAAGTTGGAGTGACTGGAACCCAGGTTTGATAAATCATCATCTCTAACCTTGGTTACGAAGGGCGAAAATCCAAGCTATATATGGTTTCTAGATGACTGTATATATATATTTGTTGCGTTGCATATGATTTTTCTGCATTCATATGGTTATTAACTTGACTTGCTTGCTTTTGCTTGAAAGGTGTAATAGAAGGAATATCTCACTAAGCTGAATGAAGCTTACCCTCTTATAGTTTCTTTTGTAGGTTATCTAAAAGCTGGGATTTAGGTTAGGACTCGAGTGTACAGTATTTCAGCTAGTAGAATAATAGACAAGTAAGAATAGAAAGATATTGGATATAGCTAGATGATACTTTTATAATTGATGTCGTATTTGAAATTTATGTACCTAATCTCATTCTTTGGTAGGGAATATTGATTCTCTATGGTTCTGATGGACTGTGGAATTTTAAGTATCCATAGTTATTTATATTATAAGTTAAATTAATAAATTATGCATTAAAAGCTATAGTAATTAATTAGTTAGAGTATTGCAATCTCTGACTTGTAAGGCGGTTTTCGTATCATGAGTGCATATGTGATATGAAGATTTTAGATAATCCTGCCAGACTCCCTTTAGGGTCGTTACATAGGTACCGTCTTGACAACCGATAGGCTTACTGTCATGCTGGCAGTTATAACTTCCAAGTTTCCTTCTTTACTTTTTTCTTCGTTTTTGGCTTCATGAATTAGGGCTAACATGTTTCATTTTAAACTTTACAGTAAAGTTAGAAAAGTTGGATGAAGTAATTCAAGTAAAGTCAATTTCTCAAAATAAGCTATATAAAACTATTAATTTGAGAAAAATGTCAATTTATCTCTAAAAGCTAATAATTATCGAAAATGAGAAATTTGAGATTTTAGAAATAGTGAGATATTAGAGATAAGTTAATTTACTTACAAAAATAATAAATAAAGTTGAATTATGTGTAATGTACATGTATTAACATAGAATATGCATTATTTGTATTAAATATACATATATAATAAGAAATTATTATTAAAATAGGGTTAATTAATATAAAAAATTGGAAAATTAATAAAAAAAATGTAAGGATGAATCATCCCATGATGTGGCAGCCAATGATTAAATTGGATTGATGAGTCAAAAGGCAAATAATAAGAAAATGATACCTCACGCTTTGGAAAAATAAGAAAATGACATGTGTATGCCACATGTTCAATTTTTAAAAATTCTTATCCAATTAGAAAATATAAATAGGCCTTGTACACTTAAAAAAAAAAACATTTTGGAAGGTTAAAAAAATAGAAAATCAATAAAAAAAAATTTCAAAATAAGTTAGAAAAAAATAAAAAAATAAGATAAAAGGCAAGGCATGAAATTTGATCAGGCCGGTTTAATATGCTATTGGTGTCTAGTTGTGGTGGACTTTTGTAGTCAAGGAAAGCACCATCAGAGGGGGTGTTCCGATAAGGTTGGGTGGCTAGAGGGTGGCCGGTGGCAGTCGGTTTAAGTGAACTAAATTTCTGGTTAAAATTTGTAATTTTTCTAAAAATAGCAAATGATATTATTTAATTATGAAACTTGTTTTTCTAGAGTTATTTTATGTGTAGATTAATGTAGTAGTTTTATTTTTGATAAATAATTATTGGAAATATAAGGTCCTTAAGAAATGGCTTTATTTGGATGAAAATTGAATTAAATTTAAGAAATAGTAAACAAGGTCCTTTCAAGTTGAAAATTTGTACGTAACATGCTCAATATATGTATTTAATTTTAGTAACAAGAATATTTGAAAATAATGATGTTTACTATTTATTGTAATTATTTTGGATAAAACTGGCAATTTTGTTGTTTTATTAAATTAATTAGTTTTTAACAAAATCAAAGTCTGAGCCTTATGTATTATGATTTCTGGAAGTTCATAATGATGAATGGGACACTTTAATTTTATCTTGTGATTAAATTCACTTGTTTGCTTAATTTTCGCTGATTTTGAGTTGAAATCGCTATTTTCATAAAAATTTATAATAGCTAGTTTAGTATAATTCATGGTCAATAATTAAAATACATATTTTTTGAGTCTATAGGATTTTTCATGGAATTAATTGGGCTTCTATACTATTTATTATGTATTTTCGTGATATAAACCTATATATTAGTCTAATATATGATACACAAATTAGCACTAATGTGATACTCGTTAAACATGTAAAGGATTTGCATTTCTGACTACACAATTAATTCTGAGTAGCTTGGGAAATGAATAATTTTAGATTTTTAATTTAGTTTTAGGGTTTACTTGAGTTAATTACAAAGTTATATTAACGTACGGTTGAACTGGTAATGAAAGGGTATTTTTAGGCTTTTGAAAATATTGATTAGTTTTTATTCTTAAGATATATCAATAGTACTTGAAATAAAGATCGTGACGATATAAAGTTTACTGAAATCAGATAATAAATGAGTAAGATATGGTCAAATGAAGTTTAAAAACGCGGAAATAAAAGCTTATAATAGTTTGGGTTCGACCTACACTTGATTTGAAGACTGTGTCATATTTTCATAGGTATGATGAGTAAGGAAGGACCACATCATGAAGTACCATGTCATGAAGTTTAGGATTTTGCACTATTACTATGTCTAGGTAAGTGGATTTAACTTATGCTTGGAGTAGACATATTGTTATTCATAACATTGTGTGCTATTTGATATTGTATTGATTGAATATGGGTATATCTTGGGTAAATGGCTATGCTACTATAGTGGATACTGATGTGTTGATTTTGAATGATTGTAACTATATTCTGGATAAACTATTTGGTTGCCATGTTGGCGATCATTTGTATTTACAAATGATTGTGTTAACCAGGGAAGTTAAGTGATTGCTAACTCATTCTTTTGGGTTTTCACTTAAGTGAACCTTAAGTAAGATACTAGAATTCCACTAGGGAGAGTTTGAAAAACTAAAATTAGATCATTGGGTTGAATAAAACATAAAGATTGATTGTGTTGATTGATATTCTTGAGTTGCTATTGCATATCATGGCATGGCATGGCATGGCACAAAAAGGGACATATAGGTAAAAAATTTTAGAATGAGGCTTCCAAATGATCATGGAAAAAGCATGGCTTTATGAACTCAGTTTTTAGAAGTATATAGATTGCATTGCCCAAACATTGTGACTATTTTGATAGTCAAATTTGGTAGATTATAGTGTATGGTCTAATTTGGCAGTGTTGCCACTTTGATTTAGTGAACTATATTCCTAGGTAGCTCCTTGTTGCCCTTTTTGAAAATGGTAGACTACAGTGTATAGTCCAATTTGGTGGGGGTCTTACTCCCAGGTAGCTCCTTCTTACCTCGGGTTCCTGGATGTTGTATCTAGATGCTTGACTATGTCGACTAACTAGAAGAAGTTTAGAGGGCATAGGATATTGGTACCGATGCATGTTACGTGCATGAGCATATTATGCTGCATTGTTGGCAATAAGTGCTCGGTTGGGTGAATGCATATATGAAGTTGAATTTGCAATTTATGATTGAAATGTTTCAGTTGTAATATGTAGTATTGTCTATCATATTGTTTATATTATTTTGTTTGTTATCTACTCTCACTCAACTTCAGTAGCTGAGAGGATAAAATGTTTTATCCTCAGGTTAAGTATATCGTGAAGGGTCCAATATTCAGGGGGGATATGTATACTAAGAGCGTGAGTCGAAGTTAGTGACTATTGTATGGAACTTATAATAAGTCAAGAATCTTATTATTGTGAAGATGATAAAGGAAAAAAAAAAGTTGGTTCATATTTTGATGTAAATATTCTATTGTATACATAAGTTGTAGCAAAATATCCAGCTGAACTCCGATGTAGAAACCCCTTATCATGTAAACAATGTTGTCTTTTGATGAATAAGTAGGTTGAGTTAAGATTTCAATAGGAATTCCTGTGTGATGGTGCATTCGGTGCTATGCCTAGATGTGACATTATAAATTGGGGAGTGAGAATATAAAATTGAAGAACAATTACATTTTTTAGGTTTTAGCTTTTAATTTAGAATCTTTTATTGTAAAATAAAGTATTACTTAAGTAAGATTATGTTACGAAATCATGCAAACATTACTCGTGATATTTGAATTCTAATATATATTCTTCATACTTCTATAGGTAATTAATATTTAGACATGTGAACTTTTTACTTCAAAGCGAGTTAATCGTGGATACCTTGTGTAAATTAGGTTTAAGATGGCAGTTGAAAGGTCAGCTTCTATCCTAGAATGATTTACATGGTGAGATTGTTACAACTTTATTGCTTTAGGGCATAATGCAAATTGCTTAAGCTTGTTGGACTACAATGGTGATGCATGAAGATGATGTTGATCATTTGAAGAATGATTTTGATTACATAACAGAAAATAAAGCTGAAGAACAAGCATGTTTGGAGCAATTACATGTAGGGAATTAAACAAATTGTGCTACTAAGTAATGAAATTAAACATATCACTTCGCATTCGAAAAAAGTGATAATTATGAAACTTTTCGGCTTATGATAGGAATCAACTCCTCAAATCGATTATACACAGCCGAGCTAGAGGACTCTAAGGACTTGCTCAGAGGATAGTAGTTCTAGGCTATAGCCGAGATGGGGAATCCTATCCCGAGTTGATCTCCTGCCAACCTGACTTTTAGATCTTTACATGGGTTAAATCTACCCCTGTTCGGTAGCAACACTTTATCCTAAGAAATAGCTTAAGAGCAGCTGAGGCAAGCTCCAGCTTTGAGCACAAGCATCAAACTCCAAATCAAGCTGACTTCTCTTCAGAAGAACTAATTGGTTTTCAACCTAGTCTACATTAGGTTGGCCCCTAATCACAAGCGTTACTCTGTTTCTGCTTACCTTGTACCATATTTCTCCCATCTAGACACTAAGCAACACGTGTCTTTTGATACGGTATTTTAGAATGATTCTTTCTTTTTCACACCGAATATTCTTTGTCTATTCTTTGTCTCTTTTACCCTTTTTAGTATGTCTTATGTAACCTAGTTGTAGAATATCCTTTTGTCTTTTCATACATATAAAGTAACCCTAGTGGATGGGTATATAAACCCCCCCTCCCCCCACTTTCTTGTATGCAAACAATCATATCATCAATATCAGATTAATCAAGTATCCTTTGAGCAACCTTAGTGTTCTTATCAGCCTTTAGCTTTTATCTATTCTCTTTAGTAAGGAGTAGTAGCAAATGACCCTTCTGTTCGAACCGGTGTATCATATTCGACGTAGGTGGAGTAGGATCAAGTGATGTGTCATATCCTTTTGGTAGCTGCTTGGATTTTGCTAGCTTTTCTTTTGCTTCATTTTGGTTTGTTTCATTGTAGTGCTTCTTCGTATGTTTGACCTTGAAGATGCATCAGCTTCACTGATATCAGAACATGGTTTTGAGAAGGAGTGTGTGAAGTTGTAGTGATGTTTTGGTTCGCTTTACTATTAGTGGTTGCTGTGTTTCTTCCGTAGTTATTGTAGTGTGTTTTTGTCATAGTAAGTGTGGTTTAATTGTTATTTTATTCTTACTCTATTTTTTCATTACAAAAGTAGAGCAAGTTTGTTTCTATTCTTTTTGAGTGATTATTGGGTAGTGAGACTGTTCATAAGTTGTTAATTTATACAAGAAGTGTTGTATTATGTCAGATTTGAGCATTCAAGGTGTTTTTAGAGACCAAAATAGTAGTGCTTAACCTGGTTGTGATCATAATGATAGTAACACCCTAGGGTCCATTGATGACAAACTTGATAGACTTATAAACCTTGTTAAGAATCTAGTTATAGCAATGCAAGTTAACAAGCAACAATCCTAGGGAATCCCACTGCAAATTTTACCTGAAAATATTCAAGAGAGGGGCTATGGCCAAGGTAGTTGAGCCCATCGCCTAGTTTGACCCCTTCGAGCCGGAGGAGCTATTAGACAAAGACTGAAGTTAGAAGAGATTGAGGAAGATGATGAGGAGTTGGACGTTGAAGAGTTTGGGGAGGAAGAAGAAGATGTTGACTATTACTGAGTATAGGGACGACGGCATTTAGATCCTTGAGGACTAGATAATGCCAAGGTTCAAATCCTGCCCTTTAGTAGAAGTGGAGATGTCAATGAATACTTGGAATGAGAAGAGAAGGTTGAGAAAGTGTTTCAATGTTATGGGTATATATATGCTATTAAAGTCCAACTTGCTGCACTGAAGTTTACAGGGCATGCCACCATATGGTGGAAGAATTTAAATGCAACCAGAGCATGGGATGGAAGATGAGGTGTTAGAACTTGGGATGAGATGAAAAGGTTGTTAAGAGGTAGATTTGTGCTTAAGACTTACTTATAAGATACGTTTGCAAAGTTGCAGGAGTTTTGCCAAGGAAGCCAATTTGTTGATGACTACATGAGAGAGTTTTAGATGTTAATGATCCTAGCAGACGTGGAAGAGCCAGAGGCTCGCACAGTGTTGAGATTCATATTTGGGCTCAAGTATGAGATTTGCAACATTGTAGAAGTATAGAGGTTTTATACTTTGGAAGAGGTGATCAAAATATCGTAAAGGGTCAAAAAGTAGAGGAGAAAGGTTTCAAGTTGACCTGGGTCGACATTCTTGTGAGCCTCACAACTACATCGAACTATTTCTTTCCACCCATGAGACTTAGTATGGATACATCTTAGCTGAGAATGATTCCCATACTTAAGATAGAACAAGCTATCTCTTCGTACTGATGGTCTGTTCAAAGTCTTAAGGAAAATCAACTGCAATGCTTACTAAATCGAGTTGCTTGATGACTATGGAGTTTCTTTCACCTTCAATGTGTCCAATTTGATCCCTTAACAATTAGCAGAAGAAGACTCAGCAAGTGCCCTAGAAAAAAGAGTAGAGATTGCTCCAGATTTGAGGATAAATCTTTTTGACCCCCAGGCAGATGATAGGAATTAGCCCCTTGGACTGATCATGCATAGTTAAGCTAAAGGACTCTAAGGATTCACTTGGAGGATAGTAGCTCTAAGCCATAGCCGAGACAGGTAATCCTATCTTGAGTTGATCTATTGCCAACTTGACTCTCAAATCCTTACATGCATTAGATTTACCCCTATTCAACAGCAATGCTTTAACCTAGGAAATAGCCTAAGAGTAGCCGAGGTGAGCTCCTGGTCCTAGCACAAGCATCCAACCCCAAATCAATCTAACTTCTCTTCAGAAAAACTAATTGGTCCCTGACCTGGTCCACATCAAGTCAACCCCTAATCACAAGCGTTACTCTATTTCTGCTTACCTTGTACGATATTTCTCCCATTTAGACTCCAAGCAATATGTGTCTTCTAACACAGTATTTTAGAATGATTCTTTCATTTTCACACTGAATATTTCTTTGTCTCTTTTACCCTTTTACTATGTCTTATGTAACCTAGTTGTAGAATACCTATTTGTCTTTTCACACATGTAAAGTATCCCTAGTGGATGTGATAAGGATTAAAATAAGAGAAATGACAGTGGATCTGGAAACGAATAGGAATAGGTTTTGATAGTGAATGTGGATGGATATAACTCACCAATACACAAACATAATTAGGGGTTTGAGCTTGAAATAGAGTTCAATATGATTTATGAACACTAAATGTTGCTTGGGCTTTCAAATGAAGGTTAGCTGCAACTCATTAATTGGTTCAAAGGAAGGGGTTCACCACAATCTGAGAATAAGATTAATAAGAACGCGAGGGTGATTAAAGAGTCTAATCAACACTCGATAATCCGATAAATGCTAACTCAAGTATAGCTTTACTCGAAAGAGGAAAGTTTCACTCTTTGTATATATCTTTGTATAGCTATCTGTCTCTTACAGTACAAATGTTGCTATTTATAACAAGTCCTAAACCCTAATGGCAAAATGGTAAATAATGTATAAGGCATTAAACCCTAAAGAATTGGGCCTATAAATATAATGAAGGAAAACATGTACAAGAATACAAAACTATGCGTTTTATAGAACTTGGCATGCAGTCACTCAATATGTCTTGGGAGTCGTAGTATCTGAACTGGATGTGTGGGTTTGGAAAGGAGTCCTTGAAGTTTTGCGTAGCTTCGTTGAGACACCGGAAAGGTTGGCTCATAATTGCTGAGTCCTAGAATTAGTTGGCATAAATCTCTCAATGTTGTGTCAAGTGGTTCTTTGGTCTCAAGTATTCGGCCTTATGGTATCTTGTTTTCTTGACAGACAATAGGCTTGTTGACGAGTAGCTCCTTTTCTTCCCCTCAGCCTTCCGTCATTTGCTCGACTTCGGAGAAAGATGTTTGGCCTCGAGTTGGAACAGGTCGGCATCTTCTTTTGGAGGGTCAACGTCGACTTCGGACAAGTTAGCCTTAGCTTGGATGTAGTCGGAGGCTGATTCCCATCGGGACGGGTATATAAACCCCCTTACTTTCTTGTATATGAACAATCAATTATCAATATTAGATTAATCAAGTATCCTTTGAGTAACCTTAGTGTTCTCGTTAGCCTTTATCTCTTAACTATTCCCTTTAGCAAGTAGTGGCAAGTGACCTTTTAGTTCAGATCGATGTGTCATATCCGGTGGATTATAGGTCAAGGATGATCAAGTGGTACATCATATCCATTTGGTAGTTGCCTAGATTTTGCTAGGTTTTCTTTTGTTTCTTTTCGGTCCGTTTCGTTGTGGTGCTTCTTTATGTATCTAACCCTAGAGACGTATCAACTTATCTCTAGGATATAAAAATATTTATTAGAAATTGAAAATGTTATGAAAACCAGCGTAGCGTTTCAACATGATAGCTTTAGGTAATGTCTTCTATACACTTACTTTTCAGTTAGATGAAGAAATAAAGTTATAAAAGAGGGTCTATGGTATGTCCTTGTCTAACTACTTTTAAATATAATATAATTTAATAAAATTAACCACTTTTAGATATGATATTATTATTTTATTATATTTTGATAATACGGACTTATGAAGTGTCATTGTCTAACTCTTAGGACTCATATGTGAAATATTACCACAATTGGTCAACTTTTATGTACACCTTGAATCATCTTCTTAGAGTTGAATATGTAAGACTACAGGGCTCACATTTCTAGCCTCCTTCAGAAAAATTTTTTCCTCAAAACTTTGTTTATTCATTTGACCTAATACAATATCTAAGCACTCCAACATTCATTTAGTCATCATAATTAAAATAAGAAGATTTACCAACCTGATTTCTAGAACAACCAAGGGTATTTCTTCTGCATCATTGCCTATGGTTCCTAAATCAATTCTGCTTGAGGGCCACTTCCTCTATAAACCTTTATGTATTCTATACCGATTCATGAGAGGAAAAATCAATTTAGAAAAAGGTTTTTTGAAAAACTAGAGATTTGAGTCCGGAGGTTAGATTCTTTAAACAATTATGGGTATCATAAACTTTCCTAATGTAGATTTAATTTATTGAAATCACCTTTTAAAAATTGACATTAAATAAATTAGATTTCTTTTTTATTTTTACTAAGTTGATTAATTTGAACTAAAAGTGAAAAACTAATTTTTTCGTTTTTTACATCATCCTAGAGGTGCTTACGTATTGCCTATTAGGGATTAGACGCGCTAAATTCTTCTATAAAACTTTCAACGTATTAGTTGATTTTAATTTGAGAAAACAATTGGGTTTATGTTTTTTTATCAATTCAAGTTCTTTAAGGAAATTTTCTAAAAGGGTACTAAATCGGGAATTTTATTTTTGGGAAGTTCTAAAAGTGCCATAATTTTGAAAAAGAGTTGATTTATTTTTTATTTTGGAATATATTTTTTTACAATTACATCTTATGGATACAAGTAAAATAAATAAATGATTAAAAAAAATATTGCTGAATTAAAACAAAAGGTCGGACCAATGGAGTTAGGACACAGTTAAGGGGCCTGGAGCGGATTCAAGTCAGCTGGTTGGGTTAGTGTGTGGATTCGGGTTAGGATACATGCCTAGCACGTGTAGGGTAAGGGGAAGAGTTCCAGATGATGACCATCATGTTGTAGGCGATTTAAGAGGCCAATATGATCGGGGAAAGTCGTTTTTATGTATAGGTTAAGTGCCGTGGTGGTTGGTGGAGTTTTGATTGGTTTTTCATATGGACAGTGGAAGACAATGGGGTTTGATGTCAATAGGAGTTGCTGGTGGTGAGATAGGAGTGTGGCTTAAAGTTTTGGAGGACGTCGAAGTTAGCCGTGCTACCAATTTTTAATGGGGACACTTGATGGTTGGTGTTTTGAATTAGGTCATGCATGGTGGGTAGTGGCGCGTGAGTTATGGAGAGAGAGAAAGAGAGAGGTTTAAGAGTGGGTTGTTGGTCGTGAGTGTTGGGTTTGGTTTTTGTGTGTATGGTACAATGGAGTTGTTGGGTCGTGAGGTTGGTTGGTGTTCATTCATATGTGGTCAGTGTGATAAGAGTAGGGTGTAACTGGTCTCATCATGGCATTGGGTCTATGGTGAGTGGCTTGGCTGTGGGCTAAAGAGGGTAGTTGGTTGTTAGGGGGTGATTATATACGGAAGAAGTAAGTGACTGAGTAAGTATGTTTGGACGTGCGATTGTAGTGGTTAACATTCGTGTGTGCAATCAGAACTTGTTGGGTAATGGCTAAGTTTCTTTAAGAGAAGATTGGGTTTGGTGATGGGTTTGAGCTTATATGGACAGCGGGGTTTGCATGTGTGTAAGGGCATTGTGGCTACACTGTTGGCTTTTTGTTTGGTGGTGAGAGAGAGAGAAGTTAGGGATAGGGATTCGGTTTGTTGTTGTCAATTTGATTCATGTGACTGTATGTGCTTGCTCTCATGAGGAGACTGTATGTGTCAATAGTGAGAGATAGTGGTGGTAAGTGTGTATTGTGTAGTTGTGTGAGGGAGATTGGGTTGTGGATTGTGTTTGTAGGTGTTGTGTGGTGGGGCTTTTGAAAAAGAGGATTGGGGCTGGTGTTTTTGGGTTAGAGAGATGTAAAATTCTTTTTGATTTCTGCTGTGTTGGAGTATTTTGAATTGGAAAATGGAGCATCGAATTAAATGCCAAATCCACATTTTCCCAATTTTTCAATGATGAATTGAATGCCTAAACGAATGAATCTAGACGTATTCTTAGGCTCCATTTGAAAATGGCTATGTGTAAGATAAAATTATACTATGAAATTGTGTGTATGCATATGGAAGTTGCACTAAAAATTATGTCAAAGTGAGGGGTGTGGATTGGTTTATGTGTGAGAAAATAAAGGAAAGAGCAGGAGACGAGGAGAAAAAGAAGGAAAGGGTATGTTGATGTGGTGCCACATTAGTTGCATCGCCTAATTGTCGTCTACTACGTATCTTAGTTAGATACGTGGTCCTTTAGTTTATCGACATGTAGTAGGTGGTGTTTTAGAAAAATAAAAGGCACTTTATGCCTTTGGTGAGATTCAAACCTAAGTCTCTTTTGTCAAAGTGTAAGTGTATTACCAACAGGCCGTTGGCTTGTGTCTTTTTCAATTAGATTAGACAAATGGACTAGGTTGGCCTAAATTAGATTTAAATCTAAACCTAAGACCAAAATCCTCCTTGTTATTTTAGTTATCTAAGATCTAAAAGGTACTAAAACTATTAAATTTTTTTATTCTATTTCAAATTATCTAAATCTTCGTTTTTTTTTTTCAATTTTCAAATTTTCCCATTTTTTTTGTAAATTATATATTTTTTTCTTATTTTTTTTAAAATTTTCTATTCTTTTTGTAGTTTTCTAATTTTTTTTTTCGTATAACACCCCCCTTCCCCTTACCCTATTTAAAAAAAATAATTTAAATATAAAACAGACATTATTTTTGCCCTAGGGATAGATTTGTCCTAAAAAGCGTTACAATTAACTAGCTATCTTAGGCTTAGTCTACTAGGGATTTGGTGAATGGTGAAAGGTGAAAGAGAAAGGAGGTGCTTTAAGAGTTGGCTGAGAAATTGAAAGAGGGATGCGCCCCTGTGGGTTGGCAAGAACCCTAAAAGAATTTGAAAACCTGGTCTTGCCCTTATGAGTTAACTAACTTAGCTGAATGGGTAAAGTGCTCTTTCAGTAGGCTAAAGCCTTAAATGAGGCATTGCAACTTAATAGTACCCTACTGAGTAGACTATCCTAAGCGAAAGGGTGAAGTACTCCTTGAGCTAACTAAGGCCTTAAATGAGAAATTGAAAGCTTGGTCGTGCTCTTATGAGCTGACTAACTTAGGCGAATAGGCGATGTGTTCCTTGAGCTGGCTAAGACCCTAAATGAGAAATTGAAGCTTGGTCGTGATCCTATGAGTTAACTAACTTAGGTGAATGGGCTAAGTGCTCCTTGAGCTAGATAAGACCCTAAAGAATTTGAAAACCTAATCATGTCCCTATGAGCTGAATAAACTAGGTGAACGGGCGAAGTGTTTCTTGAGCTAGCTAAGATCTTAAAGAATTTGAAGCCTAGTCATACCCTTATGAGTTGACTAACCTAGGTGAATGGGTGAAGTGCTCCTTAAGCTGGCTAAGACTTTAAAGAATTTGAAAACATGGCCATAACCTTATGAGCTGACTAACTTAGGCGAACCAACATCTCTAGTAGACTAGCAGCCTTAATTTGGAATCGATTTGAGAATAACCTAGACATGCTCCTTTAAGCTAACTATCTTAGGTGAATGGGTGAAGCATTCCTTGAGTTGGTTAAGACCTTAAATTAAACCTAGTCGTGCTCCATTGAGCTAGTTAACCTAGGCGAGAACATCTTTAGTGGACTAGCAACCTTGAATCAATTCAAGAAAAACTTAAAAGTGCTCCTCTGAGTTGACTATCCTAGGTGAATAGGTAAAGAGCTCCTTGAGCTGGCTAAAAACCCTAAATGAGAACTTGAGCTTGGTTGTGCCCTTGTGAACTGATTAACTTAAGCAAATGGGTAAAGCGCTCGTTGAGCTAGCTAATACCCTAAAAAGAGAAATTAAAGCTTGGTCGTACCCTTTTAAGTTGACTAACCTAGGCGAACAGGTGAAGAGCTCCTTGAGTTGGCTAAGTCCTTAAAGAATTTGAAAGCTTGGTTGTGTCCCTTTAAGCTGACTAACCTAGGTGAACGGACGAAGTGCTCCTTGAGCTAACTAAAACCCTAATGAGAAATTTAAAGCCTAGTCATGCCTCTATGAGTTGACTAACCTAGCCGAATAGGCGAAGCGCTTGAGCTGGCTAAGACTCTAAATGAGAAATTGAAGCCTAGTTGTACCCTTAAGAGTTGACTAACCTAGGTGAACAGGTTAAGCACTCCTCGAGTTGGCTAAGACCTTAAAGAATTTGAAAAGCTAATTGTACTCCTTTGAGTTAACTAACCTAGGCAAA
This sequence comes from Lumnitzera racemosa, assembly GCA_024138005.1. Lineage (NCBI taxonomy): Eukaryota > Viridiplantae > Streptophyta > Magnoliopsida > Myrtales > Combretaceae > Lumnitzera > Lumnitzera racemosa. The sequence continues at coordinate 33,792,141 of JAMXBC010000008.1, forward strand.
TGGGTGAAGCTCTCCTTGAGCTAGCTAAGAACCTAAAGAGAATGAGATGGGTAAGCGGTCTTTGAGTTGGCTAAGACCCCTAAAGAGAATGGGATGGGTAAGTACTCCTTGAGCTTGTTAAGAACCCTAAAGAAGAACTTGGTTGTGCTCCTCTAAGTTGACTAACTTAAGTAAATGGGCAAAGCGCTCCTTGAGCTAGCTAATATCCTAAGGAGAATGAGATGGTTAAGTGCTCCTTGAGTTGGCTAAGACCCTAAATAATAGAGATTGGAAACAGGAAGCACCCTATGGGTTCACTAAAGACGTTGAAGAGAGATTGATGATGGGAGGCAAGACATTGATGAGAGTTTGGTAAAGGGAAGCACCCTATGTGCTCACTAAAAAATATTGAAGAAATTTGATGAAGGGAAGCGCCCTAAGGGCTTGCTAAAACATTAAGAGGTACTGTGAATTAGGATTGCTTTATGAGTTGACTAGAACCTTAAAAGAGAGTATGAGTCGAGACAATGCTCTATGAGCTTGCTAGAACCCTAAAAAATAATTAAAGATGGGATAACGCTCTAAGAGCTAGCTAGAACCTTAAAAACAATTGAAAGATGGGACAACACTCTAAAAGCTTGCTAGAACTCTAAAAGCTTGCTAGAACCCTAAAAGGATAAAAGAGGGTACATCGCTTTGAAACCTGGCTAAAACCTTGAAGGAAATGTGGATCGAGACAATGCTCTATGAGCTAGCTAGAACCTTGAGGAAATGTGGATTGGGACAATGCTCTATGAGTTGCCTAGAACCCTAAGGAAATGTGGATCAGGACAGTGCTCCATGACCTGGCTAGAACCTTAAGGAAATGTGAGAGCTTGAGAAGCAAAGTGAAGGATGTAATTAGTTCGAAAAACTTCTTGGCTTGAAAAATATTTACAAGTAAAGAATTCGGTGAAAATCATTTAATGATAGAAGAGGCATCGGGGATGGTTCCTTAATGGCTTAGATTAATGTGATTAGCTTAAAAGGTGAGACCACATTGAAAAGGAAATAGATAACTTAAACTAAAAGTTTAGCTACTTAAGCTGACATGGATTTGAAAATGGAGAAAAAACTTGTGACAAGCCTTTACTTTCTCTCTCTTTTTCTTTTTTGTCTTTTTTTTTTTGAAATTTTGCTAACGGTTATAAATTCTAATTTAAGTGTTATAATCAACCTTTTTTTTCTTTATTTATTTTTTTAGTAACCTTGTAGGGCATCTCAATGTCTCTTGAGCCTGATGTTTATCTTTCTAGTGAGGCATTGTGATTTTAAATATTTCTCTCCGAAGAAAAAGGTAACTCATGATTAGTTTAGTCAAAGAGAGCTTCCTTACGAACTCTCGGTCCATATTACACTCTTGATTACAGTTCCAAAATTATAGTCCAGTTTGTAAGTGAGATACTTTGATCAATTTGTTAGGTCTTTTTCGATCTAATATTGTGAACTTAGGCTTTTGGTCGAAGGGTTTCAAAGAGGACTAATGAGAAGACTTATTTTGAAAAAAGACCTTTAATTTAACCTAGGTGTACAAGTCAAGATCTTTTAGGAAAAATTAGAAGTGTGCTTATCTTAGTTTAAAAAAAAAAATTTATTTAAGATAAATTATTCTTTAAGATCAGAAGTGTTTTATTAAGTAAGGGTGGTATTATGGGAGGGAAGGCCTTCTGTGATTTAGCATAGGTAAGAAAGACTTCAAAGTGGATATAAAGGTTTTGTGTTCTTGGGCTTTGGAATGTGATTCAAGGCCTTACATTTTTGGGGTTATTCGGGCTTTGATTCCCAGCCTTTTGATTCAGTTTGATTGCATGTGATATATCCTTTGGGGCTTTCATCTTGCACTTGTGCCTAATTTTTTCATCTCTTTTTCTTTCTTCTTCTTCTTCTTCTTTTTTTTTTTTTTTTTACTTTACCCCCTTTTCTTTGGGCCTCTATTGTTAAGTCTTTGGGTGATTGAAGGCCCTAAATCTATGGTTTTGAGTATATAGGTTCGGGTGAGGTAAGTATAAACTTGAGGTGTTTGAAAGGTATTGACTCTTCTTTATTTTAAAGGAAAATAATTTATTAGAAATAAAATTTGTCTTTGAATTAATATTGCTAAAGCAAGCATAAACTAATTTTATCCTTCTCTCTTAATCAATGACCTTCAAATTGCCTTATTGTCGGGTGGTTCTTGATAGTGTTTAAATTTGAAAATTCTCTAAATAGGTCTGATGGGGTTAACAAAAGATAATTGTGTCTGGGACTTGAAAATAACTGCCTGACTTCATTTTAATCTGCATATCAAATTCAAAATTGACCTCTTTTAAGGAACAAGTCCAAAATATCCTTACTATTATGTCACTCAACTCTCAGAGTAGTTTAAGGATTGTGTGCGAGATATAGTTTGCCTTTTTTCATCTTAAAGCTTTTAAAGGTGAGTTACTAATTCCTTAAGGAGGAGTCTATTATTTATTTGCCTAAGGTGAAGATTGGCTTTGCTCCCTAGTTTCTTAACATATGCCTTAGTGTGAATCCTCTCATTTGATCTAAATTCATGGCCAAGGTTGCATTTGATTTCATGTTTGACTTGGCTCATGGTTAGGCTTTTTCAAGGGGCTAACGATTTTAGCTTTTGATGGGCCAGGGTTTGCATTTGGTTCAATTACCTTGGTAGGCCATAGGCTTTGGGTTGGTTGCCTAAATGGGCTTAGTGTCCAAGGGTTTGTGTTTAGATTAGCTGCCTAAATGGGTTGAGGGTTAGTGTTTAGATTGAATGGACCGAGGGGCTAGTATTTGGGTTAGCTTCATTTGGATTAGATGTGTTTAGGTTGGCTGCCTGAGTAGGCCAAAGGCTTGTACTTAAGTTGGCTCCTTTGCATTTGTGTTGAGCCCATAAGGATTTATAAATGTCAGCAACTTTTCTTTTCATCTTTTTTTTCATCATTTTATCTTATTTTTTTTATGTGAGAGAGAAAGATAAAGTTTTATTTTACTAAAATTGAGAAATCTAATTACAAATAAGGATGGTGATTTTGAGGTTTTATTTACAAGTCAATGGATTTTATTTCCTTAAATGAGAACGGATAATGGTTAGACGAGTACTATTAGAAAAAACTATTTACAAAAATGGAATACCAAAAGATGAAGAATGATAAATTGAGAGAAACTTTTACTATTTTGAAAAAAAAAAAAAGAACAAGGTATAGAAAACAAAGGAAGATGGTCTAACATTTATTTTGGAACTTCACATTTATTCTAGACCTCTTAGTTATGAGCTGGAAAAAACCCCTAAACTAAGTCTTGCAAGCGAGCCTTAATATCTTCTAGCATTTCATGGGTTTCCTTAATCTCTTGTCTAAGAAGGGTTTTTAAGACCCGATTGTGAGCTTCAGAGCATTCAAGATTTTCCTTTAGGTAAGCAATTTTAGCCTCTAGCAGCTACTCACGTATCCTAAGGAGGTTTTGAGTTGGGTTACGTTCTTTCTATAAAACTTAGTTTTACTCAAGTTTTAGGTATGTGGATTTGAGTCGGGTTACGTGTAGGGCAAGAGCATAAGTTCTAGACGATGGCCACAGTGTTGCAGGTCATTCAAGAGGGCAGAATGACTGAGGAAAGAGGTTTTTATCTGTATTTTATTAGAGATGTGGGGTGTAGGTGAAGTGCTGTGATGGTTGGTGGAGTTTTAGGTGGTTTTTGATTTGGATGGCGATGGACAATAGTGGTTAACATTAGTAGGAGTTGCTGGTGGTGAATTGGATGACGTCGATGTCAGCCATGCTATTGATTTTGGATAGGGATGCTTGGTGGTTATGTTTTGAAGTAGGTCAAGCGCAGTTGGTGGTGGCGCATGAGTTGTGGCAAGAGAGAAAGGTTTAAGAGTGGGCCATTAGTTGGGTGTGTTGGGTATATATTTTGCATGTTGGGTATATATTTTGCATGTATGGTGTAATGGAGTTATTGGGTCGTGAGGGTGGTTGGTATTCATTCGTGTGTGACTAGTACGATAAGAGTTGGACACAATAAGGTCTCACCGTAGCATAGGGTTTGTGGTGAGTGGCTTGGGTGTAGGTTGAAGAGGGTGGTTAGTTGTAAGGAGGTGATCGTATACAAAAGAAGTAAGTGGTTGAGCAAGTGTGTTTGGGCATGCGATTGGTGGTTAAAAGTTGTGTGTGCAGTCAGAACATATTAGGCGATGGTTGGGTTTGATGAAGAGATGATTGGGTTCGTTGATATTGGGGTTGCAAGTAACTAATGTTGGACTGGGTTTGGTCATAGGCTTTAGCTTGTATAGATCGTGGGGTTTGCACACGTTGTTGGCTTGTTGTTTGGTGATGAGAGAGAGAGAGAGGTCGGGGATAGGGATTTGGTTTTTTGTTGTCGGTCCAATTTATGTGACTGTATGTGTTTGTAGGCATGAGGAGACAGTATATGACAGTAGTGAGCGATAATGGTGGAAAGTGTGTGCTATGTAATTGTGTCAAGGAGATTGGGTTGTGGACTGTGTGTGTAAGTACTGTACGATGGGGCTTTTGGAAAAGAGGATTGCAGTTGGTGTTTTTGAGTTAGAGTGACGTAAAATTCTTTTCCATTTTTGTTGTATTGGAGTCCTTTGAATTGGAAAATGGAGCATCGGATTAAATGCCAAATCCTCATTTTCCTTTTTATTTTTTGATTTTTCAACGATGAATTAAATTTTCAAACAAATGAATCTAGACGTATTCTCAGGCTCCGTTCGAAAAAGGCTATGAGTAGGATAAAATTACACCATGAAATTGCATCTGTACATATGGAAATTACACCAAAAATTGTGTCAAAGTGTGTGGTGTGGATTGGTTTATGCATGAGAAAACAAAGGAAATAACGGGAAAGGAGGAGAAAAAGAAGGAAAGGGGATGCTGACGTTGAGCTACATTAGTCGCGTCACCTAATTATAGTCTGCTACATGTCTTAGTTAGACATATAGTCCTTTGGTTTATCGGCACATAGTAGGTGGGTTTTTAGAAAAATAAAAGGCACTTTATGCCTTTGGTGAGATTTAAACGTAGGTCTCCTATGTTAAAGTGCAAGTGTATTACCAATAGGCCTTTAACCTCTGCCTTATTTATATGTGTAATTAAATTATACATATGGACTAGATTAGTTTGGGTTAGATTTAAATGTAAGCTTAAGCTTAAAATCCTCCTTGTTATTTTTATTATCTAAGACTTAAAAAGTACTAAAACTATTAAATTTTTTATTGTATTTCAAATGATCTAAATCTTTTCTGTTTTTCTTTTTTTCAATTTTCAATTTTTTTTTTAAATTTTCTATTTTTTGTGTTTTTTTTCTAAATTTTCTCTCTTTTTATTTTAATTTTCTAAATTTTCATTTTTTTGTGCCTTGTTCCTAAATTAAGACCTTTTATCTTATTTTTAAAATTTTTAAAATAAAAAGGGGGAAAAGATGGGGTGTTTACACTTGTCTTTGGAGCTCAATAGCTTATTTTGAGTTTAGTTTATAGGTAGGCTTATTTGGTTGTGTGGCTCTTGGTTGCAACTCTATTACATATTGAATGCCTCAGATCGGGGGTAGACCTTTCGTTAATTTACCTAGAAACAGTTTGGCAAATTCTTTCAGCAAGGTTTTCACTTTGGCGGGTAATAATTCTTCATTAAGTCCTCTCATCTCAAGGAACTTTTTGGCCAGCAGATATATCGGCTCTTTAAGCTTCATCTCTCTCTTCAGTTGGCTTAGTTCATCACCAAAGCCTCCTTCTTTAGAACTTAGCTTAACTAAGCTTGCATGGTCTTAACTTGCTTATCATAGGGCCTAACTTCACCTTCTTGCTTTCGTGCTCTAAGGAACATGTGTTCTTCCTTTCATTGTACATTACATTCAAATCAAACATCCATGGTCATCCAAAAAGAATATGAGACGCACTCCTGGGTAGCATGTTACAGAGTACTTCATCTTGATAGTTTCTAATACTAATTGGCATAGCTACTTGCTTATTCACTTGTAAGGTTCCTTTGCCATTGAGCTAGTGTAGTTTATATGACTTGCGGTGGGGTTAGGTTGGCAATTTCAGTTGTTGGACAATGAAAGCGGATGCTACATTGGTATAGTTGCCATTGTCAATAATTAATGCACACAACGACTCATTCACCTTATAGCTAATGTGAAACAAATCCTCTCGCTGCTTATTGTTTAGCATAGGATCTATACTCATTGCTCTCCTCAACACCATGGGTACAAGCATAATATTACCCTCTTTACTATAAATGATCTCGTCTTCGGACAACTTACTTTATCTAGTCTTTTTTAGTTTTTCTACCTCCTCATCAGTAGTATCTACTTCAATGGTCGGTACTCCTTCTCGAATCACCATGGTTCTTATGTTTGGACATTAAGCGGCCATGTACCTAAATCCTTGACACTTGAAACACTTGATCTCACTTGTCTTTCTTCCTAAGGTTTGGCCTTTCTTGAACTTCATCAAGATCTCTTTATCCTCTACTCGGGCAGTTTGAATAGGTTGGACCTTAGCAACTTTACTTGGTTCCGATCATATGGATATGCTCGGAAGAGGTTGGTTAGGGGTAGATCAACTGGCAGGAGCTCGAAATCATTAGCTTGGTGCCTCTCAGCTCTTTGGGTAACTTGGATTGCCTCATCAAGTGTATCAATATCCAGGGTCTCTAGAATATCTCCAATCTCGTACTTCAATCCATTAATGAATTGAGATATGGTTTGGTCTTTAGGTTCAACAACTTTGCAACTAATCATTAAAATTTGGAATTCCTTCACATACATATCAACACTTGAACCTCCTAGCCTCAACTCTTGTAACCTCTTGAATGTATCCTGCAAATAATAGCTCGAGACAAATCTTCTTCTCATGACTCTTTTCATTGCATCCCGATTCCTAACTTCATGTTCACCTTCTCTTCTTCCGGTGGCTTACAGATTCTTCCACCACGAGGTAGCATAGCCAATAAATTCCAATACAGTAAATTTGACCTTAGCATTATTAGGTACTTCATAGCACTCAAACTGCTTTTCAATCTTATCTACCTAGTTCAGGTGGTCCTTGGTATCACCACTTTTTAAAAAAACTAAGAATATCAATCCTCAGTCTTCCCACTCTAGGAGCTCTAACATTTCTCTCAGTAGGTTCGTAATACTTTTCCTCCGCATCACCTACTTCCTTGTCTTCTTCTTCTTCAATCTCATTTAATGCTAGTCTCTGTTAAGCAACACTATCCACTCTTCCAGCTTGACGTAGTCGAACTGGGCATTAGCTTGGCCATAGCTACCACTAACTCTCTCGGGTAGCTCTTTTACTCGGCCTCTATGGGGGTCATTTTGAGCTCGTTGCCTATCTTTGTTTATGGCAATCACTAGATTAGTCACTAGGTCAATAAGTTTATCTAGTTTGCTCATTCGTAGATTGGGCCATAAAACTTCCTTGATGACCTTATCCATTACGAGCCCCACTCTCCTGGTTACCTAGGGTTCTTTGGACACTAGAGTTAGACATTGTGGTCTATTACAATATATTAGCAGCTAAAACTTAACCTAAAATTTTCTCCTCGAACAACAACAATAAAACAACACTTAACACACCAACAACTATTACAACTAACACACAATGAACCAAGCAAACACTTACACTCTACTTTGCAAACAAGAAATAGGGGAAAACAGAGCACTAAAGTTCTAGAACTTTAAGCACTCTTCAAACACTCACAACAACAATAAATAATTTCCATAACACATTGTAACAAGTTACTCAACATATAAAGTAACAAAAACTTGCTTGAACATGTCCAGGCGCTTTGATATTAAAATGATATGGATTACTAGGAAGGGAGTGACATATGGTTACCGAAATCACATGTACTAGGGGTGGGTTCAAACCTTAAGACGGCTTGAAAGCTAAATGGTAGTCGAAGGTTGAGTAGGGGTCTTTGTGCATTGATGGTGGATATGACGCACCAACGCCTTATAGGAGATCAGGTCACACTTAATATTATGTATAAGTGTAGCTGAAGGGCACTTGTCACTAATCTGTACTCACAATGGACTAGATAAGAGTAAATGAGAGTAAGCAAAGGATACTTAGCTCATGAAAGAAAGTATGTTTGAAATTTAATGTCACTAACTATTGCGGTTATTATATACTTTAAGTAAATATATGATCCCATTAGGGTAAATCTTACGTTAACATAAATTACAAAAAGATTCCTACTAGAAAAGGAAAAAAGGAATAAATTATAAGGATAGAGTTGTAAATAGAGAATAAGGAATATTTGGATACAAATAGGACAGTACGAATGTAATGTGCCTAGGAGCTTAGTGATCATTAGGACTTATCATAGGAGATTAGAACTAATGGGTTTTTCGAAATATCGAAGAAAAAAGAACGGTTAGGTTAGCAATTGAATGTAGTAGTTGAAATGAAGCTACTCAGAGGATATGACTTACTTACGAACACAACATGACTTGGCACTTCACTTGATGTAACACACAAGCTAATGCCGAGGTCCACCTGCTACTAATCTTGAGCTACTTAGCAAGACTAGATAAGAGTATGGAAATGGAATTGGAGAGGAATGTCTTGTAAGGAGTAAGTATATTTAAAATATTTGTAAGGAATCTAAGATATTCTAGTTACAAAGAGAATGGACTATTTATAGTATGTTCCTAAGGTAACATTACAATTAGGGAAAATTACAAAAAGGCATACATAAAAATGGGATTCCTAGTACATACGAAAAAGGGTAAATAAGACAAATGACTAAAAGAGAGAATAGTATAGTATCGGGTGAAAAGGATAGGTGGTAGCTCATAAATGGTCCTATACTGAGGAATCTTTAGGCATAGTAGTTGAGCTGGATCATGATGTGGCAGCATTAAGTTGCTGAGATGATTAAGAAATGCCGTAAGTGTTAGTGGTAGGCTGAAAGAGTAGTACTTAGCCAGTAGGAGCCTATGTCTTGGCACTTAGCAACAAACTTTCGGTAAGAGAAGGTTAGAGCAGGACTTAATGTGTAGGGCCTAGGTCCTCATCACTTGGCAAAGAGTTCTTGGTAAGGGAGAAGTTGGCGTCAGCATAAGTGTTAGAGTAAAGTAAGGTATACCCACTCAGAGCTCTCAAGGAGTTTAGCCACCATTCTACTGTGTACTATTTCTCGTCTTTGGTAGGTTGATGAGAGAGAATTCTTATGGTAAGGGATTAGAGACCTCTTAGGCATGTACAAGTAAGTAAGACAAAGGTTGGTAATCTATCAGGATTTTAGAAAAAAAAAGGGAGGTACGTATCAACTGTTTAAACTGTAGTCCCGATGATATTGCTTGTCGACTAGAGCTGATTCTAGATAGAGTAGGTTAGGTTAACTGTTTGGCAGGTTGGTTGTTCAGGCTTAGGAAGGGTTAGTCCAATGTATGGCCATTCTTTCGATAGGCCTTGGCAGATCAGACTCGAATGTGAGTTAGCTTAGAAATAGGATGATTCAGTGCTTATCTTTGGACTGGTGTAGCAATAAGGGGTTGACTTGGAAACAAGTTGGTCACCTCGGGGGTTTCTTTAATCAGATGGAGAGCGAAGTACCTCGGTAGGTCGTGGTGGAGAATGTATTGTTCTTTTGAGTTCAACTCACGTTGGACAACTTAGTGAACTATGTGGGTGAGTTCTTAAGCTCAAGAGTGAATGATTGGTCTATGATCCCCATCATTGTCCTTCATTAACTCCAACTTGAATTCTAACTTGATCTCTAGAATTAATTGTTGCTTCTGTTTTAACTTTCTCTTCATTCTCATTTTCTCCACCACCTACATTCAAATTCTCATTTTCTACCTCAACTTGAGCTATTACAACTTTTAAGTTATACTCTGGATCTTCTTTAGGATCTTCATTGGGTTCCTCTTCTTCTACATTTTCACCTATGTTGTTATGTAGAACTAGGGGTGGACTTTTAGGCAGTTTTACAGATGGTTCAGGCATATGTGATTGTAAAGGTGCTTCAATACCTACATTTTGAGTCAATGAAAATCTTAGAAACAAATCTATGAATCCTAGATGATAGTCTCTAAGTACATGTGGGATTCCTATCGGTAGCAGATCAAAACTAAGTGGATAATTTTTACTTGGTTCCACTATAGCAGGAAAATACAACACTAGAATCGTCATGGATACAATCCTCTTATCGTACATATACTTCTTCTTAAAAGCTAGGACTGTCATATATTCATTATACAAAGGACCTAACTTATACTCCATAATCTTCCAGTCATCCTTCATACTCTAAGACAACTCGTTCTTATAAGTAGTTATGATCTCATCTATAGTATGAAACATTATCCAATCAGCTAGTTCTAACAACAAATTTTGTAACCAAACTCGATAATCAATGGGGTACTCATATCTTTCCTAATAAAAATGTAACCAAGTATAGATAAGACGGTGTTTCTGAATCTGAAAGGAAGACACAAGTTAGATTAGTATTAACTATTACTGATTATTGTTTTATATCATATATAGTCTAATAGATATGTAACTTATATACACACCAATAAGTCTGAATCTTTTATGTCCCACTTAATTTCCTCAACTCTTAGTGTTCTTAATGTCTAGGTCATTTTAATTAGATACTTCAAAGGCTAGTTCTTTACCAACCTTGCTTTAATACCACCCACAACTATTATGGCCTAAACCCGACGAGTTATAACAGCTTTGCTGTGTAAATTAACCTAAGTTAGAAACTATCCACCTTAGTTGCTAATGTAGGTATAGTCTACATAAGGTGGTTGACAACTTAACTAGCTTTGAAGCAGTCAAATGAGCACCTGTAATATATTTTACCTATGGAGTAACTCTTTGTAGATTTTATTTTCTCATATTATATATAGTTTAGATCTTTTACATAACTATATCTACATAAGAGGTAATTAAGTTTCCGAAAGTACTATACAACTCTACAAGAGGACTTAGTCACATATGTATGACTAAACCAACAAGCCATTGAAAATTATAAGGCTTCTTAGGAATACCTTATAGTTTTCCACAAAAGATAAACAAAAACAAAAGTAAAGGGTAATCATTTCATTTGTCTTCTTGTCTTCACTCCTCAGCTCACCAAAACTAACTTGAGGATGATTGTAGTAAGGCATCTCTAAGTACTATTCAACCCCTACAAAATAGTCCATTGGGATGTGAGCATAACTAGCTTAGTAAGATGGGATGGAGTTATAAGAGTACATAAACAAACATGGTTATCAAATCATTAACTAGATGCAAATGCAACAAGCAAATGGTAATTCATCGCACAATGTTTAATTGGTCCATTATGAAGTTAGAGAAATTGTATTTGTTTTAACTCGGATTGAGGAGTTTCAACACGATACTATTAGATCAAATTCAGGCTCGTGCAATGGAGAACACTTTCCTCCCTAGACAAATTCGAACCATAATTCCCAACTTTATTGTGACCTCCTTTTTTGTCACTTAATTTGACTAAGGGTGTGAAAACGACCATTACTGCTATCCTGATCAAAGTGTCGGTATTTGGTTTGACGACCTAATCGTTTCCCCTATTGGGTTGTTATGAATATCAGGTTATAACTTAGTCAAATTAAGTTTAGTCTTGTTCTTAAGGTGAGTAACTAAGTTCAAAACATACTAGGCATGATATAAGCAAGCAGAAATAGTAGTCGGAGTTCAACTCCCAATCATTAATTAATATCACAAGCACACAAATACCACATGTCTTAGCAATCTAGTTACAACCACAAATAAGCACTCTTAATTCTCTAAGTATCCTGATATGATACTCCAACATGATATTAAGCATCGATCCCAACTTACTTGATGTCTATGTGAATCAATCTGGCTTTTTGTGCTCACTCCTATCACAAGCTCCTATCATTTAACATAAATATTCCAGTTTTTGCCAAATAAATGGTATATGATCTCTTTTTAATGTTTACTATATATATTTTTATTTAGTTTAGGCAAGTTTATTTAGTCTTTCCTTAAGTTTTAGCTTGTTACTGAAATCTCTGAACAAGGTTCCAAACATTAAGCTTAACGTAGTTTTTCCTTAGAACCTTCTAAGTAGGTATTTCAACAATAGTGTTAATACTATTTCATTTTGGAACTCTTTAGAAAAGTATCTAAATATAGCTTTATTAACCAAGAACTCTTCGAAGAAGTATACAAAAATAGCCTTATTAGTTAAGAACTCTCTAATCAACCTTTGGATGTTATATCGGTTAAGTATTTCATAACGAACAACTCTCCAATCAAGTCTTTGATCCTAGAATTAATTCATTTTTTTAACAAACCTACCTTCTAAAGAACTCTTTGAACAGGGTCATCTTACAAGTTTACTTAAAGAAACCAATCCCAACATCATACTCCAGATTATAGACATGTTTAATTATGTTCATATATCAGGTTTATCATACCAAGTACCACCAGATTACTAATTCCTCAAACTCTCATATTTACATATTAATGCATTAAGCTTATATCCACCAACTTATACATACCATAACCCCAACTTAATCAACAAATCCAAATTAACTCTAGAACTTGATACCAAGGGTTTTCATCAAGCTAATTATATAGATTCTTTAAGAAAATCGCATTTTTCATTGAATTTAAAGGCTTAAAATCCCAAAAAATTATAGAAATCATCCTTGTTAGAAAACTCTTCATGCAATACTTACATGCAATATAAGGACTCTCGACAAAAAGTTTGGTTTAGAAACTATGTTGATAAGGTGATTTAAAATAATATGGTATTTTTCTATAAAAATACGTATAAAAATATGTCAAAATAATATTTTTTTTCACAAATTTTGGAGTTAAATTAATATTTTTAACAAATTTATTGAAAATCAGGTACAAATATAGACTCATTAAAATGTTGGTTGTCTAACTACCAACAATCACTCCTTAGTTGTTGGCCAAGCCAGACGTGACCACTACTATTGGGTGGTGGTGTTGGTTTGCTTCTAAGTCGCCTCTGGTAGTAGGTTCTTTGAATTGGCTTGATTAGTGTAATTCTACTTCTAACTTTTTCTAGAGTTGTTCCTTGATGTTTCTTCCTATTTTTATAATTTTCCTAGAATCCAAAGAGTTTAAGTAAGGCCTTAGAGAGAATTGGTAATATTTCCTAGGTTGTAGAGTGTAAAAATGAAATTTTCTTTCTCTCAATGCTTTATATACCTATCCTAAAATGCATGTATATGTGTTCTAATGCTAAAATACCCTATCAACAGCTGTGCCCATGTTGATCATGCGTTTAACCATGATAATATGATAGTTTGGAAATTTTATATCATTTTTTGTCATTTTTCTCATCAATTTTTAGGTAAGTATACATATTTTTGGTATTTTAAGCATTTTCAATTATATAAGTATATATAATAATTATAACCGAGGTACACTTACTATTTTTTTATATATTAATTTATGTTACTTTATAATTTTATCGTTTAAATAATTTATCTCTAAAGTTTGGTTAGTTTTCATTACCTAATTTACGCTTTTTATAGCGAATAATTTATAATATAATATAATTTAATAAAATTAACTACTTTTAGATATAATATTATTTTATTATATTTCTATAATATGGGTCTATGGAAAGTTCTTGTTTAACTCTTAGGACTCATATGTGAAATATTACCTTAGTTGATCAACTTTCAAGTATACCATAAATCATCTTCTTAGAGTCCAACATGTAAGACTATGGGGCCCACAGGGTCCATAGTTTATATTTGGAAAATTACTAACAATTAGGCGATGGGAGCTTGATTTATAGGTGTTAGAGGTGTGCTATGATTCAGTAGTAGTCTAGGTGTGCATAAATGAGCTAACCTTAGAATATTATGAAATATAGGTTCTTAGATTCATTGGGCAAAGCCTTAGCTTGTTCTAAGATTGGATGCTTTCATAGCTTATGTTGAAAGGGGCCATTTTGCAAGTCTATGTATGCAAGTAAATTTTAATGAGCCTATAATTCATACTTTAGTGACTAAGAACAAAACATATTCCCTACAATATGAGGGTTTGAAAGCTTCATGTTTTGCTTGTAGGTGCATTGGATGTTTAATTCATAATTGTCCACAAAAGTGGGAAATAAATGCACCATCAATATCTAATGTTAATTAAGAGAATGTTATGGAGGATTCACCAAAATTCTCATAATTCCGAAAACACAAACGGTGAGCAATGTACTTGAAACTGATAGGACAGATGGCCAAAATGTAGAAGTTAACTCTAAACAGGAATTGAAGTTAGAGAATGATTATGAGAGGTGGATACTTGTTTAGAGGAGAAATAAATTGAAGTGAAATTTGCAAAGGGAAATTGAAGATAACTTTGACAAAGAAAATAAAATTAATGGTGCAGTAGACAAATAGCTGCTAAAAGGGCTAAAATCTAAGAATAGCCTTATGATGGTAGTAGATTCAAGTCAAGTAGTTGATTTAGAAGAGGAAGAGACTAAGAGGAGTGAGATTACAAAAGGAAGAATCATTACAAATCAAAGGAAAGATAAAAAATGACGGTTATAAGCAATTATTATATAGGAAAAAAATTAATTGATTTTTAATGCTTCCATTTATAAGAATGCAAAGAATCTACAAGAGGATACATTTGTGTTCTCTTTAGTTCAACATCCTTCAAAAGATAAAACTTAGAGGAAAATAGTTAGTTTGAAAAAAGTAGCAAGAAGATCAAATAAGTATGGAAAGGAAGTTCTTTCTAATGTTCATTGTAAGATTCTTGTTACCAAATTCAAAGAGAGCTTGGCTGGACTAAAGCTATCGAATACTGTATCTAGAGAAAGGGGAACAACATGAGAGAGTACTAGTCAATCAACAAGAGATGAAGAGAATTTAAGGAGAGCTCTAACCACATCATCAAGTCCCTCTACTACAAGCAGCCATTTTTGATGTAAATCATTTGATTAGCATAACTTAAGTAGGATAAATAATAAGGACTAAGAAAGAGTTTCTAATGGTAATTTCAATAACTGTAGCAATGCAAGAGCTAAATTTGTTCACTCAAATGGAAAAATGGGAAAAGATAGTGGGACTAGTGACTAAGCAAATATGGAAGAGTAGTCAATTGTTACCATTGCAATACTCGATTCTAATGGCTATATGGCTGAAGAAAATGATTCCTCACCCTCTACTTTTTTAGAACGGAGATAAGACTGTAGCCTTGATGGACATGCATTGCACTCTAACAAAGTTGCATCTAGAGATAACAGCAACTTTCATGCCAAAACATGAAGTTATCTATTATGATACTATTACTATACAACAAAGAACTAATCATGAGCTAACCATGGAAAGGCCTTATAATGATTTGGAAAGTAAGGGGATTAAATGTGGATTGTAAGCAATTTGCTTTGATGCAAGCATTGAAATATTATAAACTAGTGGTGGTGGCTTTCCTGGAAACGAACATGGATGTGGATTTGTCCTACTCATTATACTATGAGACAAACCTAGATGGCTATGTTACCGTGGATGCCTAAGGAGCAAGCATAGGTATCCTAGTGCGTTGGCACTCGAAGACTGTGAATGTTGATGTCATCTAAAAGGCCAACCAAGAAATACATGTTTCCATAAAGGTTTATAACAATCTACTTTAGTTTTTATTAGTAATCAATGCCTCCCTTAAAATTGCTAATTGTATTGAACTTTGGAATACTTTAAAATTTTTTTCTTAAGTAGTGAATAATAGGCCTTGGTGTATGAAGGGATTAAATTTCCCTAGGAGTCGAGCCTGCATATACTAAACATACATGAGCAATTATGGCTTACAAGACATGGGCTTTGTTGGACCAAAATATACATGGTCCAATGAATAGAAGCTTTCTTCTTTGATTCAAAGAAGAATTAATAGATTTTAGTGTAATGGAGCATGAAGAGCAATTTATCCAGATGCTCAAGTGTTTCATCTCCCAAAGTAGCCTTTAGACCATTGTCCTTGACTATTAAAAACACATTAACATTGGGATTCTCAACGAAGAATCAAGCCTTTTATATTTCAACTTATGTAGCTAACTCATAGTACTTATCTACCATTAATTAAAAAGACTTGGTTAAGCTCGGGTAAGGATTTACTTTAGCTCAATTTCCATGGGCTCTAAGGAAATGGAATAGGGATGTCTTTGGATTAGTTCAATATTGTAACAGAAGACTTCTAGAAAGAATCAAAGGTGTTGATAAATTAACATCCCATCCCTCGGATTTTTTAATAAACTTAAAAACCAAGCTTAAGGGGGAGTTAAATTAGAATTTTTGATAGAGAAGAATTGCTTTGGAAAATTCGAGCTAGAACAAAATGGATATAAGATGGAGAGAGAAATACCTCTTATTATCATGCTAAAGTACAAGCTTGTAGGGGTAAAAACCAAATTCTAGCATTGGAAGATGATTTGGGGCATTGGCTATATAATCAACAGGATATTGTTAACCATATTGAACAATATTTAAAGAGCTTGATTAAATCAACTAGAGACTACATTCGCAAGGAAAACATCATTGAGAAGAAATTTAGATATGGATGTTTGGAAGAACTTAAACAATAATTGCAAAGTCCTTTGCAAGATGAGGAACTCAAGTTAGCTCCAAACATGATAGGATCATGGAACTCTCTACGAAAAGATGGATTTCATACTCAGTCCTTTAAGAGAGCCTGGTCTTTCTTGGAAGACTCAATAATAGATTATATAAAGGTAATGTTTAACTCTAAGTCAATTTCATTATTTCTTAACTCAACTCAAATTTTCTTAATACTTGAGTAAAGAGGAGCTAGTAAAATCAAGATGTATAAAGCTGTTGGACTGTGTATTGTTTTGTACAAGGTGGTGACAAAAATATTGGTCTAGAGGTGAAGACCTCTCTTAAATCAACTAATCTACCCAACCCAATCAAATTTTACACCAAAAAGGAAAGCAAGTGATAATGTGCTTCTAGTAAATGAAATTTTACACAATTTCCAAATGAAAAATCTCAAAAGAGGATGGATGATGATTAACGTAGACTTGGAAAAAGGCTTATGATATAGTTAAGTGAGACATAATCTATTAGATGTTAATCAGTTTTAATTTTCTTGATTAGTAGGTTAAACTTATTACCAATGGTGTGTTAACCACCTATATGGAGATATTGGTTAATGTTTAAGCCACTCAACCTTTCCATCCTAGTCGAGGTATTAGGGAGGGAGATCTTCTCTCACCTTACCTATTTTGTGATGGAATTATTAACTCAAATGATTGAAGAGTAGGTCAATTTGTGATACTGGGAACTCTTTAAAATCTAAGGGTCATAATTTAAACTATCCTATGCTTTCTTTGCTAATGTTATTATTCTCATTGCCAAAGCAAACTTAGGAAACATTCAGATTGCAATAAGAATATTATAGAAATTTATTGAATTAGTAGGCTTAAGAATCAATCAATAGAAGTCAATTATATTATTCTTTAGGTCAATTGCTTCTAATATTAAGGAGGTTATTTTATCTCATAGTTGTTTTAAAAAGGTTGAAAACTTTGATAGATACTTAGGCTTCCCCTTAAACGATGGATGCATGGCAACTGTAGATCAGTTAAATTTTATATTTTAGAAACTAAAAAGTGTATTAGAAGTTTGGAAAGCTAAGCACTTAAGTATGGCAAGGAGACTTATTTTAGCAAAGTTTGTCTTGGAGACCTTGCCAAATTACTACATGACTATTCTAACAAGGATTATTAATAAAATCATGCAAATAATGATGAATTTCCTATAGAATGAGAATAATCTAAAAAGGTATATTCATTGGCTTTCCTAAGATAAACTCATCAAACCAAAAAATTAGGGCCACTTGGTTTTTCTTATTTGTCTATTCAAAATAAAGCATGGTTAATTAAGAGGGCAAGAGAGTTTAAAAATAAGAAGATTGAATGGGTAGAGTTTATGAATGCTAAATATAAAAGATTATAGGACTATGATAACAAAAATGTGAACATAAGTTCCTTTTAAGTGAAGGACCTAATGATAAGTCTAGATTAGGTAAAGGAGTGGAAGTATTATGTAGGATAGATGGATAGATGGTTAATCAACAAATTTCTAGCATGATAATTTTTATGTAGGGTTGGGGTATGTGTGTGTATGTGTGTGTATGGAGTTACGGGCATAGAAAACTATAAGGTAGTTGGTTGTTGGACCTCTTAACATAAATTCTCTAAATTTAAGAGCAAGGGATTGCCGTATGAATGAAATAACCTAAGATGAACAAAAAATGGGATTCCAAATCTTAGACATCATCATTGCAAAATTTGGTCCAATCTATGTATCTAAATCTAAAAGAGATCAAATTAGTCTCATGCATGAATCTAAATTAAAACCTTCCCTAAATCAGATTAGCCATCAAATAGATGCAGAGAAATAAGAAACTTCAGATATGTGGAAATGGATTTAGCGTACAAAATTCCCTCTAAAGATCATATTATTTTTACGGAGAGTAATGCATAATTCCCTACCAATAGCAATGAATTTGAGGAGAAGGAAAATTACAAATGTAAGATGCCCTCATTGTGGTGATGAGGAAGAGGAGTTAATACATGTTTTTAGAGACCACCTTGCAGGAGGGAATTTCTATGTAAACTATGCAACTAAGCCTAAGCTATTTGTCCCAAATTATGAGGATCTATGTAGGTGGATCAAAGAGAATAGTGTCATCTTAAGAAAGGAGCAAAATGACCTCAACCCACCAAAAGCTCTATGTTTTGCTTGCCTGTTATGGCATGCATGGATGGAAAGAAACAATAAAGCTTTCAATAACACCAATAACAAGGAAAGAAGACATCACACTTTTCATATGCTTGCATAAGAATTTCAGGTGCAATATAGGATAAGCTTCCGATTAATCAACCGTGACTTAATAAACTTAAGTTGGCATTTGCCACATGAGGGATGGTCGAATTAAACAAAATGGTTTCGTTGATATTATACATTAGTAGAGCATAAGGGATAATCGATACGTGGTTTTGGTAGGAAGGTTAAACTTATAGATATTTTAGCAGTTGAACTGTGGGTTATTTATTTTGGCATACGACTTGGCTATTTTTAAATTAGTGATCAATACAGATTCCAAAATTGTTTTGATTTTTATCAATCATACTTCTAATATTAAATTGAAATATCACAACGTATATACTGTAATTGAATCATGTCCGAGGGAATTCAATAGAGTTGCTGATCAGATGGCCAATGACATGCATAAGATGGATGATAATGCTCTATTTTTAAATCAACCTCTAGCTCATATTTATAAACTTTTATATGAAGACTTTGCTAGTTTTGGATTTGTAAAAATACCAAGTGTTCTACTTCTAATTAGAGAGCTAGTATGCTCTTAAGTGATTTTACTATAGGTGGTGGTAGCCACCCTTAATGTTTCAGTCTTGTAAATACTTGCTTTTGCTATTGTTTAATGAATATTTTTTTGATTAATGAAAAAAGGTGCTCTACATCACACCAACATATATCAACCAATTCCTCGAATGTCTAGGTGGCTACCTAATGCTGGTGAATTATGACATGTTGAAGGCCTTTCTATGTGTCTTCAGACAACAAGTCTATTATGGTGAGTTATTGACCATGCACCCATGACATTTGAAAGTTAGTGACCTTCCTTTAGTCCTTAGGCTCTTTAACTAAATAATTACACATGCTATTACATCGAGGTTAGACACAAATATCTTCTTTAAAAAGAGCCCATTTCTCATAGACTCAATGTTATTGAAAAAACTAGTCGATTCTAGTCATATCGTTGTTTGCTACTTGTAATGTGTACATGAGCACCAAGACTCACATCTAAGCTATGGCAAGCTCATCATAATCACCCTCATGTTTGAAGGTTTCAATTTGGATGACTATGTAATGTGCAAATGAAAGGAATTTTTAATCTTTATAAGGTTAAGTACAAGTTGGGTTTCTACAAAGATGAGAACATTGATCAATGGCATAGGGTTTAGGATGGACAACAACAATACATCATAACAGGGGCAAGACCCATTGCCATTGGATGTTGTGGATTAAGATTCAGCATGATAGTAAGAGAATACTTATACCAATAGCAACATTAGGGGGGATGGGCTTTCAATAAGGCCAACACCAATCCAATCCCTTTGAAAACAACAAATGTATATACAACTAACCTAAATAGTCGTTGTAGTAAAACAAAATCATGCACTTCTCGAGAATATTAAATCTCTCTAAGAGCATCAAGAAACAAATATAGATAATATTAAATTGTAGCTTGAACACATTTGGAAACAAAATCATGATTATTATTGGTAGTGAGTTATCAACCTCAAGGACCTCACCTTGATGTTGATCAAGGATAAGCACAATAATCATTCATTTCTCCCTTCATCCCTTTAGTGAATTTTTTTTAAGTAAGGTCCTCTAGTGAAATTTAGGCCTTCTTTTTCCTTTTCTATTTCCTTATTTTTATTTTCTGTATTCAATTTCCATAATGTAATTGTTAAAACCAAGTGAATTAATAAAATGTCTAATTCCTTAAATTTTCTTCTTATTCTTTCATCACTTGCCAATTAAATTAATACTTAATAGTCATTTTTAGTATAATATATACATAAGTAAAATAACATATGTAGATTATAAAGTCTAATTGTAAATATTCTCTATATTATTTAAGCCTTAGAAAAATTTTGATCTCTTTTTTATATTCCCATCAACTACCCTTACAAATATTGAAAAAACTATTAAAATATGCAAGAAAATATCATTTTTTAATAAACGAAACGATTTTCTTATAAATGATAATTAAATTACTTAGGAGATACTAAAAATAATTAGTTGATTAGAGAAAAGGTATGAAATAGTAATATTAAATGCATATCTAAATAAAATGTAAGATACTAAGACATTATATAGTTTATTAAACTTTCAAAGATGATACGTCATATGTATTAAAATTTTTAATCAACTTACAAATGAAAAAGTATGTTGGGAAATAAATAAAATGGTAGCTGACAAACTATTCACATAGGTGTTACAATGACCATAAAAAAATTGTAAATAGATTTAATATTAGCCCTACAATTCAAAAGAATAATAGAAGTTCTCAAAGTTTTAAGAAATATGTCTTAACGAAAGTGTTGAGAAAGGGAAGTATAAGCTTACGAAAGAGAGAGAGAGAGTTAAATGAAAATGGATGCAAATTATTTCATAATGGAAGGATGATGAATTATGGAAGTTGAAATTATAATAGGAAATTGCTATTCTATTGGAGGATTTTTAGGTTAGTGGAAAGGTACCATTTTAGTATATATAATTATCTACCATAATAACCTTGACTTATTGAAGATCTATTAAAAACTATTAGTTGTTTAGGGACATTTTGGTAAAATTAAAAATCAAATAACTAATTATTTTAGGGTATTTTAGTTATATTGAAAAAAACACTAAAAGATGCATTCGCTTTAATAAGATAAATTTATATATATCGATATATAGATGTTAAATGATCTATCTTAATTTTACAAAATTATTTTCCTTTTCTCTCTCAGTTATACTACGTTTATTGTCTCAAATCTTTCCATTCTTATTAGAGAACTTTACAAAATCATTCTCTTTCTCTTTTCTACTTATATTGCTTTTTTTGTTTGAGCTCTTTCTAATTCTTAATAAGATGACTTATTAAATGCAAGTAAATGTATTCAGAGATATAATTAGTTCTCTAATCATTATATAATTTTCATTGTGAAATTTAGGAGTGGATGAATCACCATTATTTGATTATATCTTTCATGCATTTAATATTTTTATACACACACATGTGTTTGCTAGTATAATCTGTAAATGCCATATTAATATGCGTAACATATACATGACAAAAGTAACATGTTTAGATTATATATAGTAAAACGTCTTTCAACTAGCAAGAGTGTAGAGATTTTTTTTCAATTAAATAACTATTTGCATGATTTCTTATGAGTATTTGATACTCAATGATAAGAAGTATTAGATTGTTGAATATACCCTATTAAGTTACTTGAAGATACAATTTGAATAAAAAAAAAACAAGATTTTTGTTCATATTATTTAAAAAAAATGTGAAAATTAATAAGTAAAATTAAAATATTGCATTTGTCCAAGAAAGATGGGGTGAATTTGAATTTTTCCTAAGTCTTCATGATTCATAAACATATAAAGGAAGAATGAATATGGATTCTTATGTAATGGTTAGAAGAAGAATAAAAATGACTATTCATAATTCCATATTTGAATCAATTTCATACTAGTTTCATACTCCAAACTAAAGGAATGTTATGGTAAAACTTCATTTGAAATAATGTGGTTGAAATTTACACTCACCATTTATACATTATGGAGGAATGAAGATACTCTTAGCTCAATGACAAGCTTTCAATTACATATACTTAATATAGTGATTTTTATAGTATTTCCTTGAAATTTTTGCCTATTTTGAAGCATATGATACTTAATTTACCAAAATTTTCAATTTTAGGTTTTGGAACATTTTTGAAATGAAAATGAAGAAATATAATCAAGTTTAACTCAATTTGGAGCTAAAATGAAGAAGTTATGAAGTTTAGAAGTGCATGAGTAATAATGTGATCATGTTAGAGCAGAAGAGCATTTTAAGGTAAATGAGGATGAAGCATAGAAATTGACAGGACTAAAGTGACATGACTATGTCACTAATTGTGTCAAATGAAGAATTGGTGAAGATTCAAAAAGATTTGAGATGGTTTGATAAGATATAAGTGACACTACTAACGATACGACTGTGTCATTGCCCATGTTACCTTATGAAAGAAGGTTTTTCTAAATTTAATATAAAAGACCTTTTGAGGATTTTTGGTTACACTTTTTTTCACATGAATTTTAGGGAGATTCAAAGGGTAGAAAGACATAAGAGAGCATTTCACTGTAAACTTTAAGAATTGGCAGATTTCATCACTTTCATAGCTTTTATTTACATGTTTTTTATTGTTTTGATTCAAAGAATGTTCTTTAACCATGATTAAAGCTTAATCTCACTGTATTGAAGTTTTGTAAAACTTAGAATTATTTATGTGACATTGAGTTTCTTTAGATCTAATGAATTCTTTGATTTCATTGATTCAATCATGCGTTCTTGATTGCATTAGATGAATATTTTTGGGGTGTTAATCTAGTGTTTGATATTGTACAAGAAAATTAAGAGATTGCTTGTATGATTAGATTTTGGTGTAATTGATGAGAATTATTGTAATCTTAGATATAAGTTGCCTAGTTTTTCCTGTTCTTGAGTATTATCCTTAAGAGAAATTGTTGATCTTTAATGCAATATTTAATTATGCTATTGAGAAGAGATTCTAATAAGTAATGCAAAGATTACGCTTAATAGATTTGAGAAAGTTATCAATTTTTTTAGAGAGTTCTCTTAGTTAATAAAATTAGAGATGGAATTTGGTTACTTTTTGAAGCAGTCATATGTTTAATTTTAGGGGAAACAAGATTTGGACATGTAATCGCGTTCTTAAAGTCAATTTTCAATTTTGAGCTTGCAAAACAAAGAATTGTAAGGGGTGTCGGGGTGTTGTAAACCCCTACATTTTTCGATCTAACTTCTGAAGTAGACTTAAGTATGTTAGATAATCTAGGAGTTGATAAGGCTAATGAAAGTGAAAACCCTAAAATAACTAGTTAATTACCTTAAATGTATGTAAACACTAAAGATTTCATTCGAAAGTGATAAAAACCCTAAAACTATAACCTTAAAGATATACAAGCACAAATTCATCATAATTTACCCTAGAACCCTAATTGATAATATAACCCTTGCTTTTTGCTAAATTATTAGTGAAAGATTAGAGATAACTTTTAATCATGCATACATATTTAGAATCTTTAAGTAATCCCTTAGAAACTAAGATATTGTATCATAGATTACATTCATCTTCTAATAATATAATTAGGTTAGTATTACATAGAGTTAAGAGTTTAGTTGATACTTAGGTTACATGTAGTAAATATTAATACCCTAAATGACACTTATTATCTTAATTATACTAAGTAGCTTACCAAATGGTGTATATAGGATATAAATACCTAAAGTAAGATCTCATCATCTATTTTTTCTAATCAATTCACCAAATGTCTCATTTCCTTTCATTTTCTTAATTTTTCTCTTAATTTTCCTTAGTTACTACATTATGTATATTAAATGGCTTATGCTTTTGGAAAGTTGACCAAGTCAAGGTCAAAAGGTTGACTAAGTGAACACATGTTGACTAAAGTCAGCATGTTGAAAAGTCAACAAAAAGTCACTTTCACATTAGAAAATACCTATGCCTTCTAATGATTTCTTTTCTTTTCTTTTCGTCTTTTCTTCCCTTTCTTTTCTATTTTTGCCGTCCACTCCTCGTCCCCTTCTAGACCCCACTTTCTTCTTTTTTTCAAACATAAGGCAAAACAAAAATCAAGCCCTTACCCTGCCTCTATAACCGTGACCTCCCCTTTCCCTTTCACTTTTCTAGCTTTCCAAATTTGCATCCATAATTCAAGAGCAAACTAAGGTATGTTATTATGTTATTATGTATTGCTTCATATTATTCACTAGTTAGATGAAAAGGTAGGTTAGTTTGAGTAGTTATGTGTTATGTACATCTATGTTAAAGAAGACTTAAAGTTTCAATCTTTATGCGTAGAAGAGTAGAAATCATTGTAAAGTGGAAGAAGATGCATGTGTATATGTCTTTAAGTATGTGTACATAAGGATATATTAGAGAAATACAGGTATATAGACCTTTGTACATAAGTATTCATTATGTGCATAACTTAAACTAAGACATATACTAACTATACATACTTATATCATGCTAAATATACCTGTAAAACACAAAAAGAATGAAATTAGAGAAGCTTTCATAAGAGGAATTTTAGGCATACGAAATTCGTATAAAAATATGTATGGGACCATATGTATATATGGGTATATATATAAGTATAAATACGGTATAAGTATAAGTATATGTATGAGTATACTATTATACATACAAGTAGAGTAAAGGTATAAGTATACACTTAACATATGTATAAGTGTACATAAGTATACATAATACACTTAGGCAAGAGGTAAGGCTTATGTAAGCAAAGGATGATGTAAGTAATAATATAATCACACGATGATACAAGTGATTGATGACATAAGCACTGACTCAAGTGATTGATAACATAAGCAATGACATAAGCATAAGTTTATAAAATAAGAAATAAGAAGAGTTGATATCAGGCAAGTGCACCTATCAGTTTTAATATAGTTGATGTGAGTCCGAGTTGATCCCTCAGAGACTTTGAGTACTAATATTAACCTTAGCTTTATTATCTAACAGGAAAATTATGAAAGTTTGAATTAATTAAAAATACTAAAATTAACAAACAACTTAATTATAAAACTTGATTAAGAAATTGAAAAAAACGATAAAATTAGGAACGACTTCAAGAAAGTAATAACGTATTTAGAAATTATTTCCCCTACAGTTTAACATGTGATCGCTTAAAATATATTCAATTCGGTTTCTATTATTCTTAACCGGAGGGATTCACAGCTAAAGTTAATAGCTTTCTCAAGCATATTAACCCTAATCATAAATTATTTACTGGAATCTCTTCACTTAGTAATATAACTTAGAATTGCATTAATGTATAACGAATTCGCTCACAATTAATTAATAGTCTGGAAGAAACATGTATCTTATCTCTAAGTATACATGTAATTCTCTCCAATTATGTAAAGATCTAATTATATATGCAATTTCTCAATCAACATGGATAACATCATATATTGATATTCTAGAAATATCAATTAACAATTAAACGACATAATTGAATCAAGCAAAGATAGAAACTTTATTGAGAATTCTAAATCAATCCAAAAATCACATGAAACCCTAGGTTCCATAATCCTAAATACACGAGTTCTAAGCTATCATACTGAATCTAAAAACGAGTTCCATAAAAAACGTAAAATAAAGCATGGAAAACCCCTTTAATTGATGAACAATCTCTCTAATCTTGAAGTCAGTGTTGTTTTCGCCTTCTCCTTCTCCTTCTCCTTCTCCTTCTCCTTCTCCTTAAGTTTCTTGTCTTCTCTAATGTCTCTTCTATCTTTTGAAACCCTAATATGTCCTTTTATAGTGTATCAAAAGATTTTCGTTTTCTTTGTCCGACACGACCTGGGACATGACCGTATCCCCAGGTCGTGTAACTTTCTGCACTTGACAAATTTTTCTGCATGGACTGTATAACTTCAAATCTTCATAACTTCTTTGTTTGAACTCCGAATTGAGTGAAATTTGATTCCTTTTCTTCGTTTTTGATCCTAGAATGCGTTTAAACCTAGAAATCAAAATTTTACTCAATTAAGTATCAATTTATTTAAAGAAAACAAAAAATGTGAGGAAAATACTATAAAATCACCATATGAAATATGTTTAAAATCAGAGTTATCAAGAATACATGAGAATTAGGTATATGAATTAGTAAACTGTAATACACTTCCTAAATTGGTTTAAACTTAATTAAGTTCATAAATTAGTAATATTAAGGTAAAATTCCTAAGTGTAAGAATCTAATAGCTAATTAAATCATTAAGCCTTGAAATAGGATATAAATATAAGTAATAAGAATAATTAATCTTCTATAGTTAAAAATTTCAATAAATTTATCCCATATCATAAAACACGAGTTTTAATGTCCAAAACAGACATCACCATGTGAATGTACGTTCGAAAACGATGAAAAACGACTATAAATTCATAAATATAAAAAATAGAATAAAAGAGTTACATATGATTAGTGATAAAGTCTAACCGGATAAAAATTGATAGTAATCTAAGTAGATTAGGTAAATAGTTACCTAGAATTACTAGTTAATTGAATTACTTACAATCATTATTATATTATAATGATCAGGTGGTCTCGAGGTGGGCGAGGATCTCCCGATTGAATACTACGACTAGAGCGAGTCGTCATGGCCAAGTGAGTATTTACCCTATGATTCCAAGCTTATATGTGATTGTAGATAGTGGACCTAAATGTTATTGTTAATTGACTGTTGTATGGGGTTGGGAAATGCTTGTGTGGGGTTGGGAAATGCTTGTGTATGTTATTATGTGTTGAGTTGTGAATTTACCTTCAATACAAATAATACTTTGTTTGTTGCATGGTAATATAGAAAATGATTATGTGTACTATTGAATGGTCACATCACAATTGGACTTAATTATACTTGGCTCATAAGAAGAAACTGGTACATGCATTAACATGCATTGCATAGACACAATTCCGGCTGTCACATCATACGGAAGTAAAGAGAGACCATTCAGGGGTTGTTATACTTAATTTATTGTTTCTGTATGGTACACTTGTACAAAATGACCTTACCTTGGCTTGTGGGAATACTAGGCATTGGAGGCGCCAATCGCTTGGCTATGGGTTAAGTCTAGAGGCCTTTGTTTAGGGGTGAGTGTGGACTGCGGGGGCCCACTTACGATTATAATAGAACTTGATTTTTATGAAAATAAAAGATTTATTTGATTTAAGTACGGAACATGGAGTTCTGTAGTAAATTAAGTTCTAGTATAGTATTAGGATCTGATTGGTGCTGTGTATAATCTAACCCTGACTTCAGAGGGCATTAAATTTGAGTTATGTATATGGACTAGTTAACTATATGTATTGTTTAGCATTCTATTTGATCATTCATTCATATGTGTGAATATAATGTATTTATAACTTGCTTGTAGTATGGCTAAGGGTTTCGCTCACTAAGCTTAGGCTTATACTCCTTTAGACTTTTGCTGTAGGATAACCTGTTTGTAGAGGCTGGCCAAAAAATGCCACAGGTTAGCTTGGGGACTTGGGTAAGAGTGAGCCATCTAGCGTATTGAGAGAACGGATTATGTAGACTCTTACTTATGTACTTTTGTTTTACTAGTAATATAGACTTAAATATACTAAATTACTATGTATTGTAAACTTTGTTGTTCAAATTTTATATAAATATGTTTATGTGATGATATCATATGGATCTGTGTGTTTTTGAGAAACTAATGGTTGTAGAGCCTTGTATATTATGTGAAGAGTTCATGATTGGAAGGGTAACCAATTAAGGGTTCTTCGTACAGTATACAACGTCTGCTATGACTAGGTTGTCCTCAGTTCGTGATAGATTTAGTGGTATCAAAGCCTAAATACAAATAGGGTAATTAAAATATTGACCTTAGACATTTAGATAACCTACCTAGTGAGTTTTAGTGAGGGTAGAGCCGGGTTAAGTATTTAAGCTTTTATGTGAAAATTTATAAGATTTATATTAACTCTATTCTAAGATCTAATGTAAGCCTTGTTGATTTAGGTCGATACTATAGCTGATGACTAGATGGGTCGTCTTTAAACAGTAGTGGGGCGAGACACTGTTTAGTTATCAGCAACGTTTGCAAATCCTTTATAAGGATTTGGCTTTGGTGAGTAGACCCCGTACGTTACCGGAGGTATTCGTTGCTTGGGACCATGGGTTAAACAATTATTGGAAAGAGAGAAGAAATTTCTAGATTTTGTAGATTCTTGGTGAAATACTAGAGAATGAGGAGATGATGTATTTGCTTGAGTCTGAAGAAAACCCTGTTTATCCTTATGGATCAGTCTTTCTGGTTTATGGGGAGCTAAGACCAGCGCCCCCTTCATTTTCTCTTTAGGAAGATGTAGGTTGCGGAGTTGCCTTAGCTATCGATAGGCGAATCAATCACTCGAGGATTTATACTTCGGGTAATGTTGGCACAGTAGCAGAATTTGGAGTGAATGAAGTTAGGGATTTTAATCCACCACTACTTGAGAATGGGCCTGAGTTAGAGATCAGATCGGATGCCTTAGCTTTATATTTTGAGTCTCCTCAAAAACCTCACCCTACTTCAAATCATATCCCCAAGTTTGAGTATTATCAGGTGGATTGAGGGCTTCCACCTAAAGTTGTTGCTGGAAGAGATCCTGATGAGATGCTTATGATTTACCCGGATCCCTTTGACTTCTGGTTACCACGAGAATGGGCTCAATAAGCTCCTAATGAGGAATTAAGGGTGAATTCCAGCATTTGATTTGTCTTTAGAGTTCCTGAGTATGTATCCTGAGATGACCCTAGTGCCGGACCATCATCTTACTCAGGATGGATAGAGTAGATGACCTTATATTTCGAATATGAAGTGGCTATGTGACTTTAGAGCGATCATGCATGTCTCTTTTTGTTGTAGATATTAGGATCGTGAGTGATCATTTTGTACTTTGAGTGTTGCTTGTAGTGAGGATGATATGTACAAAAAAAATTATAAGTAGTGGATCGTTAGGTTTGACGAAGTTTATGTAATGTGTGAAACTTGTCCTTTGGACCTAAAGTTATATGGACGTCAACTCCTTTTGTTTATAAGACATGAAAGCTGTAGTTTATGTACCATAAGTGTTAAAATAATTATGTTTGCTTTCATTTACATAATGGATGTTAAACTTAATTATTTATGACTAATGTTTCTCACTAAAAGTTGGAAATAACTTTTCAGTCATAACAGGCATAGACGAGGTCATCTAAAAGGATAGGGAAGTCGAGTCCAAAGAGTTATGGCCTAGGTTGTAAGCCCAATTCAGTTTGCATAGGCTTAAGGAGTCCAAGTCCAAAAGGTCCTATCATCTCTTGTACCCCATAGCAATCTCATTGTCATCATAGAGGCAAGGAGAGGGGAAAAATGGGCTTCTTATGTGTATGGTTGATATGGTCCTAAAGTGATCATGTGGACTAGGCGGCATGGCAATAATGCTGCTACGCAGACATTATGGTAGAGGTGTCAACGTGGCATGGTTGGAGTTCATATTGGTAAAAGGTCGGGATAAAGATGTTTGAGTTGGGTGACTCAAGGGTTGAGTAAGGGTGGTTGACTTGAGTGGGTTACTAATTAAGTCGGGTTGGGTTCTCTAACCACCAGGTAAAACACAGGAGGTCTGGCCTCCTTAGTTGGAAAAGACTGTTGATTAGTTAAAACTTTATCTGGACAGGGTAAAGGAGACAACTAATAGGGAGATCCATGCTGAACATGAGGGTTTGAGAGGTAAGGTGATCCGAAGAGACTACATAAGATCAAAGTGAAATGCTCATGTACTGAGTTGCATGGGAGGCTCGAGGTGAATATTCAATAGGTTAAGCTAGGTACTTAAAGTTGAGATGAAGATTTAGTAAGAGGGGTGCTTCAGATAATAAGGGTATAGAGTGGAGGTGCTGAGTATGTAGAGGCATTAGACGGTTTGGGCTAGTAGGGTTGAGTTGGGCTTACCATTGTCTAAGTGGCTTCTATTTGTTTGTGCCAATGTATCGTGTAGCTGAAGTGTTGAGGGAGTTCTATCCATGACATGGAGGTTGGGGGTAGGTGGCTTAGGAATACTTCTTGTGGAAGCTAACCTTTCAAATTCTCATAGCATCTTGTGCTTTCATGATGCAATTAATGTAATGTGACGAGTGTCCTAACTCTGTAGAGTTGCGTATAGTTGCGAACGTTTTATCCTTGAAGCTTAGCTGTTTGATCAAAACCCTTAATGAGCATTGCCTTTATGCTTCTTTAGGGGGATTTTCATTTATACGGATCCTTATAACAGCCAGCACATTTTCTTAGATTTTGTGCTTATAAATACTATTTAATGATGTCACTTACTCTTTACGCATCTCTTTCTTGATATATACTTATTTGAAACGCTTACAACAAACTCTATCACTTTCTTAATTCTTTGTCCTTTTAGTTTCTAAGTTTTTTTCAAGCTTTGCTCTTCAAGATTAAAATGTCAACTAGCAGCGGGGCGAAGACAAGTGAGATGCCTTCTGATGCATCTAATTACAATGTGAGAATTGACTTTAAAGTTATAAGGAGTGATCCTCCCTATGGAGGAGAGGACGAAGTTTCATCGCTGTCACTGTTGGATGATAGTTCAAGAATGGCGATTAAGGCGTTAGATAGAATGAGGCTTATCAATGCCACCCCTAGGCACGTTTATGTGTACAATCCCTTACCTGAGGCCATGGACTTGTTCATTGAGCCTAGAGTAAATAAGTGTTTGAGTGGTTTGATCAATAAAACTAAACCTTTTATTGTTAATAGGATTTAAAGAATTAACTATTAAAGGGTGGAAATAAATTTTTTCATTTTTTAAGTCGCCCCATATGTACGGGTGCCTACGTACTAAAAAATATAAGTGGGTTGGTTGATTTTAAATTTGGAAAGTGGCTGAGTTTACATCTCTTAACCATTTCATTTTATTTAAGAAAAACAACTAAAAGAAAATGGTCTTAATTTGATGATTTTATTTTTGGGAAAATTCTAGAATATCTTAATTTTTGATATAAAAGGTCCATTTATTTTTATGTATTTGGAAAAAAAAAATTTCTAGGTGATAAAACATTTTAGAAAAATCTTAAAATACCTAAATGCAACTTTCCATGAAATATCCAATTACCATGGCTAACATGCTTAATTATAGAAAAGAAGCTTAACTATAAAAAGGAAGCTTAAACCATAGAAAAAATGCTTAAATATACAAAAGAAACTTAAATCATGGAAAAGATGCCTAAATCATATAAAAGATATTTGAATCACAAAAAAGATGTTTGAATCATGGAAAACATGCCTAAAGAGTATATTTATTTTATTAAAAAAAGGATTTTTCTAAGTGAGAGGACATCTTTATTTTTCATTATTATTACTTTTCTTTTTATTTTTTATTGTATATTTTTGAATAAAATATAAAAATAAGTAAACCAAACAAACTAGGCCTTCTCCTTTTTTTTTCTTTTCCCTTCTTTTCTTTTTCTTCTCTTTCTTTTTTCTTTTTAGAAATTGAAATAGAATACAATCAATACATACAACAACAATAACGACAACAACAACAAAAAGAAAAAGTCCAATATTAAAAAAATAAATAAAAAAGAAAACAAAATACGAAGAACAAAACAAAAATAAAAACCAAAGCAGAGCTAGAATAAGCTGGAGTTCGCATGAATCCCAGAAAAAGGGGTCGTGTGGAGAGAGAGAATGGCATTGTGAATGGATTTAAGTGATTGTGAGTGATGAGTTGATGGTTTGTAGTGAAATGGAATCCTCTATTTATATGTATCATGGTCGAGTTAAGGATGGAAAATATTAAATATAATATGATTTTCTTCTATATTTGGGTTGGGCAAACTTGATCAATATGTGATGCTAAATACAAACTGAGCATGTAGGAGTATGTCCAACGTACGTAGGAGTGTGTTCAATGTATGTAGGAGTGTGCTTACCACACTTAGAAGTGAGTTGGTAAATGATGTGGCGATGACATGGTGATAAAGTGAGAAAAGAAAATAAAAGTTGCATTTTGTACCTTCTATGGATTGAACCCAGGATCTCCTAGTGTTATACAATATCAAGTCCAAGTGTTTATCTAGTTGGCTGGGCTTTTGGTTTTTCTTTATTCATATGCAATAAATTGCACATATGGACTAAGTTAACCTAGGCTGGATTCAAATCTAAGCTCAGGCCTAATGACCCTTTCTTTATTTTATCTAAATTAAAAATTACATTATACTAAACTATATAAAAGATTTATTATTTTCTAAATCTTCTATTTTTTGTATTTTTCTAAATTTTATATTTTTTTCTAAATTTCTTATTTTTGGGGTTTTATTTCTTATTTTTCTATTTTTTTTTTCGCATTTTACCTAATTTAGGACCCTTTACCTTATTGAAAAATAAAATAAGGAAAAAATTAGGTGTTTATAAAGGTTACTCCAAAACTCTTCAACCATTTTTACCTATGGAAGAGTTTGAATGGATGGACGTACCTCCAAAATCATTCAGGGAAGAAGCTGCTTGGAGGTCTGGCTGATTTTGTCAAAGGCTGGTGGAATGAGTTCTTGGTGGTGAAGTTGCTAGAATAAGTAGACTTCTAGATGCAGTAGACTACACTAGTCTAAACTAATGGTTAGAAGGAGCTTAGGCCTAGTGATGTCAAGGTTGTGAGAGAGATATCAACCTTTATGGTCTTAAGGCATGGCTAGGAGATAAATGCCAAGGAGGTAGAAGAAAGATACTTTAAGTATCCAATCTTCGAGCTCTTCCTTAGCATAAAGAAGGCCGTGGTGAAGAAATGGACTGAAGGTATAGGTTTGTTTTCCACCAACAGCTTCTTCCATCGTACTAGCATGAGTCTATGTAGAATTGTGCTTCATCCGACATCCTTCTAAGGAGAGGTGAAGGATCCTCCTTACCTATGCTAGTTATGATTGAGTTGGTAAAGGATCATGTTGTACTTATCTTTATGCTAACAATGTTTGTTTGTTTCCCTGTAGACAGAAAATTGGTCGAGTAGAGGACCCGTCCATTGGCATTTGAGTTATTGAGGCGGCATACTGGCAAAATACACTTGCCTACTAAGATTGCTTCCCCTAAGAGTAAAGTTATGGGGTTGAGGTCAAGGGTGGGAGAGACGAGTGGAGTTACCTTTGTAGCTCTTCCATAGGGGATTTTGCTTGACAGTGCCCCCACTGAGTCATTGGACACCAAACCTATGAGCATGGTTCTTCTTGTTACTACTTCTATTCTTAAATCTCTTCCCCTTACATTAGTGGATGAGAGCATCAAATCTAAGGGGCCATATGTGGAGGAGCTCCCTTTGCTATCCTAAGGTGAACATAGCTTGATTTGTGGGGCATATGAGGAAAGCCCTAAAATCGGCAGGGACAAGGCTTCTAAGCTTAAGATGAAGAAGGGGAAGGAGCCTCTGAAGCGGTTGTACATTTATGACTAGCCCTTAGGGCACCCGTACATGTATGTAGACGACCTCGAGGATGCCTTTTATGAGGCCTTGAATAAATTTCTGTGCATAGAGATAACACTAGACTTATTTAAGGATGTGCTTTATTAGTCTAGGGATGAGGAATTGTACGGTCAGACTAGTGAGTTCGAAGACAAGAGGGTTTAGGGTAAGCTCTTTAAGCCAAAGTGGGATATTTGGGGCAATGACATCACATTATGCCGTCAGACATTCAGTCTTTAGGCTTTGATGGGGTCCTTCCCTTGGGGGATTGGGCCATCTTTAAAGACCTATTGAGGATCTAGGTGAAGTCCCCTTTGGAAATGGCAGGTCACCTGACTCGCTCATCTGGTAGGTAAGTTTTCATTTCCTTTGAGTTGTGCTCTTCTTTGCTGATACAGTTTTGGACATTTGTCGAGGTTGACTGTAGTGTACATGTTTGTTTGTAGTACAATGGTTAAGTGTTGCTCTCACTAATAGGCTACAACATCTTGCTTAGTGAGGTAATAAACCTACATAAGGAGGTGTCGAGTGTAAACAAGGTTTTGACGGAGGTAGAGTCCTCCTTTGGGAAGTATTACAAGAAATCTAGTAAGGCTAATTGGCGCCTGCATTGTTCTTATGTGTAGATGTCCATACTAAAGGCTAGGCTATAAGAGGAGGAAAGTTATTGGATCAACGTTAAGATGGCCTTAAGAGGGATTGATAAGCTTAAAGCTTAGTTGGAGGACAAATAGAAGTCCAAGCCAACCTCTTAAAGATGCTAGAGCAAGAGAGGAAGGCTATGGAAGAGCTCACGTGCCACAATGTTGAGTTGAGTGCGTCAGTCTTATGGCTGGAGATAGAGTTGATAATGAAGATAGTTGACTATGAGATTACCAAGAAAACATCAGTTAAGCTGGTAAGTCAGAAGACTAAGTTGGAGTAGAAGGTTTGGAAGCTTTAGGATGAAGGAAAGCATCTTTAAGTTGGAGATAGGGGAGGTTCGTAGTGAGGCCACCATCGACAAGTCCATCAAGGAGTTCTATAAGACGGACTTATGGTTAGAGAAGCTAGAGGACATCTCTAATGAGTGTGGTAAGGATATTTGAAACGAGGTGCTTATACATCATGCCGAGTTCGACCTCAACTTCATAGCCTGGTTGGACGCTCCAACTTATAGGGATAAGAAGGAGGCCCTTTGGGAAGAAATGGTTACTATCTAAGTGGCTGATGTAGTTTAAACTATCTCTTTTGCTATTGAAGGTAGATAAAAAGCTCCTCCATCCTTTTTTGCCTCGATAGCTCATCATAGGGTCATGTTTGAAAATGCTCCTTAAATTGATCAAGGTCAGGGTGGTCCTTCTGTTGACCCAAGCCAGCAATTATTGCCTTTTCCTTCTACAGCTTAGGATAAGACATCTTATAATCAGGGACCATGAATGGATTAGCCCTCTGAACAGGTTGAAGCGTTAGACTTTTTAGAGCTCTTAGAGGTTGCTGATCCAAAATAACAAGCCATTATCTTCCCTTCCCCTTTTTGTACTTAATTATTTTTCGGTACTTAGGTAGGAGAGATTGTATGGCAAGTTGGGATGCTAACCTTAACTTTTGTAAATGCCTTCTTTATTAGTGAAATTTGAACTTTTACATTTAGCACATTCACTTTGCTTTTTATTCTTCAAGTTCTGTTAATACTTCTCACTTCTTTATTTGGTCTATTGTACTTGACTGCTTGGTTGTGATCACACATCTAATAAGGGAGTTCCTCCATTGCACAAGGGGTATTTTCCTTTGCAGAGGTTACTTGATTGAGGCCAGGTAGGTAGTGTTCGGACTTCCCCTAGTAGTGAGAGTTCATCAGGTGTGAAAGGGGTGTTTCCTTTTGCTAAGGTTATATAAGGGGGTCAGGTTGGTGGCATTCCAACTTACCTAGGTGGTGGGAGTCTCTCAGTTGTATAAGAGGCATTTCCCCTTATTGAGGTTACTTGATAGGGGTTAGATTGGTGGCGTTTCAACATGCCTAGGTGGTCAGTTTGTTCACCCTTTGAGGGTTAGGACTTCGTATGAGAATAAGAGAAGAAAAAAAGTAAATAGTGCTTATGAGGAATAGAAATTTCATTGATATTTGTAAAAAGATTTACAAGGGATTGTACATAAATCAAAGAATAGACGAAGATTATTGGCATTCCATGTACATGGGGTGAGCTCGCCATCTAATCTTTCCAATCTATATGCTCCATTCCTTAAGCTCTCTCTTACTCTAATCGAGTTTTCCCAATTGGGGGCTAACTTACCTTGTCTTCCCCGTAATCTTATGGCTTTTAGCTTCCAGTAGACTAAGTCTTTGACCTTAAACTCTTTATGTTTGACCTTTTGATCATAGTATTTGGTTGCTCGATGTTAGTAACCAGTTACCTGAGATGTGGCGAGGTCTTTGATTTCTTTTATAGTATCGACGTTAGCTTATAGTAGGGACTTGTATAGAATATCATTGAAACTTTGAGTGCTGATGTTGGGAAGCTTTAGCTTGATGGGGAAGACTGCCTTTAACTTGAATGTTAAGTGAAAAGGGGTTTCACTTGTAGAGGTTCAATGGGTGATCCTGTATCCCCACAAGATATTCGGTAGTTCATTTGTTCAAGTGCCTTGAACTTGGTCCACCTTCTTCCTTAAGCTCTCGAGAATGACCCGATTGCCTACTTTTACTTGACCATTTGACTGAGGGTAGAGGACCAACATGAAGTGTGGTGTGATGTGGTGCTTGGCGTAGAATTCTCTGAACTTAGGGCTATCAACTTAACGTCCGTTATCCTTGACGAGGGCATAAGGAACCCCAATTTTATAGAAGATATTGTTTCGAATGATTGACTTAATTCTCTTTTCGGTAATCTTAGCCACAACCTTGGCCTCGACCTACTTGGTAAAGTAGTCGACAACTACAATGATGTAATGACAACCTCCCAAGGCCTTGGGGAAGGTGCCAAGAATGTCGATGCCCCACTGGGCGAATGGCCATGGATTGGTTAGGGGCAGGAGATTGGTGCTAGCGGCGTAATTGATTGGTGCGTACTTCTAGCATTAGGGGTACTTTTAGGCTACTGCCTTAGCATCTTGCCTCATGGTAAGCCAATAGTATCCGAGCCATAAAGCCCAAATGTAGAGGGTTTCGGATTGGATGTGGTTGCTGCACACTCTAATGTGCAGCTCTTCATTACATGTAGGCCTTCATCTACTCGAAGGCATCTGAGTAGGGAAAGGCTAACTCCCTTGCTGTATAAGATGCTGTTGACTAACAAATAGTTGGTGGCGTGGTATCACAACTTCTTTGCCTCTCTCCTATCTTCTAGGGGTGTGTTTTACTCTAAGTAACTTTGGATAAGGTCCATTTAGCTTAGCTCAGATTAGATGGTGCTACTGTGACCTTTAAGACTTCAACTGAGCTTGGATT
This sequence comes from Lumnitzera racemosa, assembly GCA_024138005.1. Classification (NCBI taxonomy): domain Eukaryota; kingdom Viridiplantae; phylum Streptophyta; class Magnoliopsida; order Myrtales; family Combretaceae; genus Lumnitzera; species Lumnitzera racemosa. The sequence continues at coordinate 33,829,478 of JAMXBC010000008.1, forward strand.
TATGCTTTTCTTTAGTAAGTACTCTATGAAAATCTTCCTATCCTTCACCTTGGGCTTTTGTATCCATATGGAGGTGAGTTGATAACCAATTTACTACTAAATTTTCGATTCAGGGAATCTTAGTGATGGTCTATAAAGGAAATCAGCTAGGAGATTCCTCACTTTCTCTAAGTATCTTGCTATGGTGTCGTCCCTAGCCTTGTATTCACCTTAGACATGCTAAACGACGAGTATCGAGTCCAAGAAAACTTGTAGGTGCATATTACTGATCTCCTTGGATAGCTCGAGATTAGTTATTAGTGCCTCATATTCAGATTGATTATTGCTAGTGTTGAACCCAAACTTGAGGGCATAGTAAATAGTGATCTTGTGTAGTCTGGTTAGCATTAGACCCATACCTCCACTCCCTGAGGTAGATGATCCATCAACATGGAGAGTCAACATCGTCTTGTAATCCTTTAGTGGTGTTTCCTCCTCTCTTATATATTTAACCATGAAGTCGACTAGTACTTGTACCTTGTAGGCCATCCATGGTTCATATTGGATTTTGTAGGTGCTTATCTCCATTGCATACATCACCATCCGTTTAGATACACTTAACTTCTGTAGCAATGTGTGCAATGGTTGATTTGTAAGCATAATGATTTGGTGGGCCTAGAAGTACGGTTAGAGCCAACGTACTGAGATGACGACGGTTAGGGCAATTTTTTCTACTCTGGTATACCTAACCTTAAGCCCTTAGAGTATGTGATTGATGTAGTATAAAAGTCTATGCTCTCTTCCTTCTGCTCTGACTAGTATAGAGGAGAGTGTTCAATTGCTAACGACTAGGTACAAATACAAGACCTCCCTTAGAACGAGCTTAGAAAGGACTAGAGGGTATGCGAGGATGGGACAACACTTTGAGAATTGACTAGAACCCTAAAAATGGTGAAAGAGTGGCAAAGTAACCCGTTTAAGGAAAACTTCCTATCTTGAAAATATTTAAAGACAAAGAATTTGGAGAAAATCACTTAATGACAAAGGGAGCATCAGGGATTAAGTCTCTCAATGACTTAGATTAATGTGATTAGCTTAAAATGTATGAATGCATTGAAAGGAAACAAATGACCTAAATTGAAAGTTTAGCTAATCGAGCCTGCATAGATTTGAAAATAAACAAAAAACTCGTGATAAGGCTTTACTTTCTCTGTCTTTTTTTTTCTCTGTTTTTTTTTGGAAAGTTTGCTAATAAGTATAAATTCTTAGTTAAGTGTTATAACCAACCCCCCATTTTTTTCTTGTCTTTGTTTTTTTTTTTTTTGGAAACCATGTAGGGTATCTAAATGTCTCCTAACCATGATGTTTAGCTTTCTAGTAGGGCTTTGTGATTTTAAACATTTCTCTCATAGGGAAAAGGTAACTCATGATTAGTCTAATTGAAGAGGGCCTCCTTGTGAACTCTCAATCCAGATTACACTCTTGATTACAATGCTAACAATTATAGTCCATTTAGCAAGTGATATGCCTTGATCAATCCATTAGGTCTTTTCAGTTTAACATTATGAATGTAGGCTTTTGGTCAAAAGGTTTCAAAGACTAATGAGAAGGCCTTATCTTGAAAGAAATACTTTTATTCAACCCGATGTACAAGTTAAGAACCTTTAGGAAGAAATTAGAAATGTGCTTGCCTTAGCTTTAAAAACAATTTTAATTAAAGATAAATTAATCTTTAAGATTAGAAGAGCTTTATCAAGAAAGGGTGGGAAGGCCTTATGCTTGTGTAAAGTGGCTTTATGTTTTGTGACTTGAGATGGATATGTAGAGTTTATGTTTTTAGGCTTGGTATGATACTCAGGGTCTTACATTTTTGGGACTATTTGGGTTTGGATCCTTGGCCTTTTGATTTAGTTTTGCTATCCTTGTTGGTATACAATATATGTGTTGGGGCTTTTGTCTTTGTTCTTTCATCCACTTCTTCTTCTTCTCTCTCTCTCTCTTTCTCTTTAAATGTCTATATATATTTTGCCCCACTCTTCATTTATTTATTTATTTTTTACTTTAGCCCTTTTCTTTGGGCCTCTATTGCTGTGTCTTTGACTTTGAGAAAATGAAGGCCCATGGGATCTAAGTATATAGGCTTAAGTGAGGCAAATGTAAGCTTAAGGTGTTTGAAAGGTGTCAACTACTCTTCATTTCAAAGAAAAGTAATTTATTAGAAATAGAAGTTGCTTTGAATTAATGTTATTGAAGCAAGCATAAACCAATTTTATCCTTTTCTCCTAATTAATTACCCAAACCTCCGAATTGCTCCATTGTGGGGTGGTTCTTGATAGGGTTTAAGTTTGAAAAAACTCCAAATTGGTTTAATAGGGTTAATAAAAGATAATTATGTTTGCGATTTAGAAATGAATGCCTAGCTTCATTTTAATTTGCATATCAAGTTCAAAGTTGACTTCCTTTAAAGAATGAGTCTAAACTATCCTCCTCATGATGTTACTCAACTTTCAAAGTATTTTAAGGGTTAGTGTGTGAGATACAGTTTGCCTTTTTTCATCTTAAACATTTTAAAAGTGATTAACTAATTTCTTAGGGAGGAATCCATATTTATTTTTCCTCGAGTGAAGAATGACTTTGCTCTCCAGTTTCTTAACATATGTCCCAATTTGATATTTTTCATTTGATTTTGACTTTATTTTTTGACTAGGTTGGGTTCATTTTTCTCACTAGACGAAGGGTTTTGACTTAGTTTAGTTACCTTGATGGGTCGGGCATTGTGTTTGGTTCAATTGCCCTGACGGGCTGTGGTTTGTGTTTGGGTTAGCTGCTTTGATGGGCTGAGGGGCTTGTGTTTAGGTTAGACCTATAAGAATTTATAACCATTAACAAGTTCCTTAACTTTTCATTTATTTATTTTTTGTGAGAGAGTAAAAAAGAAGCTTTATTTTACAAAAACCAAGAAGTCTAATGACAAATAAGGATGGTGATTTTTTAAGGTTCTATTTACAAGTCAATAGATCTTATTTACCTTTCCATGAGAGAGAGATAGAAAAAAAAAATGATTAGATGAATTCTATTGAAGGACTATTTACAAAGATGGGAATGTTAATGAATGAAAAACAATAAAGTAAAGAGAAAATTTTATGTTGTAAGATTATAGTGTAGAAAACAAAGGAAGCGTGCCTAATATTTATTCTTAATGAAACTTAAAACTTAGTCAAAAAGTCTTTTAACCACATCTAAAGTCTCTAATCTAACTGTCATAGTTAGGCTTTAATCTTGTCTAACATCTCTAAAGTCCAATCTATGGTCATTTTCCTTTTTTCAACTTGAGCTAATAAGGCTTGACTAGAGGCCTCAGCGTATCTAGCCCTTTGTTTCCGGCAGGTAGTTTCAACTTGTAGCAGTTGCTCATGGATTTCCGGAGCATTTGGTAGCTTATTGATTCTTTGATTGTTCTCTTGTTGGTAACTTACCATTTTCTTTAGGCCTAGACATTTTATGGACAAGAATCATTTATCAATAAAACAAAACAATATATGTGGAAACATGCATATGCTAGAATCGTTTAGGTTAGTACATTACTCCTTCAGTTGTAACCTTACCGTTTGATTTGATGTTTAACTTTTAAGAGGACTGATTATATTTCTAGAACTTTTAATCCTTAGTAAGGTGGCAATTCTTAGGATTAGTGTATTAACTTAAGCCTTAAGGGAGGTATATGCAATTAAGGTGGGTTTTAAGGATTCTTAAGTTTTGTAACCTCAGTTGTTTTTAAGAAACGCCTTCATTAGTCATATCATATCTTAAGTGGGCTAGCCTAATCAACCCTAAAAGATGGATACACCACTACACCCAAAGCTTACACAATAGTCTCCCTCCTAGGTTTTAAGATGCCTTGGGTTTGACCGAATCTACCTTGTATCTGTGATACAATAAATAACCCCCCCCCTATATCCCAATGTATGTTGCGAGCAAAATAAATACTTTAGAGTTGCCATCCTGTCGAGCTTGATTTTTCTTAGTTTTATTATTTCCTTAACTCAATTAGTATTAAACCTTAACCCATTTAATATTAACCCTTAACTAAGAGTTAAAAAAAAAATGTAGTTTTTAAACGTATTTTGAAAATTCCTTGGAGTTGCCACCCAATTGGAGTTGGAAAAAAGAGCGGATTAGGTTAAATCGATTGGGAGGATCAATTTAACCTAAGCCATAGTTTAATTAGAAAACTGATTTTGAGAAAAAGGTTTTGAAAACTAGAAGATTGAATCCACAGACTAATCTTTTAAACCCTTATGGGTATCACTATTAATTTTCTGAATTAAGATTTATTTTTCAAAACAGTCTTATAATTCGAAATTACCATTACAATAACGACTAATCATATCATAGGCAACTAAGTTAATTGAATTGAACAAATAGTTACACAAGGACAGAAAAAGAAAGATTTCCATATTTTAGGTTGCCCTGTAATTGTTACGATTACTTATGTATTTGCTATTTGGGATTAGACTTCCATAGTTCATTTGTAAAATTGTAGGTGTATTGATTGATTTTAAATTTGGAAAGTGGTTGTATTTACATCTCTTAGCCATTTCATTTTGCTTGGGAAAAATTCTAGGTTAGGGTCTTAAATTAGTGTTGTTTATTTTTAGAAAATTCTAAGATGTCTTAATTTTAAAATGATTGAGTCATTGTTATTTTGAAAAAAAGGTTTTTCTAGGTGATAAAATAAATTTATTATTTATTTATTTTTATCTTTTATTTTTTCTATTTATATGTTTATTATTTTATTTTTTTCTTTTCTATTTTGATTAAAAGGTAAAAATAAATAAATAAAATGAAACTAGGCTTTTTCCTCATTTTTTTTTTCATTTTTCATTCTTCATTATTTTCTTTCTTCTATTTCTTTTGTTTTTTAGAATTTTTTATAATGTTTGGTTACAATTACAATAATAAATAAATAAAACAACAAAACCGAATAAAAAAGGGAATTGGATTGAAGTGCGGGTTGGAATAGTAGGCACGGGTTAAGAGTGTTGGATTCAGTTTGAGTTGGGTTGGTTCATGAGCTAGAGTCCAAACTTGAAGCAGATAACTAGCAGCTTTGATGATGATCTATGATAGCTTCAAATGATTATTTTAAGTAGGTAGGGCTACTTTTGTATGTTTTTTTTTATTGGATTTAGTGGGTTTAGGAGTGGTGCCATGGGTTGTGGTGGTGGTTTGGTGGTCGTTTGAACTTGGCCACTGACGGTGGTGGTTATCTCCTTCAAGTGGTAGTTACTGGGCTTCAAAGGAGGGTGGAATCTTATGCTATTGAGGATGGGGAAGTGGATAGTCGTGGTGGTTTTCGTTGAAAACTATTGTGGAGGTTGCTACTCTTAGAGAGATAGAGAGAGAAAATTCATGCTAGAGAGAGAAGAAGTGCAGTAGACATGTTTTGGAGTTGATTCTAGTAATCATTGTGACCGAACGGACTCCTTAGACCTCTATTTATACTGATAAGAGCTTGGATGTACTTAGTAAGGATCATTAATGGCCATGAATATGAAGTTTGAATTTTTATTTTTTTTTTCCAAATTTTCAAACCAATTTTGATATTTTTAATATATGAATGTGGATAAGTTTTTCGGCTCGATGTGAAGTATCTCAAGTGTTCTTTGAATTTTTGCATTTAATTTGATGAAATTTGGCAAAAAAATCAATTCAAATGGGTTAAAAGGAGAGGGATTGTGTAGGATTTTTTTTCTTACTTCGTACTACAATGCTTGATTTCTGGAGGAGATGGGTACATGGTCACATGCCATATGCCCCTATGCATACGTGTAATTGCATTGCAAAATAATTGGGTGTATAGTTGAGCACCTACTCGCCGTACTGTCGGTCACTGATTAGGGCCATAGGCCTTGTTTCAAAGGATTGTAGACTGAGTTGAAGATCAAGTTTGAACCAACCCATCTTTTTTTTTAAGGAAAATAAATGAATAGAAAAATTGCGCTAAACCAAGTATCAACTACTCCTAAAGTTTATTTAAGCCCAATCTAAAAAATAAATGATATTTTCTAAGTAATTTAAAGACCTAAGAACAATGACTTAAGACTTATTTTCCTAAGAGTTTTATTATGAAATCTTATATATTTTCTAAAAATTTTCCTTTTGTGCTTTCCCTAAATTTTATATTTTTTTGGATTTTTTTCTAAATATTTTATTTTTTAAATTTTTTATCAATTAGAACCACTTACCCTATTTAAAAAGGGGTGGGGGGCAATAATGAGTTGTCTACAGTTGCCCCTCTTTGTGGCAAAGTTTAGGTAAAACTTAGCCACAAAGACAAAAGAGACTATTTTTGCTTTAGGGGTGAATTTGTCATAAGAAGCGCTATAATTAGCTAGCTATCCTAGGCTTCATTCATTGGGGTTTGGTGAATGGTGAAAGGTGAAAGAGAGAGAAGGTGCTCTAAGAGTTGGCCAAGACACAAAAGATATTGAAAAAGGGTAGTGCCCCTATAGGTTGACAAGAACCATAGAAATTAAAAACCTAGTTATACCCTTGTGAGCTAACTAACCTAGGTGAATGGGTGTTGCACTCCTTGAGTTAGCTAAAACCCTAGATGAGAAATTGAAAACTGGTTGTGCCCTTGTGAGTTGACTAACCTAAGTGAATTGGGTAAAGTGCTTCTTGAGCTGGCTAAGACCTTAAATGACAAATTAAAGTCTGGTTGTGCCCTTGTGAGCTGACTATTGAGGCGGGAATGTCTTTGGGGGACTAGCAATTGTAAATTGGAATCAATAAGATAGAAACCTGGAAGTGCTCCATTGAGTTGACTATCCTAAGTGAATGGGTAAAGCACTCTTTGAGTTAGTTAAGACCCTAAATTAATACATGGTTATGCCCCTTTGAGTTGACTAACCTAGGCAAGAGCGTCTCTAAAGGACTAATAATCTTAACTTAGAATCATTCAAGAAAAACTTGAAAGTACTCCTTTGAGTTGACTATCCTAAGTGAATAAGTGAAGTGCTCCTCAAGTTAGCTAAGACCTTAAATTAGAACCTGGTCGTGCTTCTTTGAGCTGATTAACCTAGGTTAATGAGCGAAGCATTCCTTGAGTTAGTTAAGATCCTAAATTGAAAACTTGGTTGTGCTTATCTAAGTTGACTAAGCTAGGTGAATGGGCAAAGCACTCTTTGAGTAGGCTAAGACCCTAGATGACAAATTAAAGCCTCGTCATACCCCTATGAGCTAACTAACTTAGGTAAATTGGGTAAAGTGTTCCTTGAGCTGGGTAAGACGTTAAATGAGAAATTGAGGCCTGGTCGTACCTCTGTAAATTTACTAACCTACTCAGGAGTGTCTCTGGTGGACAAGAAATCCTAAATTGCAATTGATTCGATAAAAACCTGGAAGTGCTCCTCTGAGTTAACTATTAGGTGAATGGGTGAAGTGCTTCTTAAGTTGGCTAAGACCCTAAATTGAAACATGCTCCTACTCCTCTAAGCTAACTAACTCGGGCGGGAACGTCTTTAAGGGACTAGTAACCTTAACTTAGAATTGATTCAAGAAAAACCTAGAAGTGCTCCTCTGAGCTAACTATCTTAGGTGAATGGGCGAAGTGATCTTTGAGCTGGCTAAGACCCTAAATTAGAACCTAGTCGTGCTCCTTGAGCTGACTCACCTAAGTAAATGGCCAAAGCACTCTTTAAGCTAGCTAAGATCCTAAATTGAAAAATTAGTTGTGCTCCTCTGAGTTGAGTAACCTAAGTGAGTGGGTGAAGTACTCCTTGAGCTGCTAAGACCCTAAATAGAAACATGGTTGTGCTCTTTTAAGTTGACTAACCTAGGTGAATGAGCAAAGCACTCTTTGAGTTGGTTATGACCTTAAAGGGAATTGGGCGGGTAAGAGCTCCTTGAGCTAGCTAAGACCCCTAAAGAAGAACTTAGTCATGCTCCTTTAAGCTAACTAACATAGGTGAATGAGCAAAGTGTTCCTTGAGTTGGCTAAGACCTTAAAGAATTTGGAAACCTGATTGTACTCCTTTGAGCTGACATACCTTAGCGAATGGGCGAAGTGCTCCTTGAGCTGGCTAAGACCCTTAAATAAGAACCTGGTCGTATTTCTCTAAGTTGACTAACCTAGGTGAACGGGAAAAGCACTCCTTGAGTTAGCTATGACCTTAAAGAATTTATAAAACTAGTTGTGTTCCTTTGAGCTAACTAACCTAGGTGAATGGGTAAAGCACTCCTTGAGTTGGCTAAGACCCTAAAGAGAATAGGACGGGTAATTGCTCTTTGAGTTGGCTAAGACCCTTAAAGAAGAACTTGGTTGTTCTCCTCTGAGTTGACTAACATATGTGATTAGGTAAAGTAGTCCTTGAGCTGACTAAGACCCTAAAGAATTTGGAGACATGGTTGTGCTCCTTTGAGCTAACTAACCTAGGTGAATAGCCGAAGCGCTCCTTAAGCTAGCTAAGACCTTAATGAATTTGAGATTGGTAAGTGTTCCTTAAGTTGGCTAATATCCCTAAAGAAAAACCTGGTCGTGCTCCTCTAAGCTGACTAACCTAGGTGAATGGGCTGCTCATTGAGTTGACTAAGATCTTAAAGAATTTGAAAACCTAGTCGAGCTCCTTTGAGCTAACTAACTTAGGTAAACGGGCAAAGCGCTCCTTAAGTTAGCTAAGACCTTAAATGAGAAATTGAAACCTAGTGGTGCTCTACTGAGTTAACTAACCTAGGTGAACGGGTCAAGTTCTCCTAAAGTTGGCTAAGACCTTAAATGGAAGATTGAAACCTAGTAGCACCCCACTAAACTAACTAACGTAGTTGATGGATGAAGCCCTCCTAGAGTTGACTAAGACCCAAAAGAGAGTTTGGTGAAGGGAAGTGCCTTATGGGCTGGCTAAGAAAAATTGGTGAGTAGAAGTGCCCTATGGGCTTATTGAAACCTTAAACAGAGATTGATGAAAAAGGAAGTGCCTTATTAGGTTTGCTAAACCTTAAGAGAAAATGGTAAATTGGGATAATGCTTTATGAGCTAAATAAAACCTTAAAAAGGATGATAGATAGGACAACGCTCTAAGGGCTACTTAGAACCCTAAAAATGAATGAAAGAGGAGACAATGCTTTGAGAGCTAACTAAAACCTTAAAAATGAATTAAAAGAGGGGACAGTGCTTTAAGAGCTGCCTAAAAACCCAAGAATGAAAGAAAGAGGGGGCAATGCTCTAAGAGTTGGTTAGAACCCTAAGAATGAAAGAAAGAGGGTATAGTACTCTAAGAGTTGGCTAGAACCTTAAAAATGAATTAAAAGAGGGGACAACATTGTAAGAGCTAGGCAGAACCTTAAAGGAATGGATTAAGGATGGGACAGCGCTTTAAGAGCTGGCTAAAACCTTAAAAATGAATGAAAGAGGGGACATCACTTTACGAGCTAGCTAAAACCCTAAGAATGAAAGGAAGAGGGGGCAATGCTTTAAGAGTTGGCTAGAAACCTAAGAATGAAATAAAGAGGGGATAACGCTCCAAGATCTAGCTAGAATCTTAAAAATGAATTCAAAGAGGAGACAACACTTTAAGAGCTAGTTAGAACTTTAAAGGAATGGATAAAAGATGGGACAACACTTTTAAGAGCTGGCTAGAACCCTAAAAATGAATGTAAGAGGGGGCAGCACTCTAAGAGCTAGTTAGAACCCTAAAAAGAATGAAAGGTGAGTTAGCGCTTTAAGAGCTAGTTAGAACCCTAAAAATGAATGGATCAAAGACTAGACAACGCTTTGAGAGTTGGCTAAAACCCTAAAAATGGTGAAAGATAGGAAAAGTAACCATTTAAGAAAAACTTTCTATCTTGAAAATATTTATAGACAAAGAATTTGGTGAAAATCATTTAATGACAAAAGAGGCATCAGGGATTAAGTCCCTCAATGACTTCGATTAATGTGATCAACTTAAAATGTGTGACCACATTGAAAAGGAAATAAATGACTTGAATTGAAAGTTTGGCTAATTGAGCCAGCATGGATTTGAAAAAGGATAAAAAAATTATGACAAGCCTTTACTTTCTCTCTTTGTTTTTTCTTTCTTTGTTTTTTTTTGAAAGTTTGCTAGCATGTATAAATTCTTATTTAAGTATTATAACTAACCCCATTTAGTTTTGGTCTTTTTTTTTGGAAACCTTATAGGGCATTTAAATGTCTCCTAATCGTAATGTTTAGCTTTCTACTGGGGCCACGTGATTTTAAACATTCCTTTCCTAAGGAAAAGGTAACTCATGATTAGTTTAATTAAAAGGAGCCTCCTTGTGAACTTTTGGTCCAAATCAAAGTCTTGACTACAATCCCAATAATTATAGTCCATTTAGCAAGTAATATACCTTGATCAATCTATTAGTTTTTTCGGGTTAAACATTATGAATTTAGGCTTTTGGTCAAAGGGTTTCAAAGAGGACTAATGAGAAGACTTTATCTTGAAAGAAATACTTTTATTCAACCCAGTGTACAGGTTAAGAACCTTTAGGAAGAAATTAGAAATGTGCTTGCCTTAGCTTAATTTTTTTTTTATTAAAGATAAATTATCCTTTAAGGTAAGAAGAGCTTTATCAAGTAAGGGTAAGATTATAGGTATGAAGGCCTTGTGCGTGTGTAAAGTGGCTTTATGTTTTATGACTTCAAATGGATATGTAGCGCTTATGGTTTTAGGATTAGTATGAGATTTAAGGCCTTGTGTTTTTGGGACTATTTGCGTTTTGATCCCTGGCCTTTTGATTTAGTTTTGCTACTCATACTGGGATGCTATATATGTTTTAGGGCTTTCATCTTACACTTAGGCCCAATTTTCTTGCTCCTTTCTTTCTTCCTCTTCTTCTTCTCTTTCTCTCTCTCTCTCTCTCTTTTTACATATATATATATATATTTACTACCCCATTCTTTCATTTACTTATTTGTTCTATACTTTAGCGCTTTTCTTTGGGCCTCTATTGTTTTTTCTTTGACTTTGAGAAAATGAAGGCCCATGGGATTTGAGTATATGGGCTTAAATGAGGTAAGTTTAAGCTTGAGGTGTTTCAAAGGTGTCAACTACTCTTCATTTCAAAGAAAAATAATTTAATGGAAATAGAAGTCATCTTTGAATTAATGTTATTGAAGCAAGCATAAACCAATTTTATCCTTCTCTCCCAATTAATGACCAAAACCTCTGAATTGCTCCATTATGGGGCAGTTCTTGATAGGGTTTAAGTTTGAAAATACTCCAAATTGGTTTAACAGGGTTAATAAAAGATAATTATGGTTGCAATTTAAAAATGAATGCCTAGCTTCATTTTAATTTGCATATCAAGTTCAAAGTTAACTTCCTTTAAAGAATGAGTCTAAACTATCCTCCTCATGATGTCACTCAACTTTCAAAGTGTTTTAAGGGCTAGTGTGTGAGATACAGTTTTCCCTTTTTCATCTTAAACATTTTAAAAGTGAGTACTAATTTCGTAGGGAGGAATCCATATTTATTTTTCCTCGAGTGAAAAATGACTTTGCTTTCTAGTTTCTTAACATATGTCCCAGTTTGATAATTTTCATTTGATTTTGACTTTATTTTTTGACTAGGTTGGGTTCATTTTTCTCCCTAGACGAAGGGTTTTGACTTAGTTTAGCTACCTTGATGGGTCGGGGATTGTGTTTGGATCAATTGCCTTGACCGGTCGTGGTTTTTGTTTGGGTTAGCTACTTTGATGGGCTGAGGGGCTCGTGTTTAAGTTGGACCTATAAGAATTTATAACCATTAACGAGTTCCTTAATTTTTCATTTATTTATTTTTTGTGAGAGAGAAAAAAATAAAGTTTTATTTTATAGAAACCAAGAGGTCTAATCACAAATAAGGATGGTGATTTTTTAGGGTTCTATTTATAAGTCAATAGATCTTATTTATGTTTTCTTGAAGAAGAGAGAGAGAGAAAATGGTTAGATAAATTCTATTGAAGGACTATTTACAAAGAAGGGAATGCTGAAGAATGATAAACAATATATTAAAGAGAAAATTTATTTTGGATGATCAAGGTACAAAAAACAAAGGAAGAGAGCCACATTTATTCTCAATGAAACTTAAAACTTATTCAAAAAGTCTTTTAACAACATCTAAAGTCTCTAATCTAACTCTCATAGTTGGGCTCTAATCTTGTCTAGCATCTCTAAAGCCCAATCCATGGTCCTTTCATTTTTTTTTTTACCTAAGCCAACAAGGCTCAGTTAGATGCCTTAGTATGTTTTAGTCCTTTGTTTCCAATAGGTAGCTTTAGCTTGTAGCAATTGCTTATGGATTCCTAGAGCATCTGGTAACCTATTGATTCTTTGATTATTCTCTTGTTGTTTACCTGCCATGTTCTTTATGCCTAGACATTTAATGAACATGAATCATTTATCAATAAAACAAAACAATATACATGGCAACATGCATATGTTAGAACCGTTTGGATTAGGACATTACTTCTTAAGTTGAGACCTTACTATTTGATTTGATGTTTAACTTTAAGAAGACTGATTATATTTCTAAAACTTTCAATCATTAAAAGGGTTGCAATTCTTTAGAGTAGTGTATTAGCTTAAGCTTTAAGGGAGGTATATGTAATTATGGTGGGTTCTAAAGGTCTTTGAGCTTTGTGACCTCACTCATTTTTAAAAAATGCCTTCATTACTCACATCATAGCTTAAGTGGGGTAACCCAATCAACCTTGAGTAATGGTGATACTACTACACCTAGGCCCTACATAATAGTCCCTCTCCTAAGGTCCTAAGACGGCCTGGGTCTGACCATATGTACCCTGTATCTTTGATGCAATAAATAACCCTCCTTATCCCAATGTATGTTGTATGCAAAATAAATATAAAAATTATAAAAAAGTATATACATGAAATGAACAATAAATAGATAAATAAATAAATAAATAACATGGGTATTTTGAAAGGAAAATTTAATTTCAGTATGTTCTAAGTGGCTAACCATCTTGAAATCCCTAATGGAGTTTCTATCTTATCAAGCCTGATTTTTCCTGTTTTACTATTTTCCTTTAAACCTGATTAATATTAAAACTTAACTTGTTTGATAGTAATTCCTAACTATAAGTTAAGAAAAACTTGGCTTTTAAACGTTTTTTTAAAATTCTTTAGAGTTGTTACTCGATTAGAGTCTAGAAAAAGAGTGGATTAGCCAATTTATTTTTCTTGGGAGAAATTCTAGAGAAGGGTCCTAAATTTGTGTTGTTTATTTTCGGAAAATTCTAAAATGTCCTAATTTTAAAGGGATTAATTCGTTGTTATTTTGAAAAAAAGGTTTTTCTAGGTGATAAAATAACTTTATTATTTATTTATTTTTTCTATTATTTTATTTTTTCTTTTCTATTTAGATTAAAAGTTAAAAATAAATAGATAAACCAAAACTAAGCTTTTACCTCTTTTTTTTTTTCATTTTTCTTTCTTTTTCCTTATTTCCTTTTTCTTTTTTCATTTTTTTGGATTTTTTTTAATGTTTGGTTACAATTACAATAATAAATAAATAACAACAAAATCGAATAAAAAAGGGAATAAGACTGAAGTGTACGTTAGGAACATTAGATCTGGTTCACATTAAAGTCTAAACTTGAAAATAATGACCAGTAGCTTTGATGAAGATCTACGGTGGCTTCAGGTGATTATTTCAAGTGGGTAAGGCCATTTTTGTGTGTGTGTGTGTGTTTTTTTTATTGGGTTTAATGGGTCTAGGAGTGGTGCCACGGGCTGTAGTGGTGGTTTGGTGGTCATTTGAACTTGATCATTGGTGGTGGTGGTTGCCTCCTTTGAGTGGTGGTTGTTGGGCTTCAAACGAGGATGGAATCTTATGCTATTGAGGATGGGGAAGTGGATGGTAGAGGTGGTTTTCATAAAAAACTGCCGTGGAGGTTACTACTCATCGAGAGAGACACAAAGAAAATTTGTTGTAGAGAGAGGAGTGTAGTAGATGTGTTTTGGAGTTGATTCCAATAATCATTGTGACCAAATGGACTCTTTAGACCTCTATTTATACTGATAAGAGCTTGGATTTACTTACAAGGATCATTAATGGCCATGACTATGAAGTTCTAATTTTTATTTTTTTTCCTAATTTTCAAATCAATTTTGAACATTTTAATATAAGAACATGGACAGTTTTTTAGGCTCGATGTGAAGTATCTTAAGTGTTCTTTGAATTTCTGCATCTAATTTGAAGAAATTTGGCCAAAAAGTCAATTCAATAGGGTTAAAAGGAGAGGGATCGTGCAGGATTTTTTTTTCTTTTTTTGTACTATATTGCTTGATTTCTGGAGGAGATGGAAGCATGGTTACATGCTGGGTAAGTACCACGCTCGTGTGCTATTGCATTGCAAAAGAATTGGGCCCACAGTTGTGCAACCACCACCCTATCCTATTGGTCACTAATTAGGGCCTTGGTCCTTGTTTAACTTGGTTTGAACTAACCCATTTTTTTTAAGGGAAAAAAAATAATAAAATAAAAAAATGGATAAAAAAAATGCAATAAACCAAGTTTCAACTACTCCTAAAGTTTATTCAAGCCCATTCTAAAAAATAAACAATATTCTCTAAGTAATTGAAAGACCTGAAAAAAATGACCTAAGACTTATTTCCTTAAGAATTTTATTATGAAATCTTTTATATTTTCTAAAAGTTTTCTTTTTATGCTTTTCATAAATTTTTTATATTTTTTTGGATTTTTTTTTCTAAATTTTCTATTTTTTGTATTTTCTCTCAATTAAGACACCTTACGTTATTCTAAAAAAAAAATAAAAAAGCGGGCGAAAATGAAGTGTCTACAGACCACAAATGTAGGAGGTGATTGTTGATTAGGTCGTTCAGCCTTATTTGTAGTTTTTTAGCTGTTGGTGACCATTTTAGTTGGACAGACAGTATAATAGGCTTGATTTGAGGTTGGCCATAAGTATATGGAGGCCAAGTTTAGAGAGGCATACTTATGCCATAATCCCAATCAGGTTGACACGGGCATGAGGAGTTTAGGTCTAAAAGGTCTTATCAACAATATTCATGATTAATAATTAGTTTTAGCTTAGATTAATTCTTGGTTTCTTGAAATTGAATTTATTGATTAGATAATAAAGAAATAGTTAGCATCAATACTCAGAGTCTTCATGAGAGCGACATCCGTATTCATACTATATTATGAAGTGATAGGTGCATTTATCTCATATCCAGTTTTGACACTATTGTCAGGGACATGTGATATTAAGAACACTAGTTGCTTTATTAATCTAACCATTGTTTTCTTTCTTTTTCTTTCTTTTAACTTTTCTTGCTATTTTTATGCAATTGGTGTGATTTTGAACTAACCATAAGTCTTTCTTTGTATAGTGTATGACAAGAATGACTCTAAGAATTAAAAGAATGACTCTAAGAAATCTAAGACAATTGATAATGGTAGAAACAATGCAGACGATAAATCAAGGATCTCCCTTAAGAATCAAGGACGAGGGTGAAGTAAACGAGCTAGTGAACAACTAAGTATCTGATTAAGAGGATATACTAGAGGACATCATGGCCAACAACAGGGATCAACATAAAACAATGTTTGACTATTCTTGGCACTGTTTAACTAAAGCTAAGTCCAATATAAATAGGCATGGTTATTGTAGCCAAAAACTTTAACATCAAGTTGAATATTATACAAATGGTGCCATAATTCATGCAATTCATTAACTTGCAAGACGAGGACCTTAGTGCTCATATTTCTAGCTTCTTCGAAATATGTGATACATTAAGATTAGTGGAGTAAACAATGATGCCATCAATTTGCATATTTTCCCATTCTTGGTGTGATAGAGTTAAAAAAATGGTTGAATTCTCTCCTAAGGAATTTAATCACAACATGGAATTAGTTGGTGGAGAAGTTCTTAGAAAAGTAAATTTCACTTGCTAAAACTATTAAGCTAAGAGTTGATATATCATCATATGCTTAGTTGGAAGGTAAGACCCTCTTTGACACTTGGGAGTGCTTTAAGAACCTCTTAAGAAGGTGTCCATATCATGACCTGCCCTTTTGGATGCAAATTCAAACATTTTACAACAGTCTCAACCTTTCCATAAGGTAGATGATAAATGCAGTAGTAGGGGCTACACTAAATACAATGAAACCTAAATAAGTCAAAATCTAGTAGAAGGGATGGCTATAAACAACTACCAATAGGAAAACACTAAGGCCAGGTAAAGTGCTACAGGCGTATATGAGTTAGATGTGGTACATGCCTTGGTTACTAAGGTGGAGATACTAAGTAAGAAGATTGACTTATGCTTAGTTGGCTCACATCAGCCTTAGTTCATCCCTAATAATGTGTACCAAGAAGGATATGTAGGAAATGATAATATGGAGCAAGCTGATATTCTAGGGAAACCATTAAGACCCTAATACATATATAGCGATACCTACAATCCTGGCTAAAGAGACTATGCTAAATTTTCTTAAGGAAATCATAACTAGAGTTAGAGTGAGTAATGGCAGGCAAATAACCAACCTTAGCAAAGATCTAATTTATCTTCACTTAGGTTTTAGCAGCCATTAGCTCTTCCATTAGCCTTAGAGAAGAAATTGGAGAGTGTCATGGAAAAGTATATTAAAACCAATGAGGCAAGGATGTAATAGATAAAGACCTCCTTAAGAAATCAAGAAGCTTCTATCTACAATCTAGAGAATTAGATTAGACAGCTTGCAAGGATGTTGAATGAGAGGTAATAGGGGTCTTTGCCTTGGAATATTGAAGCTAACCTTAGAGAGAGCCATGGATGCAACAAATAGAGACCTCCTTAAGAAATCAAGAAGCTTCCATCTATAGTCTAAAAAATAAGATTGGATAGCTTGCAAGGATGTTGAATGAGAGGTAATAAGGGTCTTTGCCTTAGAACACTGAAGCTAACCCTAGAGAGTAAGTCAAAGCAGTAACTCTTAGATGCTGGGATGATATATCCCATTTTAGATAGTTCTTAGGTAAGCTTAGTGCAAGTGGTCCTAAAGAAGGTTGGCATGACCGTTGTGCCTAATGAAAAGAACAAGCTAATTCTAGCAAGAATGATGATGGGGGTAGTATGTGTTAATTATAGGAAATTGAACGATGTTATATGTAAGGATCACTTCCCTTTCCCTTTTATGGACCAAATGTTGGAACGATTGGCAGAATACATATATTATTGTTACTTAGATTGGTTGTCAGGGTATTCCAAATACTAATAGCACCGAAATATCAAGAGAAGACCACCTTCACCTGCCTTTTTATCACATTTACCTATAGGTGAATGCCATTTGGTTTTTGTAATGCACTTGTCATTTTTCAAAGGTGCATGATCGCTATATTTGAAGACTTGGCAAAGGACATTGTGGAAGTCTTCAAGGATGAATTTTTAATGTCTGGGGATTCATTTGAGCATTGATTAAACATTTTAAAGAAGGTTTTGATGAGGTATGAAGAGACTAATCTTGTCTTTAATCAGGAAAAATGCCACTTTATGGTATAAGAGGGCCTTGCAATGGGGCACAAGATCTCTAAAAGGGGCATTGAAGTCGATAATGCCAAGATTAATACAACTACGAAGTTGCCACCTCCAACTTTAGTTAAAGAAATTAGGAGTTTTTTAAGACATGCTGGTTTCTACAGGTGATTCATTAAGGATTTCTCTAGGATCACCTGATTGTTGACATGATTGCTTAAGAAAGATGTATCCTTTGAATTTTCCTAAGAATGTATGGAAGCATTCAATACCCTTAAATATAAGCTTACCAATGCTCCCAACTGGAGTTTGCTATTTGAGTTGATGTGCGACGTGAATGATCACGTAGTGAGAGCCATTTTAGGGCTAAGGAAGGACAAATTTTTTTAGCCAATTTATTATGGCAGCAAAACTCTTAAAGATGCCTAAGGGAATTACACTACAATTAAGAAAGAGCTGCTAACTGTTGTTTTTGCTTCTGATAAATTTCATTCTTGATTTTGTCTAAAGTGATAATGGATATTGATTATTTTGCTCTTAGGTACCTATTGAATAAGATGAATTCTAAGTCAAGCTTATTCAGATGGACCTTACTTCTTTAGGAGTTTGATGTAGAGATTTAGGAAAAAAATGGTATTGAGAATCTAGTTGTTGAGTAATTGTCCAGATTGGAGAATCCAAATTTGGAGAAATTGGAAGAGCACAATATCAATGATGAATTTCTTGAAGAGTATTTGTACGCTATTAACTAAGTATGGAAACTCCATGGTTTGCTGACTTTGCTAATATTCTTCTTAATAGGATTTCACACTATTAGGAGAAGAAATTCTTCTTTGATGTGAAATACTACTTCTAGGAAGATCCTTACCTTTTTCGAGTGTATGTAGATCATGTGATTATAAGGTGTGTTTTAGATCTTTAGGGTTGGTAGATCCTTAGACATTGCCATTTGGGACCGGTTGGAGGGCATCATAGTACCAATCGTACAACTCATAAGGTCTTGGAGGTAGGATTCTATTGGCCTGCACTCTTTAAGGATGCCTAAAAGTTTGTAGAGCTTTACGAGAATTGCTGGAAGACTAAAAATATTTCCCATAGGGATGAAATGCCACAAAATCCTTTCTTAGTGTATGAAGTTTTGATGTGTAGGGTATAGAATTTATGGACCCATTCCTAAATTCAAATGGGAATAAATATATTTTAGTAGCTATTAATTATGTTTCTAAATGTGTTGAGGCTCAAGCCTTACCAATTAACGACGCCAGGGTAATCACTAAATTCTTGAAAAAGCTATTTTCCCTCTTTAGTGCGTCAAGAGTGATCATTAGTGATAGGGCATGCATTTTTGTAATGTTTAGCTAGAGAAAGTCCTTAAATGCTATGGCATCACTCATAGGATAGCTATTCCTTACCATCAATGGACCAATGGGCAAGTTGAATTAGCCAATAGGGATTTAAAGTGAATCTTGGACAAGATTGTAGAGCATCACTGAAAAGATTGGTTTGACAAATTAGATAATGCTCTCTAGGCCCATAGGATAGCTTATAAAACACTAATAGGAACCATACCCTGTAGAATTGCGTATAGGAAAGCTTGTTGTCTCCTTGTGGAGATAGATAACAAAGCATTTTGGGCTATTAAGATTGTTAACTTGTATTTTGAGTGTGTAGATAATCATAGGAAGCTCTAGTTTAATGAACTCAGTGAGTAGCATAACTTTGCGTATGAGAACTCCTGCATTTACAAGGAAAGGACTAAGAAGTATCATGACTAATGAATAAGATGAGGAAGACATTTTCAAGAAGGGGATCATGTCTTCTTATACAATTCTCGCCTCTGGTTGTTCCTTGGAAAGCTTAAGTCTAGATGGTTAGGACCTTTTACGGTTACTAAAGTCTTTCCTTATGGTGTTGTAGAAGTCGCATATCTTGATAAAGGTACGTTTAAAGTTAGTAGTAAAAAATTGAAGATATATGAAAGTATAGAGATTGAAAGTCATGAAAGGGAGGATTTTTGGCTCCTTGATCTCGAAAAAGATTGGGTAAGTTAATATGTCATGTCGAACTATCGACGTTAAATATAGTGCTCTTGGGAGGCGATAAAGTTAAATTGGGCCTATTTTATAGATAAATTTTATATTGCTTTTATAGGATTTTTAGTGTAATTTTAGTGTAAATTGGTACTTTATTTGTTAAAATTTTATTTTATCACTTTATTACATTAATTTATATATTTTTGATAGGAAAAATATATAATATTGGAAAATATACATGTGATGACTAAGGTACGTGAAATTGCTAGGAGACGAAATTAATTTACGAGATCTCCACTGGCAAGGACCACACATCACTCCATCGATGGAAGACGCGTATTACTTATTTAATGAAGCTAAGTCCTTAATTCTAAATATGCTGCACATCTTTTATTCTATGCAAGAATTAAGGCATAGAAAGACTACAATCAAAGACTATGGCCATTGTTCTAGGGAATGGTTATTCTATATTATTTTTGGAAAGAATTGAAGCCATTCAAGAGGAATATATAATTGTATCTTGCAAGCCCTCTCTTTATGGGATCCTTTGTAATGTAAATAGTAGCCCTTGTAATGGAATAGTCATCAAGTAGAAAAATAGAAAGATAGAATTGAATAGAATATAGAATATATTTTTCTTCCATTTACTAGTCTAGGGTTTAGAGAGTAGTTTTATTTTCTTTTTAAGATTTCAGCATTGGAAATAATAGAAGTGATAATTAATCTTGCATCGGATGTTGGAACTCCTAAACAGGCCATTTCTTTCCTTTTAATAAATTATTGATTTAAATATCATCTTATCTTAGAGTCTTTAATTTCCTAATCACGATAACATACATTTTGATTTTATTGAAATATGTGTTAATTAGGATCGAGTTGCAAAACCTTTTCTAATTGTTTACTATAAAGTGGACGATCTAGATTAAAGACATAATGTAGGTCCTGTGTAAGATATTAAGAGAGAAGGGGGGGGGGGGTGAATTGATATCTTTTGCGAAAGTGAAACTTTTTCAATTTTTAAAACAACTCCCCTCTTAATAACTTAAATGGTGTAAAAAGTGGTTGAAGATTGATTATTTAACTTTAAGTGTAATATACGTAATAAGAATTAGAAACTAAATAGAGTAGAGAGAAAGAAGATCAGGTGATCAATTTATAGAGCTTCAACCTTTTACCTATTACTCTCTTCCAACTTCGCTAATAGAGACCTAGTCCTTCCCCAAAAATCAATAAGAGGTTACAAGGATATCCAGTTGCTTCTCTATCCTATCTCACTAGCTTTTTCCTAAGCTATATACATGACTCAGAGAACTTCCTAATCCTCTTACACTCAATTTACAATGTCAATAACATTTACAAATAAAGTGAGACAATACAATCAAATAGCTCTTTATAACTTTTGCACAAATGCAACAATAATGAAATAATAAAACTGTTTTCGCTCAGTTTCCCATAAAGTTTCTAATATAGTCTCTAATAGTCCATTTGAGAGAATTTTTTAAATTAGGTTCTAGTCTTGAGAGTACCATTCTAAATCTTATACAACATTGTCTTTAAATTGAATAAACACTTGTGTAATAGCTAGAAATGGCTAGTTCTAGATTTTTCTTTAAGATATCTTTATTCAAACATAATTAGTTTTATTGCTGGAGAAATATCCCATGAAAATAGAAACCTTTGAATTTTTGAAAACTTGAATCCTACTGTTATTGATTTGTTTCATTGCCAAGCTTATGTAATTTGAAAGTTACTGGACGTGATGATTTTCTCCAACTCTCCTTTAATTATGTGGAACTTCAAAAATTCATTAAACATGAAAAGATATGGTCAAATCTTCATATATCTTACTCTTCAAGAATAGTCCAATACTTGATCATAGCTTATCTAATATTTACAATGAACAAATCTATTGCCTTCTTCAATATCTTTGTTTGGATTTTGACATAAAATTCTCATAAAGAAATCTGGTTCAATTTATCCAAAATATTCAACCTTATCTTTCGCAAAATATCTTGAAGTTCTTGAATTATTGTCAACAAAATAAGCTGCAACCTTGTCTCGAAAAACTTGCAAAAAACTACATTGAATCTTTAAATTTTCGAGCATAGCTTTATCGAATAAATTCTCATAAAAAATCTGAATTTTATCTGAACTTGGTATACAATACTAATGCAGCAAATCCTTTTATGGTTAATGTCCTTAATGTATTTAAAACTTAATTAACCTTACGAAGAATATCAAAATACCTTCTTTCCAAGATATATTGCTCAAACCTTAATTAAACATTTTACAAATATAATTTTCGAGCATTCTTTAAATTAATCCAACTTAAAATCCCTATGGACGTAAGCCTTCTTGCAAATTTTTCCAACTTAATAAAGTTGATTCTTGAGCAACAAAATTGAGCATATTTCCTTAATATACTCCAAAAAGTGGAGTTAAGCCTTTTTGCAAATTTTTCTAACTTAATATGTTCAAATTATCCAAAAAATAGCTTAGGAATAATAATTGATCTTGATTCTGTACACAATTCGTATTGTTCTATTTTGTTATGTTATTAATATACTTTCTGACATACATTCTGACTAGTACAATTTCAAACTTAATTTTCTTCCTTGAATTGATTTTGGTATAAAATTGACCTGCACACTTGTTGTTCTTGTTAAACACATTTTAACCTTTTTCCATTATGGTTTCTTTTAGAATGAATCAAGGTTATATCATAATATATTTACACACTTCATAAATATATTAGTGAT
Organism: Lumnitzera racemosa; assembly: GCA_024138005.1. Classification (NCBI taxonomy): domain Eukaryota; kingdom Viridiplantae; phylum Streptophyta; class Magnoliopsida; order Myrtales; family Combretaceae; genus Lumnitzera; species Lumnitzera racemosa. Next base: position 33,851,755 of record JAMXBC010000008.1, read on the forward strand.
AACTTATCACATGTTTTGTTATCATCAAAACCAAATTCGGAGACTTAACACATAACATATTTTCTTTAATTCAATTAAAGTTTAGCAACAAGTTTATCACTTGTCTAGTGATAGAAATGTTAACTTAATTAATCTTGGGTATTCACTTCATGAGAAGGAATCTATACTACTTAATTTCCATAAAATTAAATTTGTTAAAGACACCTTTGTTATCATAACTGGCATTCTAATTATTTGGTTTGAAATTAAATCCTTTGAGATGTTGAATATCTCAATTTAATTGTTTTTCTAATTTAGTTTTCATAATTTAATTATTTTCATAAACCTATGATTTTAATTGCCTAGATTTAGACGGGACTGATACTAATAAAAATTAGACATCATCCTTATGGATTTGACCTGGTTCTTACTAATATTGTTACTATATATACGACCTAGTGCACTTTTTAGTTAAATATGTTTTTTTTTTTTTTTATAAAAAGTAGTGTTATAAAAAGTAAAGTGAATTTAAGCGTATCAAGAGGTAAATTATGTTTGAAATTTATTTTAACATTCTTTGATTTTAACTTTGAAGCACTTTAGTTTTGTGTTCTTTATTTTGATTTCATTGGAAAAAAAAATGCGAGGGTAAAAAAAGTAACATGGCTACACTAACATGATCACGTTCATGGTTGTATCAAATTTGCAAGGAAAAGTCACCCCCTCACCATAGAAAGTTAAAGAGGCAAGGAGGCATGATTGTGTCTCTACATGTATCATGGCTAACATGGATAGTAGGATCCACCCATAGAAAGTGACTTAGGTAAGGAGACATGACCATGTCTCTACTAGTATTGAAGCCAACTTCGAAAAATGTAGCCATCTATAAAACGTAACTTGGTCAAATAGATACGATTGTGTCTATCAATGTGTCACTCACACTATATAAGGTTGAACATGGTTATGTTATTTTATATCTCCCTTTTGTCTTCTTTGATCACTCTTACTTCCCTCTAGTTCTCTCACTTGAAACCTATACTAATGCACTCTTGGACGCATCTTGCATGATTTAACAACATTTTGCAGAACTTTTTTTGCAACTTCACATCATGATTGAGGTAAGTATCTTCAGCTCTTCTCTTATTCTACTTATTGAGGTTTTCTTAGTTGAATAGATGCAAGTATCATGAGTGATTCTTGGTAGAAATTGAGGCTTTTTCATGATTATACTATATTTGTTTGATTGAAGTTAGTTTATTCATGATTTTGTATGTTTTTTGTGTCTTGAGTGTTAGATTGTTGAAAGACACAATCGTGTCATTTGAATTAGGTGTCAAGTTAGTATTTGAGTGAGATAAGTGATGGCATGATCGAATCAAGTTTTCTTACATAATTGATGTGTGGTTATCATGATTTTGCTAGTCCTTTTGGTTGAATTTGTTGCTTTTCATGTAATTGGGAGTTTTCAATCTTAAAATTAGCAATTAGGTTTCTTGGATTTTTATCATTTTTGAATGCTATTGAGTAAAACATTTGCAAATTCATATGGGAAGACGTAAGAAATCACATTTGTACACTTAGTTGTTGGAGTTGCATGGAAAAATTTAGAAGAAAACAACTATATTTCATATGCATACCAAGTGTTTGATAAATTGTCTCAATAAACAAATGTGATATTTTCTCCGCAATTTGAAATAGTTCTTGATGCTTATCCATGCTTTAAGTAGGGGGTGCTTTTACGTGCGTAAATTGAATTGTGATTTGTTTCTTTTGGAAGGAAATATGGCACCGAAGGAAAACCTCTTAGTTAAAAGAAAAGGAAAGAGTTTGCTTCCACATCTTCTTCCCAACTACCTCCTTTGCCTTAACTGTTGGTAGCATTTGAACCATTTCAAAGTTGTACTTTTGGGGAGACCTTGTGCGTAGATTAGGATGTCTTTTGCTAACTAAATTTGGTGGAGGAGATCTGTAGCATGATGGGTGTTCACCTATGAGAGAAGTTGTTATCCTTTTGGGCTTCAATTTGGCAGGAACTTACTCTTGAGTTCCTTTGTACATTTCAATTAGAAAAGACAGCGGGGGGGGGGGGGGGGGACAACTATGGAGCTAATAGAACGATGAAGTTCCAAGTGAATGGTAACAAGATTTCGATTGCTCTTTATATGGATTTGTATGAGGAGGAGTTTATAAAGAGTCCACATTTTTTTGAGTTGCCGTATGATTTTCTATTTCGAGTGATGGCTCCCATAGAAACTAACAACTCAACCTAGTGCCAAGACCCAAACTCTCTTGATCCCAAGTTGTTTGAAGCTCAAACCCACACTAGCCTAATGTCGAGCTGACTTATTGAAGCCTAACTCCTAAGTTCTAATGATTCGGACAATCTAGACAAGCACTATCTAAGTTCTTGAGCTAGCCAGCTTTACCTTGCATCTACTACTCGCTTGGACTACAAATTGAGAGGCTAATATGTGTCTAACCTTTTGACATCTGTACTGTCCTTACATAGAATATTCCATTTTCCATTGTTCCTGTTTTTCCCTTGCATTGTATTTGTTTTCCAATTCTAGTAAAGGATCGCTTTAGTAAATTGTAAGAACCTAGGACATATCTTAATTGGGCCATATATATACTCCTTATTGAAATAGCTATACATAAAGTATCTTCAATATTTAGAAAATTTCTCCTTTGAGCTAAGTGTTTTTGCTTGGTCTTTTCACTCCCACCTAGCCCATTTGTAGGCATAGACTAGTGGTGAGTGGCCTCATGAGTCACTTGTGCGTCATATCAAGTATGGCTCGATTTTGTGTGAGGCGTTGGTATATCATATCTATTGTTAGTGCATGAGAACCTTTGCTTAAACAATGACTATCATTTATTCTTTGAAGCATCTTGCGGCTCGAACTTACCTCCTTATTCATATGATACCACTAGTCATATGTCCATTTGCAATAATGCTCATATTATCTTGGTATCAGAGCTTAGCTAAGTTCATAAGTGTAAGACTATTGTTTCAAGTTCTTGACTACGTACTATTGTGCCATAGTGTGAAGTAAATCTCATTAGAATCTAAACTCTCATAGTAGCAGTAAATAACAAAGTTTTTGAAACAATGTTTTACATTGTGCGTAAAGATACTTTTTACCCCCTATTTCTATACCGACAAAATACACTGTATGGATTTCATTGGTTCGCAACTGTGTTAGGTACTGTTAGTAGTATTTGGACATAGATGGAGCAAGTGTTGTTGAGTTATAATTAGAAGTTGGGTTTCGAAGATGGTTTTGTGAGATTTAAAAGTTCTTTGATTAAACATAGTAGTATATTATAGTGTTGAGCAATATTGGATTCTAATGTTCAATAAACTATTAGAGACCATAAGAGTAGAGTTCATGCTTGCCGTGGACATTAGGGAAGTTACATCCCAATGTCTGCTGATGACATGGACTTGGTCAAGAGTTTAGTTACTGTCTTGCAGGACAACATATAGCAACCTAAGGACGATCTGAATAGAGGCTAAGCAAATGAATTACCTGAGCGAGGTAATGGTTGACTTGGCCAAGCTAATTATACAATTTGACCCCCTTGAGGTAGAGGAGTAGATAGGTTAGCTCAATAAAGACTTGCAATGGATGAGATAGAAGAGGTGGATGAGGAACAAGAATATTATGAGGTCGAAGAGAGGAATGTCTAAGCTCCTAGGGTGGAAGGGATGAAACTATAGATTCTAAGCTTCTCTCGTAGTAGAAACGTTGAGGATTACTTGGATTAGGTAGATAAAATTAAGAAGTAGTTTGAGTCTCATGAAGTTCTTAAAAATTTTAAGGTTAGACTTGCTATGCTGTAGTTCATAAGATATGCCGCCTTGTAGTGGAAGAATTTGCAAGCTACCTTGTGAAGAGAAGGAGAGAGAGAAGTTAGAGATTGGGACAAGATGAAGAGAGTGACAAGGAGGAGATTTATACTTACCAACTATCTATAGGATATGTTCAAGAGATTGCAGCAATTGAGGTAAGGAGGCTCTAGTGTTGATGCCTATGTAAAAGAATTTCAAATGCTAATGATCTACTCTGAAGTTGTAGAGCCTTAAGACTTAACTATCTCTATATTTATCAATGAGTTGAAGTATGTGATTAGGGATATCTTTAAGACAAGGGACATTAGCACATTGGACAAAGCTATTCGAGGTATTCGGAGGATAGAGCAATGTTGAATGAATATATTTCGAGCTTTCATTAGTTGAGCTTCCCTTAGCTGACTTGTTTTAAATGGACTTGTGAGAATAGAACTAAGTAAAGCTAATGAGGTTTGAACTGTATCAACTGCTTAAACTAAGGAAAAAGAAGCCCCTAGAAAATTTGAGAAAGGATAGAGCTTAAGTGTAATACCCTAGAGTTTAAGTTAATGTGATAACTTAGGTTTTAAGCCCTTAAATTTAGGGTGTCGGTGTAATATTATCAGTTTTAGTTCAAACTTTATAGTAAGGTCAGAAAAGTTATACAAAGTATTTTAATAAAGTTAATTTCTTAAAATAAGCTATATAAAAGAATTAATTTAAGAAAAATGCTAATTTATTGATAAATCCAATAATTATCGAAAACGTGAAATTTAGGCTTTTAGATATAATAAGATAATAGAGATAAGTTATTTAACTTATAAAAATAATAAATGAAGTTGAAATATAAATAATATCTACGAATTTATATAGAATATACATTACATGTATTAAATATGTATATATTATTAATAAATTATAAAATATGGGTAAATAAATATAAAATAAATGAAAATCTTCTAGAAAATGAATCAATGACTCATCAACTTATCCAAATATGATGTGGTAGATTGGGATTAACTCGGAATGATGAGTCAAATGCCAAATCCTTACCACCTAGTTACAATGTGTAAAAGTGGGAAATTGACACATGGAAATTATTTTTTGACATGCAACCTCCTCTAGCTCTATAAATGGGTCTTTTATAACTCATTTCACCATTTTAAAAATTTAAAAACACCAAAAAAATTACATAAAAAAATTTATGGAAAAAATAAGAAAAACAAAGGAAAATCATGAGGAAAATCTGAACAGGTTGGTTCAAGGGTATGTGGGAGTTCTATGGTAGTGGCCATTTGAAGTCAAAGAAAACACTACCTAGGGAGGTGTTCCAATAAGGTGTGATAGCCATAGGGTGGTCAAAAGGCAATGATTCGGTTGCTCTATTTTTCGCCTGTAAGTTCTTTTATTTTTTAAAAATCTTAAATCTACTTAAAAAAATATGGAAATTTTTTTCTAAGGTTATTTTATATTTATATTAATTTCTTAATTTTATTTTAATTAAATAGTTAGTAGCAATATATGGTACTTAAGGAATTACTTTGTTTGGTAAAAAATTAAATTAAATTTTAGAAATATTTTTTCAAGTTCAATTTTTGTATATAATACACTTAATATATATGTTTAATTGTAGTAACAAAAATTTTTGAAATTAACTATGTTTACTATTTTTTATAATTATTTTGGATAAAATTGCTAGTTTTGCTAACTTGTTGAAAAAATTAGTTTTTGATAAAATTAATGAATAAACCCTACATGTTTTGACTTTTAGAAGTTTATAAGGGTATTTAGAATACTTAGTTTTTATTTCACACATAAATTTGTTTATTTTCCATAATTTCGAACTAGAATCACCATTTTGGTAAAAATAGATAATAGCTAGCTTAATATAATTGATGGTCAATAATTAAACTACATATTTTTTTTAAGTCAATAGGATTTTTCTTGGAATTAATTGAGCTCATTTACTATTTACTGCATACTTTCCTAATATAAGCTTATATATTGACCTAATATATAAAATAGTAAATAATACTATTATGATAATTGATAAGATAGTGTAAGTTTAGTATTTTAGGTATAAAATAGATGTTGCTTAAGTTTGGAAAGTATAATTTTTAGGGTTTTTAGTTTAGAACTAAAGCTTATTAGGGTTAATTACGATGTTACAATAATGTATGACCAAGTCGGTAGCGAGAAAGAGTATTTTTGAGTTTGTAACCATATTGATTAATCTTGTTTCTTAAGTTATATTAATAGCACTTGAAATAACAATCATGATGATATAAAGTTTACTAAAATCGGATAAGGAATGAGTAAGATATGGTCAAATGAAGTTTAAAAATGCGGTAATAAAAGCTTATAAGAGTTCGGGTTTGACCTGTACTTGACTTGAAGATTGTGTTTATATTTTCATAGGTGTTATAAGTAAGGAAGGACCAAGTTGCAAAGTTTAGGATTTTGTATTACTACTAAGGCTAGTTAAGTGGATTTAACCCATGCTTAGAGTAGATATATTGTTACTTATAATATTATGCTGTTTGATGTTGTGTGGATTGAATATGGCTATATCTTGAGTAAACTGACATGCTATTATGGTGGATGCTAATGTGGTGATTTTGAATGATGGTAACTATATTTTGGTTAAATTGTTGCGTTGCTATATTAGGTGTTGATGCAGTGTTAAGATTGATTGCACTAACTAAGGAAGTTAAGTGATTGTTAACCTAAACTTCTAGGTGTTCACCTAAGTGAACCCTAAGTGAGATACTAGATTTTTGCAAGGGAGAGTTTGAAAACTAGAATTAGATAACTAGGTTGAATAAAACTTGAAGACTGATTGTGGTAAATGATATACTTGAGTTGTTATTGCATAGTATGACATGGTATAAAAAGGGACCTATGAGTTAGAATTTTTAAAATAAGGCTTCTAAGCGATTAAGAAAAAAATCATGGCTTTATGAATTCGGTTTTTTTAGGATGCATATAGATTCTCATTACACGAGTAACCTGACTATTTCGATAGTCTAATTTGGTAAACTATAGTATGTAGTCTAATTCGGTAAAAAAAAGTTAGGAGTCTTACTCTTAAGTAGCTCCTTGTTGCTTCTCTGATTTGGTAGATTACAGTGTATAGTCTAATTTGGTAAAATAAAGTTAGGGGTCCTACTTCCAAGTAGCTCCTTCTTGCCTCTAGGTTCCTGGACATTTTATCCAAATGTTCGAGTATGTTAACTAATCAGATGAGTATATTGAAAAGGCATAGGATATTAATACTGATGCATACTACGTGCATTAGCATAGCATATTACATTATTAGGAATAAATGCCCGATTGGGCTAATGTACGCATGGAGCTAAATTTGCTGGTTATGATTGAAATGTTTTCAACTGTGATATTATCTATATTGTATTGTTTATTATCTACTCTCACTCAGCTTTAGTAGTTGATAGGGATTAACCCCCTAGATCGATTACGCGTAGCTGAGTTAGAGGATTCTAAAGACTTGTTTGGAGGATATTAGCTCTAGGATATAGTTGAGATGAGGATTCCTATCCTGAGCTGGTCCTTAGTTAACTTGATTATCAGATACTTACTTGTGTCAGATCCGCCCCTGATCGACAATGATGCTTTATCCGAAAAGACAAACCAAGAATAATCGGGGTGAGCTTCCAATCTAACTATAGGCATCTGACCCCGAATTAAGTTGACTTATCTTCAAAAGAAAAGATTGGACCCTGACTTGTTCAAAATCAGGTTAGCCCCTAACCACAAGCATTATTATGTTTTCACCTACCTTGTATCATATTTCTCCCATTTAGCTATAAGTGACATATGTCTTTTAACACAATATTCTAGAATGATTCTTTCTTTTCTGTACTGAATATTCTTTGCCCCTATTACCCCTTTTAGCATGTTTCATGTAACCTAATTGTAGAATACCCTTTTGACTTTTCACACATGTAAAGTAACCCTAGTGGAAGGGTATATAAACCTTTACTTTCTTGTATGCGAGGATCAACTAACTAATACAAAATTATGCACATTGAGCAACTTATTGTTCTCATTATCTATCAACTCTTATCTATTCTCTTTAGCTAGGATTAGTGGTGAGTGACCCTTCAATTCGAATGGTGTATCATATCCGGCAGATTGTAGGCTGAGTAGGATCGAGTGATGTGTCATATCCATTAGGTAGTTACCCAAACTTTGCTAGCTTTTTCCCTGTTTGTTTTTGGTTTGCTTCGTTATGGTGCTTCTTCGTGTGTCGAAACCCCTAAGGCGTATTAGCTTCGTTAATATTAGAGCACGGTTTTGAGAGGGATTATGTGAAGTTGTAGTGAAGTTTTGGTTTGTTTTGCTATTAGTAGCTGTTGTGTTCCTTTTATACCTATTGTACTATGTTTGTGTGATAGCAAATGTGGTTTCATTGTTACTCTGTTTTTTTTTTTTTACTTTGTTTTTCATTGCGAAAATAGGGTAAGTTTGTTTCTATTCTGTTTAAGTGACTATTGGGTACTAAAGTTGCTAGTGAATTGTTAATCTATTTAGGAAGTATTGTACTATGTCAGATTCGGGTGTTCAAGGTGTTATTGGAGACCAGAGAGTAGTACTCAACCCGGTTGTGGTTATAATGGTAATAACACCTTAGGGTTCATTGACAACAAACTTAACAGGCTCATAAACCTTGTTAAGAGTCTAGTCATAGCAATGTAAGTTAATAGGTAACAAACCTAGGGTATGCTGCTACAAAATCTGCTTGATAATGTTCAAGAGAGGGGTTATGTCCAAGTTGGTCGAGCTCATTGCCTAGTTCGACCCCCTTAAGTTGGAGGAGCTACTAGATGAGGAATAGAGTTAGAGGAGATTGAGGAAGATGATGAGGAGTTAGATGTTGAAGAGTTTAGGGAAGAAGAAGAAGTTGACTATTACCAAGTACAAGGACAAGGATGTTGAGCTCCTTGAGGGCTAGACAATGTTAGGGTTCAAATCCCACCCTTTATTACAAGTGGAGATGGAGATGAATACTTAGAGTGGGAAGAGAAGGTCAAGAAGGTGTTTCAATGTTATAGATATACAGATGTTATCAAGGTCTGACTTACTGCACTAGAGTTTACTAGGTATGCCACCATGTGGTGGAAGAACCTGGATGCGGCCAGAGCTAAAGATGGAAGATGAGGTATTAGAACCTGAGATGAGATGAAAAGGTTGTTAAGAGGAAGATTTATGCTTGATACTTACTTGCAAGATACGTTTGCAAAGTTGCAAGAGCTTTGCCAGGGAAGCCGATCTGTTGATGACTATATAAGAGAGTTCCAAATGCTTATGATTCGAGCCGACGTGGAAGAACCAAAGACCTATATAGTATTGAGGTTCATTTTTAGGCTTAGGTGTGAGATTCGCAATATTGTGGAAGTGCAGAGGTTTTATACCTTGGAAGAGCCCATTAAGATATCATAGAGGGTTAAAAGGTGGAGGAGAAGTGTTTCGAGCTAACCTAAGCTAACATTCTTGCAACTCTTAGTATCGCACTAATTTGTTCAAGCTAAGCTAAGGGGGCTATAAGGAGTCGAGGATAGGAGGCTTAGGTGTGAGATTCATAATATTGTGGAAGTGCAGAGGTTTTATACCTTGGAAGAGCCCATCAAGATAGCATAGAGGGTTAAAAGGTAGAGGAGAAGTGTTTCGAGCTAACCTAAGCTAACATTCTTGCGACTCTTAGTATCGCACTAATCTGTTCAAGCTAAGCTAAGGAGGCTATAAGGAGTCGAGGATAGGAATGACCGATCTGATGATAGCTGGGCAAACCAATAGTGCTAAGCCGAGGTTAGGTCGACCCCGAGGACAAATGATGAAGGATAGATCTCCAAACGGTAGACCAGCAAGGTAAAATGTTTTAAATGTTTAGGCTTCAGACATATAGCCGCTAAGTGTACGAATTGACGTGTTGTGGTGCTCTGATGAGATGTGGTAGATAGCACCGACAAGAGCGAGCCTAAGAAAGAAGATGATGTTGGAAAACCCAAAGCCAAAGATGAAGAGGAGACTTATGTCTATGTCGACCAGAGAGAAGTAATAACCTTAGTCTTGAGACTAGTACTGAGTTCTTTGCCAAGCTCTAAGGAAGATCAGAGGGAGAATCTGTTCCATAACAAGTGTACCATCAAAGGCCAATTGTGCACGATCATTATGGATGGAGGAAGTTATACCAATGTCGTTGCATAGTCCTTTGTGCAGAGGTTAGGTCTTCCAACCTCAAAACATCCCTGGCTTTATAAGTTGCATTAGCTTTATGATAAGGGTACTTTGCACATAACAAAACAAGTGATTGTATTGTTTAGTGTTTGAAATGTGTACAGAGACAAAGTAGTTTGTAATGTCATCCTCATAGGAGCTTCACATTTATTACTTGGACGACCTTGGTTGTTTGACTGATGTGTTACTCATGATGGGTATAAGAATGCCTATCCCTTTTCCTAAGGATGGAGGGAAGATTGTGTTGCAACTCTTGACCTCATCCTAAGTAAATGAAACTCATAACCAGCTTACCTGAGCTAGTAGAAGAAGGCCTTGGTGATGACTTGAAGAGAGCTCTGAGTTACTAAAGAAGTTGAAGAACCTATGTTCCTATTAGTTATGAGATTGTTGGAGATGAGGGAATTATAGAATATCCTAGAAGAGATCTAAAGCTTGCTAGATGAGTTTTTTGACTTGTTTCTAGAAGAATTGCCTAGTAGACTACCACTAGTCTAAAGCATAGAGCATTGTATTGATCTGCAATCAGGTGCCACCCTATTGAACTAACTTACATACAGGATGAACCTTGAGCAAACTACCGAGCTGAAGAAATAAGTAGACGAGCTCATAGAGTAAGGCTATGGAAGGGAGAGCATGAGCCCTTACGTGGTATCAGCTTTGTTTGGTCTTAAGAAAGATGGTTCATGGCGTACATACATTGACAATGAAGCAATCAATTGGATTACTATCAAGTATAAATATCCAATATTGAGTCTTGATGATATGCTGATGAGCTTTATTATGCAAAGATATTTTCAAAGATTGATTTGCAAAGTGGCTACCACCAGATTTGTATGAGACCCAGAGATGAGTGGAAGATTGCCTTCAAGATTAGGTATGGACTCTACGAATGGTTGGTTATGTTGTTTTTACTTACTAATGCGCTGAACATATTCATCAGGTTAATGAACCATGTGATGTGCCCACTGATTGGAAGGTGTGTAGTCATGTACTTTGATGATATACTGGTATATATTGCTGACCTAAATGACCATGTTCAACATCTTTGTAAAATATTTGACATTTTGTGAACTGAGAAGTTGTATGGGAACATGAAGAAGTGTACGTTCTACCAAAATGAGGTGATTTTCCTAAGGTTTGTCACATTAGGGGAAGGGATTTGAAGAGATGAGGAAAAGATCTAAGTTGTTTTGGAATGGATGACGTCGAAGATGTCACTGAGGTTTGAGGTTTTCATGTCCTAACTTCTTTTCATAGGCGATTTATTAAGGACTTCAATACAATAGCCGCCCCACTGACTTAGTTGACAAAGAAGAGTAAAGGATTCAAGTGGAATGACTGAGTTGAATAGAGCTTTAGAGAGATCAAGGAAAAACTTACCTCGGCACTTGTCTTGTCATTGCCAGATTTTGACAAGCCTTTCAAATTGGAGTGTGATTTATTAGGAGTAAGAATTGATGCTATCCTGATGCAGGAGTGACGACCTATCGCCTACTACAGTGAGAAACCCAGTTGTCCTACCTTGAACTATTTTGTGTACAAGAAGGAGCTGTACTCCCTCTTTCGAGCCCTCATTGTTTGGAAACATTATCTGCTACCATAAGAGTTTGTTATTTACACTAATTATGAATCATTGAACCATCTTGGGAGTTAGAACAAGATTTTGAAGAGGCAAGCCAAGTGGTTGGAGTTTATGAAAGGGTTCTCGTACGTAATCTAAAGAAGAGAAATGCAAATGTGGTCGCTGATGCTTTGTCACAATGGTAAACTTTACTGACCACTTTGTAGATGAAATTATTGGGATTCTCACTCATCACTGAGCAGTATTCTATTGACCCTCACTTTGGTCCCATTGTTGAACAGTACTGAGAAGGGGTAGTTATTGGACGATATTATCTTAAGGATGGCTACTTGTTCAAGGATTGTAAGCTATGCATTCTAGACTACTCCCTATGTGAGCTATTGATTAGGGAAGCTCACAGAAGAGGTTTATTTAGTCATTTCGAGGAGACCAAGATAGCTAATCTATTGAAGGAAAATTTTTATTGGCCTGTTTTGGTTAAAGATATCCATAAGGTAGTTGAGTGTTGTGATGTGTGCAAGTGAGCTAAAGGGAAAAGAGAACCTATGGAGAGTACATGCTACTATTAAGACTAACCATACCTTAGGTTGACCTCAGCATTGACTTTGTCCTAGTGGATCGCTTTAGCAAGATGGTACACTTCATTCCATGCCATCAGACTAACGATGCTCTATATATTGTTGATTTTTTTTTTTGCAGGAGATTTTCTGATTACATGGGGGTATTGAAGACTATTGTCTTAGATTGTGAGACAAAGTTGTTGAGTTATTTTTGGAAGACTCTTTAGAGAAGACTTAGATCTAAACTTATATTTAGCTCTAGTAGCCACCTTCAGATTGATGGCGATACTGAAGTAATGAATAAGATGCTAGGCAATCTACTTAGAGCTATTGTAGGGAAGAACTTGAGGGATGGGGACTTGTGCCTACCAGTTGTGGAGTTTGCATACAATCAAACTATTCATAGCATTACTGGGAAGACCCCATTCGAGGTCGTCTATGGCCTTAATCTTACTATTCCTGTGGATATGATTGGTGCCCCAATAGCCATTGAAGAAAGTCAATTCGAAGTTGACTTAAGCCAAGAATTGCATGAGCTATGCCAATATGTGACCAAGAAGATTGATAAGTTCAATTAGAGATAGCGTGAAATTAGTAGCTAAGGCCACCAAAGTATTTTCCTCCAATTAAGAGACTTAGTAAGGATACACCTCAGCCGAGAATGATTTCTACACATAAGACAAAATAAGATACCTCCTCATGTTGATGGCCCGTTTAAGGTCCTGAAGAAGATCAATCGCAATGCCTATCATATCAAGTTGCATGATGACTATAGTGTTTCTTCCACCTTCAATGTGTTCGATCTAATTCCTCACCAACTAATAGAAGAGGACCCTGTAAGTACCTCAGAAGGAAGAGTAGAGATTGCTCCAGATTTGAGGACAAATCTTTTCAACCCCTTAGATCGATCACAGATAGCCAACCTAGAGGACTCCAAGGATTCGTTCGGAGGATACGAGCTCTAAGACATAGCCGGGATAGGGATTCCTATCCTGAGTTGGTCCTTTGCCAACTTAACTATCAAATACTTAATTGTGTCAGATCCGCTCTTGATCAGCAGTAACGCTTTATCCTAGAAGATAGACTAAGAATAGCTAGGGCGAGCTCTCCATTTGATTGCAGGCATTTGACCCCAAATGAAGTTGACTTCTCTTAGAAAGAAAAGATTGGACCTCGACCTATTCCAAATTAGGTTGACCCTTGACCGCAAGCATGATTATGTTTTCACCTACCTTGTATCATATTTCTCCCATCAACCACAAGTAACAAGTATCTTCTAACACAATATTCTAGAATTATTCTTTCTTTTTCGTACTAAATATTCTTTGCCCCTTTTATATGCAAGGATAGTATGGATGTTAGAAGGTTGGACATGTATCGGCCTCTTAATTTGTAGTCTAACTGGGTACTAGATCTAGGGTAGAGCTAACTAGGTCAACATTTGGACAATATCTTGGGAACTTAGAGGGGTACTTATTTGAATTGTTGGAATTGGGGAGCTCCCTTCAATAGGTTAACTTGGCATTGGGCTAGTATCGATTTAAGCGTCCAATAGCCCGAGATCACAAGAGCTTAGTTCTTAGCACTAGTAGTAGTTGTTAGTTTCTATAGGAACTTCCTCTACTCGACAGATTATGGTTTGGTTGGAAGAGCTAAGGAAATATATGAAATCAGCTCAAAGGAATTCCTTTTCTTCTTGGGTTAGGTCCTTCTCAGTGGCTCAACATACTAGGGTAGCGAGTCCTCGTGCTTGAGATCACATGATTGGTCCTTAATTCCTATCATGCCCTCCAAACTGTTTGAGATTAGATTTGGGATCAAATCTTGGTTGGCTTCAGATGGCTCATCTTTGGGGAAGTATGATCTAAGGTCAGTAATGTTGAAGGTTAGAGAATTCATATTCCTCTAGCAGCTTTAATCTATAAGCATTTGAGTTAATCTTCTTAATTACAGTGAATGGTCTATCTATTTATGGGGGCAACTTTCTTTTCCTTAGATTAAAGAATCAATCCTTACCGAGATGAATCCAAACCAGATCCTCAAGGTAGAATTCTCTAACTCTTCATCCCCATCCTTGCCTCGTGAGCTTAGAAGCAACTCAGGCTAGATGGTCCACGATCTTCTAGTGTATTGCTCTAATGGTCTCTAATCTTACAATAACCTATTGATCCTCAAGTCGGTTGGGTGACGTGACCTAGTCAAGTAGAAGCTTAGGGTTATATCCATATGTAACCTTAAAGGGTGGCCTCTTTGTGACACTATAGGTTATCTCGTTACAGGTAAACTCAATTATTAGTAAGCACATATCCTAATCAGCTAGGTTTCTTTTGACTGCAACTCAGAGTAAAGTTCCTAGAGTTTGATTGACGACTTTGATTTTACCATTTGTTTGTAGGTAGTGAGACATATTGAACAACAATTTGGTCCCTAGTCGTCTCCACAACATCTTCCAAAAATGGCTTAGGAACTTGGGATACAAATCTGACACTATAGTCCTTGGCACTCTATGTAGCTTCACTACCTCTTACAAAAAGAGAAAAGAGATAGCCGAAGTGTCATTAGTCCAATTATATGGCATAAAGTGTGCCATCTTACTGAACCAATCCATAACCACCATGATAGAATCCTTCCTTTGAGACATCCTTGGTAACCCCAACATGAAGTCCATACTTCGCTTGGACCATGGTTTAGTCGAGACAGGCAGCGGCAAACAGGGTGCTTATTCAATTTGACTCTTAGCCATTCTACAGGTAACATACCTTTCCAACATAGATTGCACTTCTCTCAACATTTTTTGCTAAAAGAACCTTGAAGCCAATACTTCATAGGTCCTAGTCTTCCCAAAATGGCTAGATAATCCTCCTCCATGCGTCTTATGCATTAGTAATTCTCACATAGATCAAGTTGGAACGCATAACTTCCCTTTTTTTAATAAGTATTTTTCCTCTTGATGATATCCTTATTTATAGCCCCATCCTAGAGATGCATTGTAAATATGTTTGAGTTGTTTTCACTAAGCTTCGAGCTAAAAAGCTAAAAGCCAACTTGAAGAAGTATGACTTTTACCAATTCAAGGTGATTTTCTTGGGTTTCATATGAGTGCTGGAGGTATTCGAGTTGATGAGGAGAAGGTGAGGGAAATCACTCAATAGCCAATGCTGACTTGTTTTCCTGACATCCGTGGCTTCCATACATTGACATCATTCTACTGCTGCTTCATAAAGAACCTTAGTACCATCGTAGTGCCACTTATTAAGTTGTTGAAGAAGAACATTGAGTTTAGATGGGGAGAGAAGTAGCAACAAAGTTTTGAAGAGGTGAAGGAGAAGTTGAATGTTGCCCTTATACTAGCTCTCCTAAGCTTTGACAAAGTATTTGAGGTAGAATGCAATGCTTCTGGATTAGGCATAGGTATCATGTTGATGTAAGAGGGTTAACTTATTGCCTACTTTAGTGAAAAGCTTCAAGGAGCTACACTCAATTGTTCAGTATATGACGGAGATTTCTATTCCTTGATTCAAGTTATGAAGTCTGGCAACATTATTTACTACCAACGGGTATTTGTGATCTATACTAATCACAAATTGTTGAGATATTTGAGGAGTCAATCAAAGTTGTCCAACAGATAGGCCAAATGGGTTGAATTCATGGAGGAATTTTCTTATGTTGTAATATAAAAGAATGGAACGAATAATGTAGTGGCTGATGTCCTATTATGATGACATTCCTTCTTGACTGACCCCAAAAAAGGCTTCTTAGATTCTCTGTCATCAAGAGTTTGTATACTGATGATCTACACTTTGGTCCGATTTATGCTTTATTTGAAGAAGGATGAGGTATTGATGACTATCATCAAGAGGACAGATACGCATTTAAAAAAAAAGTTATGCATTTCGACTTGTTCTATGTGAGAATTACTAATGCATAAGACACATGGAGGAGGATTATCTAGCCATTTGGGAAGACTAGGACTTATGAAGTATTGGCTTCAACGTTCTTTTCGCAAAAAATGTTGAGAGAAGTGTAATTTGTATTGGAAAGGTATGTTACTTGTAGAATGGCTAAGAGTTGAATTGAATAAGCACTTTATTAGCCGCTGCCTGTCTCGACCAAACCATGGTTCGAGCTAAGTATGAACTTTATGTTGGGGTTGCTAAGGACGTCTTAAGGGAAGGACTCCATCATGGTGGTTATGGATTGGTTCAGTAAGATGGTACATTTTGTGCCGTACAATTGGACTAATGACACTTTGGCTATCTCTTTTCTCTTTTTGTAGGAGGTAGTGAAGCTGCATAGAGTGCCAAGGAATATAGTGTCAGATTGGTATTTTAAGTTCCTAAGCCATTTTTGGAAGATGTTGTGGAGACAACTAGGGACCAAATTGTTGTTCAGTATGTCTCACTACGCATAGACAAATGGTCAAATTGAGGCCATCAATCGAACTCTAGGAACTTTACTCCGAGTTGCAGTCAAAAGAAACCTAGTTAATTGGGATACATGCTTACTAATAATTGAGTTTGCTTATGACGAGATAACTTATAGTGTCACAAAGAGGCCACCCTTTAAGGTTAACCCTGAGCTTCTACTTAACTAGGTCACTTCCCAATCAACTTAAGGATCAATAGGCTGTTGTAAGATTAGAGGCCATTAGAGCAACACACTAGAAGGTTATAGACCATTTAGCTTAAGTTGCTTCTAAGCTCGAGAGGTAAGGATTGGGATGATGAGTTAGCGAATTCTAGCTTGAGGATCTAGTTTAGATTCATCTCAATAAGGATTGATTCTTTAATCTAAGGAAAAGAAAGTTGTCCCCATGAGTAGATGGACCATTCAATGTAGTCAAGAAGATCAACTTAAATGCTTATAGAGTAAAGCTACTAGAGGAATACAAATTCTTTAAACTTCAACATTGCTGACCTTAGCTCATACTTCCTCAAAGATGAGCCATCCGAAGCCAACCAAGATTTGATCCCAAATCTAATCTCAAATAGTTTGGAGGGAATGATAGGAATTAAGGACCAATCGTGTGATCTCAAGTACGAGGACTTACTGCCCTAGTATGCTGAGCTGCTTAGAAGGACCTGACCTAAGAAGAAGAGGAATTCCTTTGAGTCGATTTCATATATTTCCTTAGCTCTTCCAACCAGACCATAATCTGTCGAGTGGATGAAGTTCCTATAGAAACTGACAACTCCTACTAATAATAAGAACTAACCTCTTGCGATCTTAGGCTATTAGATGCTCAAACCCACACTAGCCTAATGCTAAGTGAACCTATCAAAGACGAGCTCCCCAGTTCCAACAATTCCAACAAGCACCCCTCTAAGTTCCCGAGCTACTATCCTAATGTTGACCTAGTTAGCTTTACCCTAGATCTAGTACCCACTTAGACCACAAATTGAGAGGCTGATATATGTCCGACCTTCTAACATCCATATTATCCTTGCACATAATATTCCATCTTTCATTGTTATTGTTTTTCCCTTGGTTATATTTGTTTTCTAATTCTAGTAGGTATCTTCTTAGTAAATTGTAACAACCTAAGACTTACGTTGATTGGGGCATATGAATACACCCTATTGAAATAGCCGCATATCAAGTATCTTCAATATTTAGAAAATTTTCCCTTTGAGTTAAGTGTGTTTTCTTGCTCTTTTCACTCTTATCTAGCCCATTTATGAGCATGGGCTAATAGTGAGTGGCCTCTTGACTCACTTATGTATCATATCAAGTTTGGCTCAAGTTCATATGAGACATTGGTGCATAACATCTATCGTTAGTACATGAGAAACCTTGCTTAAACAAAGACTATCATTTACTCTTCAAACCTTCTCATGGTTTAGACTCACTCCCTTGTTTGTGTGATACCACTGGTTGTATGTCCGTCTACGACAGTGCGAGTATCAAAAGGTACCAACTTTGTTTCCACCTTTGAAATGATTTACCTCTACAATATGATTTCTCGTTGCCCGATTAATGTTGTTATCTTGTTAGTTGAATATTTAGATCGTTAGGCAACTAGGATTAGGGAAAGGGGTAAATTCTATTATAGCCCCTAATCACTTTGTTAGTATAGGGAATGGGACTTATGTCTCAAAATATGCCACTTACGACACTTGTGGGTGTTGTGATGCCTATATCGATGGACATTTTTTGAAATGAGAATGGTGTTTAATGGGGGGCAAGCCGAGCATGCTGGTACTAACATGGGGCTAGATCACAAATGGACAAGTTAGAGTAGATGATGAGTGATATGATGGTCAAGTAAGATGAATTCAATGATAAGATGGAAATGCATGTGAAGATATTGGCCATTAGATAGCATATATTGTTAAATTTCACTAGTAATGTAGCTAAGAAATTTAAGATTCCATTACTTGATGTGATTTTGTGTACTCCCTCTTCTAGTAAGGAAGAGGAAGAAGAAACAAATGAAGCTGGAGAAATGAATGAAGAAGAAGAGGGAGAGGAGGTAGGGCAAGGGGGAGGAGAATGAAGAGAGTAGTGAAGAGGAAGTTAATGAAGAAAATGATGAAGATGATGAGGACGAGGGTATAGATGATACCTCTAATGATGATGAGTGAAGTTGGTAGAGTTGTAGATTGTTGGTGGTTTCCATTTTCTAAAACTTTTTGTATTTTCATATTTAGGACTTTTGTTACTTTTTTTGGACTATTTTCTAGTTTAGTTTCATTATATTTTTATTTTTTCTTCTATTTGGTTTTCTTTTGTTTGGTTTTAGTTAGCTTTACTAGCAAAGGTTCCATAAGTACAAGCTTGTAGTAGATGATGTGGATGATGATGATGATTCAAAACTTCTATTTTCATGCATGTAAAAAGATTTCAGAGAAGTATTAGTTCTTTTCCTCATTTGCATCTCTTTTTCCTCATGGATGTTGTCATTGATATATTTCTTATTGAGCTAATTGGCTTCATACATTGAGGATAATGTCCTGTTTTAAGTGTGGAGAAGGGGGTATGAAAATTATTGCTATTTAAGAAACCAATTTTTTTGCATTTAACCTAATATTTGGTTAACTTGCAATAATTTGGGAAATTAACAACTTCTAAATGAATTGTATTGAATATGAGTTGGTACTTAATCATTATTGATTGAATTACACTTTGCTAGAGTTGATTAGTGGATTTATTTGGAGTAAAGTTATGGGTTATTTATCTTTGGATTTTAGGACTTAAGATTAGAGTAACATCACTAGTTAAGAGCTAATCATGACTATTGTATTTACTTTAATGTATACTTTTTTCTTAGAAGTTTTCAGGGTTCTATGATCCTTAGTAAATAAACAAATGAAATTCATTTTTTGAAAACTCCCTAAAAAACCACAAATTAGTTGGAGGAAAAAAATGATAAATAAAATGTTCATGTTGGTAAGGATCAGTCTTAGTCCCTTAGAAGAGCAACGTTTTTTCTTGTTGCCAATGTGAAGATAAGTTAGTGTGGATTTGCCTTAGTCCGTAAGAAGAAGGTTTGAATTTTGTTTACAATGGACTCTAGTTGAAGTAATTGTGCATAAATAAAATAATTGAATTGAATTGAAGCCTTCTAATGAAAATACATCTAGGGGGGACGATTAGAAGATGAATGGATGTAACATGTGCTAATTCTAAATTATAAAGCTTAGCAAGATTGAAGAGAGAGTTGTATACATTTTAGATAAGTAGGTAAAATTTTTATTACTTTTTCTTAGCTATGGAGATGTTAAATCTAATTTTAAGTTTAGGACTCCTTGATTACATGATTTAGGTAAACTTTAATTTATATAGATTAGCTTATGAACTCTAGCACTTTATGCCTTTTTAAGCACTATAAAGAGATTAAATATAGGAAGATAAGGAAGTTGTTAAGGAACTTCTAAGCGAATTTGCAAGTTGATTTTCTTAAATTGTTTCTAGGTTAAGAGTAATTTTTGACTGGTCTCTTAAGTAATGGCAGATTTAGTAAAGTATTTCTTATCCTAATTTTTCTTTGATTTAATTGCTTGGGGACAAGTAAATTCTCAAGTGTGGGGAAATTTGATGAGCTTTCAATTACATATATTTAATATAATGATTTTGATGGTATTTCCTTGAAATTTTTGCCTATTTTGAAGAATATGATACTTGATTGAGTAAAATTTTGAGCTTTATTTTTTGAAATATTCTTGGAATGAAAATGAAGAAATAATTAAGTTTTACTCAATTTAGAGCTAAAATGAAGAAATTATGAAGTTTGGAAATGACATGAGTAGTGACATGATCATGTCAAAGTAGAAGAGCATTTTAAGGTAAAAGAAGATGAAGTACAGAAAATGAAAGTAACATGACTGTGTCAAATGAAGATTTGGTGAAGATTCAAAAAGGTTTGAGAAGATTTGGGAAGATGTAAGTGATATGGCCAATTACATGATTGTGTTGTTGCTAGTGTTGCCTAACGAAAGATGGTTTTTCTAATTTTAATGTAAAGGTTTGAGAATTCATTAAGAGAATCCTTAAGAGAAGAGATCTTTAATGCAATCTTTAATTATGTAATTGAGAAGAAATTATAATAGGTAATTCAAAGATTAAGGTTAATATACTTGAGAAAGTTATTAACTTTATTAGATAATTTTCCCGATCGATGAAATTAGATTATCTTTCATAAGAGTATCACTTCTCAACATAGCACAGCATGCACCATCACATAGGGATACTTGTTAAAAAATTAACTCAATCTACTCATTCATGAAAAGAAAACTTCATTTATATGATAATGGGGTTGCTACATTAGAGTTTAGTTGGACATTTGGTTACAACATATATGTACAACCTAATATTTAGATCAAAACATGAACAATCCTTTTCTTTTATCATCTTCAAAATAGTAGGATTCTCGACTTAGTACAGATTCCATCCAAAAGTTACTAATTCGGACTTACTCCCTCAATATACATACCCCCTATTATTGGGCCTTTCATGATATTGTTAACCTGAGGATAAAACATTTTATCCTCTCAGCTACTGAAGCTGAGTGAGAATGAATAACAAATAATACAATATAGGCAATATCATAATTGAAACATTTCAATCATAACTAACACATTTAGCTTCACTCATATATTAGCCCAATCAAGCATTTATTACTAACAATATAGCAGGCCATGCTTATGTATGTGGCTTGTATCAGTATCGATATCTTATACTCTTCCAATATCCTTATTCGGTTAGTTGACATAGCCAAGTGTTTGGATATAACGTCTAAGAACCTAGGACAATAAGGAACTGCTTACGAGTAGGACCCTCAACTTTATTTTACCAAATTGGACTACATACTGTAGTCTACTAAATAAAAAAGGCAACGAGGAGCTACTTATAAGTAAGACCTCAACTTTGTTTTACAAAATTAGACTACACAATATATTTTAGCAAATTAAACTATCAAGATAGTTAAGATATTCAGATAATGAGATCTATATGCTTCCAAAAACTAAGTTCGTAAAACCATGATTTTTCTTGATCACTTGGAAGTCTCATTCTAAATATTTTGACTCGTAGGTCCCTTTTTATGTTTTGTTCAACTTAATTATTTGATTCTAGTTTTCAAACTCTCCCTAGTAAAATTCTAGTATCTTACTTAATGTTTATTTAGGTGAACACATAGAAGATTGAGTTAACAATCACTTAACTTCCCTAATTAGTACAATAATTTGTAAACACCACATCAACACCCAACATAGCAACATAACAGTTTAACTAAGATATAACTACCTTCATTCAACATCACCACATCAACATCCACCATAGTATCATATTAGTTTAATCAAGACATAGCCATATTCAATTAATATAACATTGGATAGTATATAATGTTATGAGTAGCAATATATTTACTTCAAGCATAGGTTAGATCCAATTACTTGGCCTTAATAGTAGTGCAAAATCCTAAACTTTGCTATGTGGTCCTTCCTTACTTATTATACCTACGAAAATATAAACACAGTCTTCAATTCAACTATGAGTCAAACCCAAACGCTTATAAGCTTTCATTACCATGTTTTTAAACTTAATTTGACCATATCTTACTCATTCCTTATTCAATTTCAGTAAACATAATATCATAATGCTCTTTGTTTCAAGTACTATTAATATATCTTAAGAAACAAGATTAATAATATGGTTACAAGCATGAAAATACATTTTCTTGCTATTGACTCAATCATACATTACCGTAACTTGGTAATTAACTCGAATAAGCATTAGTTTTAAACCAAAAGCCCTACAAATTATACTTAAGCAACATCTATTTTATACCTAAAATATTAGTCATATATTATCTTATTAATTATCATAATAGCATTATTTACTATTTTATATATTAGGTCAATATACAATATTAGGAAAATATGTGATAAATTGCATATGAGTTGGATTAATTCTATGAAAAATCTTATAGACTCACAAAAATACGTAGTTTAATTATTGACCATCAATTGTACTAAATTAGCTTATCGCCTATATTTTTAAAAATAGCTTTTTAGCTCAAAATTAGTGAAAATTAAGAAAATGGGTGAATTTAATTACAAGATAAAAATCAAGTGTTCCAAACATCATTGTAACCTTCCAAAAGTCAGAATACATAGGGCTCATACATTGATTTTTTCATAAAATAATTAATCTAACAAAATAATAAAATTGCCAATTTTATTCAAAATAATTATAATAAATAGTAAACTTTCTTATTTAAAAAAAATATTGTTACTGCAATTAAATACACATGTTAAGAATATTATTATAAAAATTTAACTCCAAAGGACATTATTTAATATTTCTAAAATTTAATTTAATTTTCATTCAAATAGGACAATTTCTTAAGCATCCTATATTTCCACTAATTGTTTAATTAAAATAAAATTATTAAATTAATATACACATAAAATAAACCCAGCAAACAAATTTCATAATTAAATAAGACTATTTGATATTTTTAGAAAATTTAGAAAGTTTCGATAAAAAAATTGTTTCACTTGAATTAACCACTTGCGGCCACCTAACCTTATTGAAAATGTTTGTTGTGCCACCCTCTCTTTAACCCCCTAAAGGCCATTACAATAGGACATCAACACCCTATAGAACTGGCCTATACCAAAATTGTGCTATGCTTTTGTTATGTTTTTCTTATTTTTTCAAAATTTTTCTTATCCAAATTTAGTTCACTAAAAGGTTTGATATTTAATGTTGAGAGTCTATTTATAGTTTTGGAGGGGGTTGGGTTGATGAGTCATTGCGCGAGTTTAATGTATCTTTGAATTTTACATGTTTGATTGCTTTGTTCTTATAGTTAGGTTGAATATATTTTGGCTATCCTTTAGAGGCGACATCTTAGAAATAAAGAGGAGTCACCTTCATTTGTAATTAATCACATATATAAGGTAATACATCTTAGAACTTCTTGTCTAAGTGTTATCTTTCTATATTTAGACCATTAGGACATTTTGTGTGAAAAGGATTAGGAAGAGGCTAGAGACATGAGTCTAGTCAATTTAGATTAGGCCTTTTCATGGTCTAAAGAATAATAGAGATTGAAAAGTTGATAGAACTAGGTTGTAGATAACAACAAATTACTAAAGATCAAGTGATCTTTAATTTAATTGAATTATGTTTCTTTACTAGTCTTGTTTATTTAATTTAGTTATTTGATTTATTCTTATTTATTTTATTATTCTTATTTCTTTATCATTCCTTATTTATCTTTCCTGCTATATAACAATCATTTGGCCATTGTAAAGTTAGATAATTGGTAATTTAGGGTAGCTTACTAGAAACTTAAGGTTCTCATACATATGGTTTCTCGTGGAATTGATACTCAGACTCACATATATTTTATCTATACTATAACTTAACTAAGTACACTTGCTTAATGTCGATCAATTCCCTTGCCTTAGTTCCAACGGCTTAGCAAAAGTATCTTGATAATAGGTATCAGGAATGAATTTGCCTTACATAACCCTCTTCATTTCTTCTTATGTTCTTAAACCTCGTCTACAATCCCTTCTTCGCATCAACTACATTTCTTCCACCACATGCAAGCACATTGAGTGAATTCTGGGGTAGCAAATGTAACTTTTTCCTCCTTAATATTTAAGTAACATTCAAAGAAGTTCTCCACTCTATCCTCTAAGTCTAAGTAGTCATCAGCAATACTATTCCTTGAGTAGCTCAAAAACTGAATTTTAACATTGTCAATATTTCTTGGAGCTCAAACTTCACATCCTTCTTCAGAATAGTCCTTATCAAACTCCCTATCAATCTCTCCCACTTCATCAATATTGATTCTTCGATGAGTAGGATGATTTACTCTTCTTTGAAAGTGCTAAACAGGGCGTACAACTCTATTGGGTCGACTTCGTGGCATTTGGCTTAGTCTCTCATTGACCTCACAGAACTCTTAAGCATTACTCTCTTCTTCTTCCATTGGCTCTTCACTTAACTTCTCCAACTCATCCATTACGAACTACTTAGAATTCTCTTTTAGGTAGAGTATTAGCACGAACTCAGTTAACCCCATAATCAGTCGAGTTTTCAACTAAGATGTTCTCATCAATTCGGCCAATAGCTTGGCTATTAGTTCGATGAGCTCCTCCTATATGAGCGATGGCATTTCCTTGAATCACAATCAACGTACTCTCTAATAACTTTCTAAGGTAGTCCATCTGCTCATTATTGGACCATGAGGTTTGATCTACTCATCGTCCTCTTTTAAGAGCATCATTTTCATGGTCTTCAACTATTGCAATGATACTAGGATCTGTTATC
The DNA here is from genome assembly GCA_024138005.1 of Lumnitzera racemosa. Taxonomy (NCBI): domain Eukaryota; kingdom Viridiplantae; phylum Streptophyta; class Magnoliopsida; order Myrtales; family Combretaceae; genus Lumnitzera; species Lumnitzera racemosa. The sequence goes on from JAMXBC010000008.1 coordinate 33,876,758, forward strand.
TTTTCATTAATACCTAATACAACACCACATTTTGACACCTAATAGTCTAAAAACCACCACTTGTTTTGACAATGGGAAAACCTACACACATAATTTGAGAACTATTACATCCTTCTTAACGTCTACCACCGTTACTCTTTACTTAATAGCTCCTACTCTATTTTAAATGATAGAAATATGGCATAACAAAACACTCATACTAATACAGAATAGTACTACATGACCCCAATATTTTCAATCCAACATTACAATCCAAACTTCTATACAAGCACAACATTGTTCAATATACTCATTGTCGATAACTCAGCTCGCAACCCTTATTAGAATGTTGAGCTTTAATACCAAGATGATAGGCAAAAGAAACAAGCAAACCTTAGAGGAGGTCTTATCGTAGCATAGATGGGTCCTTCGAGAACTATTGATGAAAGGGAAATAGGTAGGGTAGATCTAAGAGTAGGAAGGTTAAGCTAATGTGGGCTGCTTAATGGATGTGACTTACCACTTGAATACTCATGGCCAATGCTTTTCCAGATATGACTCATCGAGGGTTACTCGTTGCATAACTATGCTTAAGGGTTGATATGAACTAAGGTTTGGTTCTTACGGAGGAGAAGAAGAAACTGCAATATTTCAATAAAAATTGAAGTGGACTAATCTTTGATTACAATATTTATCACAGGATATTTATACTTGCCTTACTAAGGTTACATTTTACTGTACATATTTACAATAAAGGGTAAAATAAAGGTTATAAAGTAAATACAAATAAGGGAACATTCATAAACATTCAAAAAGGGGCTATTAATTTTCAAGTAGTGGGGATGTGAGTAATGGGACATATGGCTCCCAAAGAGCAATTGACAAATGTAATGCATAACAAACTCTAAGGCTAAGAGATAAGGTCGGCACTTGGGTTAGTGTTCACTTGAGGCGAAGAATAGTTCGTAGAACAAATCGGCGTAACTAGCGTTAAGCTCATGGACAACTTGTCTTGACCTTGCTTGTGTATGAAGAGGAGACTAAACTCATGATGGCTTAGGGGCAATGGTTGAGAACTCAATTGACCATGTTAGCTAGCCCTCTTACTTGGCATCGAGTGCAGGGACTTGTTAGTTGATTCCTATCAACAGCATCCAATCAACGATACACAACTACCATACCATACCCTTAATTGTCAGTTAGAGCATCAACTACTCATTATTGTTAACCACTAAACTTCAACCTATCTTCAATGGGTGTCTACAATTACAACCATGAAAAGTGTCTTTGGTGTACATTCTCTAAGATAGCAGTAGTGGTGCACATTCTTCAAATCTGGTTGAAAGGCATTCAAATTTAACATTAGATAGTACTTGTTAGCAATGCTCGAGTTCTATGTGAGGTGTTAAAATTTGGTGCTTCTTACTAGTGGTTTGATCGAATGAGTGGTAATAGTGGTTTGTTGAGAGAAAGAAAGTGAGATGAAGGGAAAGAAAGTGAGGTGAATGGATTTTTGGTTGTTGGAGTAGGGTTGTTTGTGGTTGCTGCATGTGTGCTCACTAGTAAATAGTGGTGTTAACAATAAAGCTATGCAGCAATAGTGGGGTTGTATGTGAACAAATTTGTCATCGTCGGAGTCGTGTGATGTTGTGCCTTATTTGTGGTTGTTGGGTCTAAAGTTGAAAAAAAGAAAGTAATGCGAGAGATTTAGATTGAGAGTAAGAGAAAGAGTGTGTGTGAGGACAAAGAAACATGAAGGACAAAATTGTCTTTCAACTTCTATTATGTATTTATTCTTTGTTATCATTTTTTTTCCAACTAAATTATGTAATAAGCATTCACCTCTTATTCCCTTCCATTTGAATCTCAATTCCAATCACTTTTTATTCTAATTTAGCAAAGTAAATATAGTATGCAGAACTAATCTAAATACTCTATACGTAGCATGTGAGGCTTAAATTTAGTATTTAGTGCTAGTGTCTACATCATGGTTATACCTAATTTATCCAAGTTTTCATAGAAATCATCCAACCCTTTTAAGTTTTCAAGGTTTTAATTTGTAAATAATTTTGGTGATTATTTGTAAATTAATAAACCATGATAGCCAAATCATGATACATTTAAGTAGTCAAACATAAAATATAAAAGACACATAGTGAAATTAATCCATCAAAAGTTGAGCCTAATCCCATAAAAATATTTAATTGATATTATATAAAATAAAAGAGGAGAAGAAAACTCTAGGTGGATTTTTGGAGCTATATATTTCATCTTCTAGTTCATCTTCCACTGAAATCTTGATGTTTATCAAGGTTACTTAACCCTGAGATTGGTTGGAAAATAACCAAAATAAAGCAACTCCTACTGTTCTGTATGGGGAACGAAAAAGGAAAAGGAAGATAAATGAAGAAAGTCCATATTTTACCATGGTTATCCCCAATTCTCAAGATAAGGTGACCTTATTCCCTTAGTTTAGCTCCAGCCCATCTATTCCTATTAAGGCTTCTGATGTAACACAAGAAAGCCCACATGTTCTTTATTCATGCACGTCTGATGGATCGGACAAGGATGTGTTGGGCTTTGGCTTTTTATTTAAGGAGCTGCTGGTCAGATGACGTGGATATGATTTTGACTTTTGAGTATATATTCCAAATAAGAGAAATTTCAATCATTAGAAGTTGGAAAATAGGCACATAATGTGATATAAAGTCAGATAATTTTCATGCTTAACAATCATCTTAAAAAAGAAAAAAAAATTAGAATACTCATAATTATATCGTGTTGCTATTTTGCCTCTACCTATAATTTTCTATCTAAACAATTTCTATGACCTATTCTTATTGATAACAAAACTTTCACATATTTATGTATTAATATTAATTTTTTTACAAATTGTTAGTTAATTTCAATTAATATATATATGCCATGAAAAATAGCTTTTAAGTTTATATTTTCAATCCTTTGTAAAGCATTTCCAACATTCTTAATCATTTCCTAAAATATTTGAAATTCCCTTGTTATTGAGTATTATGAAGTGGCACGAGTGCATGCATAAACAAAATCTCTTTGTATATATTAAGATGTACTATAATTGTAGGAAATTTTAATATTGACTTGATCTAAATAAGGTAAAACAAGTCCTTTCAATTGTATAGTTTTATATTAATCGTTACTTCATACTAATTTTTTTATCATTTGTATGCCTATACTTTTTTCTTTTGAGGGCAATTATGGGAGAGGTGATTCAAATCCTAATCTATCCTAGTGGGAGACTAGTAGCGATATGACGATGCCATTAGGTTACAATTACTTTGACATGTGCCTATGCTTTAACATTTAAATATTGTGCATCATATTTATATTACAAAAGTGCAAGATACTTTTGGTGTCTTACATCTTATGAAAGAATATATTAATTAAAAAAACTTAAAAAATGAAAAGCTTACCAATAGGTGTAAGAGGGATTAAAAGAAGTTAGCTAGATAATTAGTTGTCATTTTTAATTTTTGGTTCCACAAAATGGATGCATCATCTACTCTCTCTCTATATATAAGTTGTGGAGTTGAATGAGAAATTTTTTTTTTTAATGTTTGGCCAAAATGAAAATTTATGTTTTTCTATAAAATTTCTGAAAATGAGAACAAAATTTCAAAACTTAATTATATGATTCCTTTGTATTTTATAGGACCCGTGTTACAGGAATAACATGTTCTTATAATTTTCAATAACAATTTTCTCAATATATAATTATTTTAGTCCACATACCTCCATCCCTTAACAAGTAATATAATATTTGCAAAATACAAAAAAGTGATGGTCACATAGACGTGACCGGTTCGCCCCCCAACATTGACTGATGTCTCTCTCTGTTTAATTTCGAGATAAGTTGGCAGGACGCACCAACATTGATTCAAAATATTAGCATTAATGCAAATTCTAGGCTTTGCTCTATTAGGTTGCTAAAATAATAAACATTCCTTTTCTCTAAAGCCACAAAATCCACAAAAACTTTGCCCCACAGAAGTGGATAAATGAGCTTTTTTTATACATCTAGAGTCCCACATTCAACGCCCAGCTGCCACAGCCATTTTTTCCCATCTCTCTCTTAATCATGGCGTCAAGTCAATTTGTTTTTATAAATACGACCACCATGAGTGTCTATGGTCCCTTGGTTTTTTTCTCCCTTCTTTATTCGAATTTTTAGGGCGAACGTGTATGATCAACTAGGGTTTGGTTTTTCTATGCTATTTATTTATTTTTGGAGATTATGCACAATGGAAGTGAAACCCGAAATGGACGATTCCTGGGCAGCTTTTTGCATGTCGTTGTGCAAATAACTCCATTGCTTTGACAATCAGGGTTGCTATCCTTTAAAATTGATTGGGATGTATCGAGAAGTCATTTGATTATGGTTATATAAGAAGGTTTTTGTCATAAACATTACCTTTTTTCTTTTCCATTTCTTTTTTTTTTTTCAAACATCCTTCCGACATGAAATGGACCTGGTATATCGGGCTAGTAATTCTACTTAGTAAACAACGATTAGTTGCTGGAAGACAGATGTTTCCATAAACACCAACAGGAGCAACTTTGTTTTAAAGTCAAATCATAACAAAAAGGAAGTAATATACATGAAGTGAAGATCTCCATGAAAAAACGGTTTAAAGCAGCACATAGGGATGGTTGTTGGTGGAGATGGTTAACTAGTATTAAGTAATAGATATAAGGGAACAATTATCAATATAAATGGCTTTCTTTTTAACTTTTAGAGAGAGGAAATTCTCTCTAAAGTGGAACCAATCTCACTAGAGTGTTGAAGTTTGTTAAAACTTATCTCATGAGATTAATCTCAATATTCATCATACGTTGTGCATCATAATCATTACTTCCTTTTGATATTCATCATCACTACTTTTACATTACATATTTTTCACTATCCACTATATAGTGGAGTTCCCTCTAGAGGATAATGATTATATGATGGTAAAATTGCTGTTCCTAAAAAAGTAGTAAAGGCGCTAGAGAAACTTGAAGACATTGGGGGAGGAGCAAGAGCTATTGGAGAGTAAAAGACTTAGATTAGTGGACTAAAGCTTCAATTTGGGTGTGGATACGGTTTTTAACTAGGAAGTACGATTATTAAGCAAAATCAAGTAAAGAAAACAAAGAACATGAAGAAAGTTAAGGTAACTACAAAAGAAGGTAGTGGACAAGATGAGAATCTTATTGAAATCCCTATTAATGTTGGCATCGTCTAAAGAAATAATTGATGGTGGTGGTAGGCCATTAACAATCATACGAAGCCATAAACTTTTTTAGCTGGAATTGTCAAGTTCTAGGGCCTTCCTTGGATAATTTGAAATTTAGGAAGGCTTGTGAATAATATAGGCCCTAGTTTAACATTTTTAATAGAAAACAAAAAAAAAACAAATTTTGTGGACAAAATAAGGAAGAGATTGAAATTTTATGATGCATTCTATGTGCCTTCAATTGGTTAAGTTGGGGGGATTAGCATTATGGTGTTCGTAGTGCAATTTTAGATAATTCCAAAAGCTATATAATCATAATGATAAAGAAAATGGATGGATGGACATTGGGTGTAGGTTGCTAGGTGTATTTTGTTATGGATTTGAATTGAAAGAAATAGTTATGGAAGGAAGGGAAGCTTGGATGTGCATTGGTGATTTTAATGAGATAACGAGGTGTCATGAGAAAGTTAGTGCACATATGAGAAATCAAAGGCAAATGGAGGGTTCTAGAAATATGACTAGTGAAGCAAAATTAAATGATATTAGCTTTCAAGGAAAAAAGTTTTACTTGGATTAATAAACGTTTCAATGGCATGCTATTAAAAGAAAGGATTGATAGGTCCTTGGTTTTTAGTAAGTGGTTGAATAATTTTACTGAGATGATAGTTACACATGAAGTAGCTAAGGGATTTTATCATGTAGTTTTATTTATAAGCTTATGTGGGATAGTCCTTAAAGGAAAAAAGAAAATTTAAGGTTAAAAACATTTAGAGAGGAATTAATGTATGTTTAGAGACTATCGAAAGGAGCTAGAAGGAGATTAATTTGCCCAATCCTATGTCTTTAGTGATGGCGGAGTTAGTAAATCGCGAGAAAAATTTAGAGAAGTGGATGAAATTTGTTGTACTAAATAGTTAGGTGTGCATTGAAAGCTTGGTTTCACAACTAAGTTGTCGAATGATAATTTAGAGGCATCCAAAGATGAGGAAACTAAAATTTTACAAGAAATCAGGGATCTATGGAGTAGAGAAGAGAAATACTAGCATCAAAGAGCTAAAGTAAAGTAGTTAAATTATGGGGATAGAAACATGAAGTTTTTTCATCGAACAACACTCACTACAAGGTAATATAACACCATTACTAAAGTATAAGACCTAATAGGCTATTGGGGAGAAAAAGAACAAGACATTGTAGTTGCTTTTATTGAATTTTTCCAATAGTTATATAGTGAAGGACTAGAGCATAACATCAATTATGTCCTTAAATGGATTGAGCTTGTATTTTCAAAAAGTGATAACGAAATTCTGCGTATGGAAGTCATACCTAAGGAAATTAAGGAAGCGACTTTTGACATTGGCACCTTAAAAGCACAAGGTCTAGATAGTTTTCCTAGCATGATCAATCAGCGACATTGGCATTTAGTAGAATACAACTTAAGTAGGACAAGTGGATTGATTGGTTGATGTGTTGTGTAACTTCAGTAGAATACAACTTGGTAGTGAATGGTAAAGTGGTAGGACAAGTGTCACCAACTAGGGCCTATGATGAGAGGATCCTCTCCCCTCTTACTTTTTCATCTTGGTAGCAAACGTTTTGTCCAAAAGACTAAACTTTCTAGCTAAACATGACATTTTAAAGGGTCTTTATATTAAAAGAGAATGTCCTATGATAATTCATTTATTATTTACTAACAACTCTGCCTTTTTCATGGATGTAGCAAAAGAGAACTTAGATTTCTTTAAAGAGATACTCTTAGATTACTTCTTTGCATTAGGATGACATGTTAATTTTGCAAAATCTAATGTATTCTTTTCTAGAAATTTACTTGATTAGATTCGATTAAGGTTGACACAATAGTTGGAGATTCAACATACATAAGATCTAGAGAACTATCTTAGTTTGCCAACGGTATTAAGCAGGCCTATCAATTATGTAGTATAGTTAAGTGAATACAGATGCCATTCTCACAAGTATTGCAAGTACTAATACTAACTATTTCTCTGTTATCTAATCAACAAATTCGGATAAAAGAAATCAAAATTAAATCTATATTATGAATTAACCACTAACTAAGACTACTAATCAAGACTTAAATTAAAGAAAATAATAAAGACAGCAATTAATTCAAAGATTGACTTCAAGAATGCAATTATATACGTAGATCTAGCTTCCCTTAGAATTAAGCATGTGACTTCCATGAAAAATAACCTAATTCCATCTTTAAAATTATTGACGGGAGAATTCTTTAGTAAAATTAATAACTTTCTCAAGTTTATTAAACCTAATCTTTAAATTATGTATTAGAATTTCTTTTCAATAGTATAATTTAAGATCACATTAAAGAACAATAAATTCTCTTAAAGAAAACAATCAAGGATCCGAAAGACTCATGCAACTTATCTCTAAGGTTTCAATAACTTTTATTAATTATGCCTAGATCTAATTATATAAGTAATCTCTAGATTTGCTTGCATATATCAAATATTAGATCAATACTCTAAAAATATTAATCTAAAATAATAAAGTAATGCATAATTGAATCAACAAAATTAAAGATTTCTTTAGATCTAAAGAAAAACCAAGTCACATGATAATTCTAAGTTCCACAAAACCTAGAGATAAGGAATCTATGCTTTAATCATGGCAAAAGATAAATCTTGAATCAAAAGAAAAGAAAGTGTAGAAAAAGGAGCCATGAAATTGATAAAATCTCTCAATTCTTGAACCTTGTAGTGGTACGCTCTCTAGTGCTCTTCAATTCTCTTAAGTCTATGGAATTTTGTGAAAAACAAAATGTTACTGAAAACCTTAAGAAGGGTTTTTAGAATAATTCTATAAAAGTCCTTTTTTATAGGGTGATACGGTCATTGTTGGTCGTGCCACTTAAATCTCCACGAATCTTTTAAAATCTTCAAAATCTCATGTGATATAGTTAATGACACGGTGGTCTTGTCAATTTCTATGAATTAGCCTTTTTTCCCCTTTAAATGCACCCCTACTCTAATTTAATTATGTCATTGCTCATATTATTTTCAAACTTCATAACTTCTTCATTTTAGCTTCGAATTGAGTGAAACTCGATTCTATTTCTTTGCTTTCATTCCAAGAACATTTCAAAACCTTAAAATATTTTTTTTACTTACTCAAGTATCATATTCTTAAAAAAATACTTTAAAATTATAAAGAAATACTACAAAAATCACTATACTAAATATATACAATTGATAGTTTATTAGCCAACGCTATAGGGACGTTCCAAAATAGAAGCTTTGAAGTTTGTTAATAATAAAGTTGAGTTAAGAATTCTTAGGTGGAAGAGGAACCTGTTGAGTCCTGTGGACAAAGAGACTTTAGTAAAGCAGCGGCTTTTACTGTACCCACCTACTTAATGGGGTGTTTCATATTTCCTATTGGCTGGTGCAACAGTGTTAATAGCCTTATAGCTAACTTTTAGTGGAGCTAAAAGAAGGAGGAGGGAAAATTCACTAGCCAAGTTAGAATTCCTTAAGAACACTAAAGGGGTGGGGGTGTTGGGGTTAGGCTTAAAGGACTTACATTTGTTCAATTTATCACTCTTGGCAAAACTAGTGTGGATATTAATGAATAATCCTGAAGTCTTACTGGTGAGAGCCTTAAAAGACATCTGCTTTCCAGACTTAGAATTTAGAGAGGCCAAAAAAGGGGGAAAAGCCTCATAGGGTTGGTAAAGTATTCTTAAAGGCATAAGTATACTACTCAAAGGGGGATTGTGGCAAATTGGGAATGGTTGTTTGGTTTAGATTTAGATAGATAGGTGGATTTTACGTTGGAAAATTTTTCCTAGATATTCAGAACATTGATATGGATATAAAGGTAGTTGAGTTAATTGATAAGGAAAGAAGCTTTTGGAGGTTGGATAGAATATAATATGCCATTTCAAAGGAAGAGAAAGGAGTGCTTAGAGATGTAAGGTTACTTGTCAGAGAGGGTGGACAGATTAATGTGGCCATTCACATAATCTAGAAATTGTAGTATTAAATTGACTTACTTCTTCCTTATAGAGGGTGAATAACCAAGGGGAGAGGATTTGACCTCTACTTCACATGTGATATTTGCAAAAGAATGGTCCTAGTTATGGAATATTGACATCCAATTGAAATTAAAGAACTTTATTTTGGGGATACTAATTGAACCTCTACCTATATATGTGAATCTAGCCAAGAAGTGTGTGACTTAAGCAAACTCATGTGAGATCTATGGAAGGAAAGAATTGATCGAACATGCTTTCTTGTCTTGCAATTGGGTGGTTAATGTGGTTGGTAGCTTTAGTTATTGTGAAGAGAGAAACAATGAGGAAAAGTTTGTAACTTGGTTAAGATCCTGCATTAAGGAAGTAGGTAGTAATGTAGATTTGAAGATTTCATTGACAAGGAAAATAATATGGGTTTTACAGGTGATTTGGAAGGTTAATTGTGCTATAGTTTACGATGAGAGAAAGCCAATCCCTATTGATGTGGTAAGAGTAATAGATTTTATGGAAAAAGAGTGTCTAGATCTAAAAAAGAAAGAGATGTCAAGGAAGGAATGTACTCGACCAGTCAATACAGGCGCATGGAAATTTCTTGCAATAGGTAAAATAAAGTTGAACTTTGACGGTGCATATAGTGTAGAAGAAGGTAGGCTCACAATATTAGGCAAGGCAAGAGATTGTTTGGTTTGCGTACGTACAGGCTTCTCGAGAGGAATAACTAGCCTAAATGTAGAGATGTCAAAATGTCCAACTATAAAAGTTGTAGTGGAGATGATCAACGAAAAGGGCTATGCCTCAATAATTATAGAATTAGATGCTAACAATGTAGTGGAGGCTATCAACAATAAGGCCAAAGTAGTGGGCTCGACTAGTTAGCCTATTATTGAAGAGATTGTCTAGGATTTAAGTAGTATAGAGGATTGTGAAATGAAACTTATCTCAAGAAAAGAAAACTTAGTGGGTAGCAAGTTGTATTAAGAGGAGGATGTGTCCAAGTGATTAGGGGCTTTACCCTCCATTCGACCTTCAGAGGCAACTCAATATTGGTCTTGCTTGTTTTTTTGTTTCTATATTTGATGAGAATGTATTGGACATTAGTTAATTTATTATAATACTCATCTTTTTTTGATAAAAAAAGTAATAGATAGAAAAATCACACTATATCTATGATACTAATTTATTGCTTAGGAAGATATATATGAAGAAAATTGCAAATATAATCACAAAAAAAAAAGATAAAAGGGAAACATAAACTATTTCTCATAAATAATGAATTTTGAATTGCATCATTTCTAAAAAGAATTATTATTCCAAAATAATGTCATCTAATTGTCCTTAAATTGAAAGGATTACAAATAATGGATTAAGAATTATTGAAGACATACAACAAGGATCATATAAATCTATAATCTTTAAAATAAATCAAGAAAAAGTCAAATCATGCTTCTTCAAAATTTGGCCTATGATTGATGTAAGCCCCACAACTAACCATTCGAGGTTTCGATCGAATTATAAAGTAAAGCTAGAAATATTAGGAAAATGATCTTGTAAGTTTAAATTTAAGAAAATAAGCAATAAAATAAAAGAATATAAAAATTCCAAATTTTAAGTATATAACTCGTTATTTATCGAAAATGCGTAAAAAGCATTTGGATAATTAACGAATCGCTTGAGATAAATTATATGTATACTAAAAATCATAAAATAATCTAAATAATATATAGGACTATTTATTTGTATTGTAAGCCCTAAAGCTAAGCTAAGTGACCGTAGGATTGAACTTAGAATACAGGGTTTAGGGCGATCGGTTAAAGGATCCGATCAAACCCAAATTATAAACTATTGAGAGAAATATTAGTAAAAATGACCTCGTAAACTTGAATTTAAGAAAATAAGTAATAAAATAGGAGATTATAAAATTTTCAAATTTTAAGCATAATAAGTACTAATTACCGAAAAGGTGAAAAGTATAATTTAATAATCAATAAATTACTAGAGATAGATTATATGTATACTAAAAATTTTAGAATGCCCAAAATAATAATTAGGAATGTTCACATGTACCCCACATGTATTTATGTGTAGATAAAAACACGCTAAATTACCTAAATTGGCCAAAAACTAAGTAAATAATTAAAGAAAATTATAAATTAATTATGAAAAAAATAAAAAAAATCAAAAGAGGCTAGAATAATCCAAATCAGGTCATGGCAGGTCAAGATTTGTCAAATAAAAATTAACCAATTAAAATTAGACAATACAAAAGCCAAAAATTAAGGAAATTGGGCAAAGTTATGTTTAATTAATGCATAATAATTACAAAAATCGTCTATAAATAGGGGAAAAATTTCCAGAACTCATTTGGATAGTTTAGAATGAGAGAAAAATAGAGAGACTCGAAAATTTGAGAGAAAATCCAGAAAAAAAGAAAAGAAAAGAAAAGAAAAGAAAACTATGCAATTAGGACCTTCAAAGGGAACCCACACCAGACGAGCAACTGGGAGTGGACGGCCACCACCACCACACGGTGGTGGTAGCGCCCAAGCTGGCCGACAAGGCCATGGCTGCCAGAGGTGGCCGGAGACACCCCGACCTGTGAGTCTCTCCTGTGGCCCGATTTTGAATAATTTCGTAAAATTAGTTATTATACCTAGAAAATTATGAAATTTGTTATTCTGAGGTTTTATTGTATGTAGATTTAGGAAAAAAATAGTGATTTAGTTTAATCACGTCTGGAAATATAGGGTCCTTAACAAATTGATCAAAACTGAGTATGATTAGAATGAGAAATAAATAGGCCTAGGAATGTAGTTTGGAGCTCAATTTTTTTTTCTGTAGGATGCTCATGTGATATAGAACAGTGCTATAAAGCCATTTTTTAAAAATTAATTTATTAAATTTTTAAGTTAATTTTTAGCCCTAAAATGATGGAAAAATTGGGTGATTTTGGGTTAATTAGGTGATTAAGATATTAATTACTGAGTTAGATAGTAATTAGATGTTTAGGGATGTTAATCTCTGATGTGGAACCCTAATCCTAGCCTTTGGAGTATTAAGTATGGTTAATTTAGGAAATTAGGTAATTAATATAAGAAATTAGTAATATGTGAAATTGTAAATTAATAAATCTAAAAAAATTAGGGTTATTTAGATAATATTAGAGTAAAAATCAGAATAATATTAAATCTAAATTAAGATTGAATTTTAGGTAATTATATAAAAAAAGTAAGATTTTCTCACATCGAGGATAAATCCGATACCCTAATTAGGACTCGCGTGTACTGAATAGCTTAGAATACTAAATTAAGACCCAATAGGATATTTGAATACTCGAGCTTAATGTGATTAATTTCACATTAGGATTCAAACATAGTTAGGACATAGAAATCAAACTAGAACCTAATTTAAAAAAATTAATACAGAAACTGAACCCGAACCTAACCCTAAACCTAGAATAATTGTAAATGACTTAAGACTTAGATAAATAGGTATATTAAACCCTAAATAAAACATAACAATAAGCGTTATAGGAGAAAATGAACCTATAATCATTACATGAAAACTGAAATCACGTTTATGTTATAGGGATGATCGGCGATGGCCTGAGCAAGTCGGACCTCGAGTAAGTGAGCGAGGAGTCGAGGTAAGTTGGGATTAATACAATGCTGTATTTTGGAGGCTTGAGATTATGCTTAGTTGTGCTTGTTAGATAGTTGGATATGTGCATGTGTTTGATTATGGGTGATGCTATGATTCGTTTGTTGCTTTAGCATGTATTGTATGATTTGTATAAAATGATTGATCACCCTAAACTAGACTTAATCAAATATACGACCAGTAATTATAATCAGACATGCATGGCAACCCGTTAGGGGAACTTAGGACTTTTCGGCCAAATACCGACCCCTTCGAAAGGGATAGCGTAGGATTGCAAAATGGTCCCTTCTTCATCCTTAGTCGAACTAAGTGACAGGAGAGGAGGTCGCGGCGAGGGTGAAGACAATGGTTCAAAGGTAGTCGCGGGAGGAGCGAGGTCTCCATTATACAAGCCTGGGTTTGGTCGTGAGCTGTTGCATTAATGGCAACTCCTCAACTCAGATTAGAGCGGGCGCAATTTCTCTAATCTCATGACGGACCGGACAACATCGTGCATGGCATTTGCTTGCACATACATTGCACCTAATAAGTTGATTGAAAACCTTGTTGTGTTTATGGTATAGTTTTAAGTCCTCCATCCTAACTTGCTGAGTTGTGGTTGCTCACATCCCTATAGACGTCATGCAGGTGCTGGCTAAGAAGTGGCAATAACTACTCTAAAGCTAGCAACTGCTGGATCTTGGGGAGTGAGGAAAAACATTGAAGAATCAATACATATTTTATTACTTTTCATTTCTAAATAATGTATAACTAGGAAATATGTTACGGAGAATTATTATAAACTTTAATTTCAATAATTGAATTATAGTGTATATATATATTTCCTCACTTTCTTAGGTAAATGATTTATTTAAATTACAAACTATTTACTTCAAAGCAGGTTAGTCGTAGACGCTTTGTGTAGATCAGGTCTAAGATAGCGGTTGTAAGGTCAACTTTTATCTTAGGATGGTTTACACGGTGGGGCTGTTACGACTCTGCCGCTTCGGGACGTGACAGTTGATTCAAGAGATACATAAATCGTATAAAGTTCTAAATTTTACAAACTAAATTCATAAATTAGCGAGAAAGACTTGAAAAACCACAAATAGAAACAAAAATAAAAATCATGGCTATCAGTAATTTACCTTAAAGGAATGAGAACCCATGTGGCTACTAGAAGATAGAGAGAAGGGTTAGTGATTTTGATAATAAAAGGTGCAATTGGTTGGAGAAAAGGGGAGAATTTATTGAAGTTTCCTACTTCATCATTAAATATTTTTTAAGCTAATACATTTAGGGCTGTAGACCTCCACTTGGATGTAAGTTGATTAAGAGATACATAAATACGTATAAATTTAAATTACAAACTAATCATAAATAAAACAAAAAACCATATAGTAAATTTTATAATATAGCAAATCACTAGATCAAATTTCTACCATTAGTATTTAGTCAAAAAATTAAAAAAGAAATTATGTAAATTTTCTAAAAAGTATACATACAATTTAAAGTTTGAAAAGATAAAACTAGAAAAGAATAATAAAGTAATAAGATAAAGATAGAAAAAACTTCAGATAATACACTAAAGAAAAATGAAAGTTATTCATTTCACATCGGTATGATAAACAACATTATTAACACTAGAAAACAACTTAAAAAGAAACTTTTCATGTTTATTTATAATACAGTGAAAATCCCATGGGTGCATAGAAAATATATAATAGTTAGTTTTGATATATGTATTCATGTCATATTTTATATATAAATCAACCCATTGCTTTTTCAAATAAAGGCTACATTGTACACAAAAAATATATTTCTTCAATTATTGGATGCATTATAACTTCTATAAAGTCATAAATGTGTTCTAAGTATTTTAGGTTAAGAGAAAAAATTTACTAAAACATATGGGATGAATAGAAAATAACACTAAAATCCATATGAAATTTTTATTTTCCATGTATAATAATTTACTATAGGGGTGACACCAATAATATATATATTTATATATATGTATGTATAGAATAAATGATATGGATATAGAATAAGTAATTTACCTTAAAGGATAAAAAATGCATGTGGTTGTTGGAAGAGAGAAGGAGAAAGTTAGTAATTTTAATATTAAATGGCGTGAGTGGAGAGAGATGGAAAATTTAGTCAAGTTTCTCACTTTTTCCTTGGATATTTTAAAGCTAGATCATTGTAATGCATAACTTAATGGGGCAAAGTTAACAAATACACTACAAATTTACCCTTTTTTAATTATACACTTGAACTTTGAAGTTATCATATTATACACTTAATTGAAAATTTACATATCACCATACATACCACGCTTATCTTAAGTTAACTTTGCTAGTCTAGTAGACATGACGAGTCAATAGTTATATGGCACATGGATTATTTAAATTTCTTATTTCCATGTTAGGTTTATTATTTCCATAATCACTTTAGTAAAACCAAATAACGAGAAACAAAAAAATCATCTAAACATTAGCTAGCACACCAAATGGAAAAAACACTTCCATCTTCCATAGTAAAAGTCGAACCCTACCCCTCTGCTAAAATGTCGAGATTCTAACCTTATTCTTTTAATCCCAAACCTTAACCCATTACTTCAATGTCGAAACTCTAGTTTATTTCATTTAATGTTGAAACCCTAACCCCATCACGAGTAATCAACTCTATTTCCTCTAACATTCATTGAACTCAACCCTAAAAATTGAAACTTTCTATAGAATCCTAATTATTTGAGTCTTATGATAACTTCTTGCCAATGAAAATGTTGGACTAGGGAACAATGATGGTAGATATGTTCTTTGTTTGTAGAATGGTTTAATTTTATTTGTTTATTCTTGTTTCTTTATGTGTAATCATCTTGAAAAGCCACATGACTATTCTTACTTGTCAACTAGTATTGTTTTGTACTATTGTGTTCCATGTGATTGTCATACAAAATAATACTAGTTGACATGCAAGAACAGTGACATGGGTTTTCAAGAAGATAGCATGGAGAACTTAAAATAAACAAATAAAATTAAACCATTCTATAGACAAAGAACATACCTTCCATCATTATTCTTTGTTCCTACCATTTTTCTTGGAAAAAAGTTACTTGTAGGACTTCTTATCACATCCTAACTTAGCATGGAATGTACCATCACACAAGAATACTTGTTAAAAACTTAACTCAATTTGCTTATTCATCAAAAGATAACTTTATTTACATGATAAAGGGATTGCTACATTAGAGTTCAATTGGATACTCTATTACAACTTGTGTGTACGATATAATATTTATATCAAAACATGAACCAGCTTTTTCTCTTATCATCTTCACAATAATAGGATTTCTGACTTAATACAGGTTTCATACAAAATTCAGTAACTCCGACTTACGCTCTCAGTATATATTCCCCTATAGTGTTGGGCCCTTCACGATACTGTTAACTTGAGAATAAAACATTTTATCTCGTCAGGGACTAAAGCTGAGTAAGAGTGGATAACAAACAACACAATATAGACAATATGATGGACAATATTGTTTATCATGATTGAAACATTTCAACCATAACCTACAGGTTCATCTTCACATATGCATTATCCCAACCAAGCATTTATTGTTAACAATGCAGTATGCTATGCTTATGTATGTGGCATGTATCTGTACTAATATCTTATGCCCCCCAATCGTCATCAAGTTAGTTGACATAGCTGGGTATCTAGATAAAATGTTCAGGAACCTATAGGCTATAAGGAGTTGCTTGGGAGTGGGACCTCTACTAAATTGAACTATATACTATAATAGTCTACCAATATAAAAAAGGGCAACAAGGAGTTGCTTAGGAGTAGGACCCCTTAACTTTGCTTTACAAAATTAGACTACGTATTGTAGTTGACCAAATCAAAGAGGTAATAATGACAAATTAGACCACACACTGTAGTCTACCAAATCTGATTATTAAAATAGTCTTGATGTTAGAGTAATGCAAATCTATATGCCTTTAAAAACTAAGTTCATAAAACCATGGTTTTTTATGATCACTTGGAAGCTTTATTCTGAAAGTTTTGACTTATAAGTCCTTTTTATGCCTTGCCATGCTATGATATTTGATAACAACTAAAGTATATCACTCAACAAAACTAGTCATTAAGTTTTATTCAACCTAGTGATCTGATTTTAGTTTTCGAACTCTGCCTAGTGAAATTCTAGTATCTCACTTAGGGTTCACTTAGGTGAATGCTTAGATGATTGAGTTAGCAACCACTCAATTTCTTTAGTTAGCACAATCATTTGTAAGCACAAATTATCACTCAACATAGCAACATAATAGTTTTACCAAGTTACAGTTATTGTCATTCAAAATCACCACATTAGCAACCACTATAATAGCATATCAGTTCACCTAAGATATACCTATATTCAATCAATGTAGCATCAAACAGTTCACAGTGTTATGAATAGCAATATATCTACTTGAAGCATAGGTTAGATTCATTAACCTAGGCTTGGTTATAGTGCAAAATCCTAAACTTCGCCATGTGGTCCTTCTTTACTTATCATACCTATGAAAATATAAACACAGCTTCCAAATCCAGTACCAATTGAATCCAAATTCTTATAAACTTTCCCTACTGTGTCTTTAAACTTCATTTGACTGTATCTCACTCATTTTCTATCCAATTCAGTAAACTTTTTATCGTCACAATCGTTATTTCGAGTACTATTAATATATCTTAAGAAATAAGACTGACCAATATTGTCAAAAACCTAAAACTACATTTTCGTATTATCAATTCGATCATACATTATTGTAACTCCATAATTAACCTCTATTAAACTTTAATAATAAACTAAAACCCTAAAAATCATACTTTCCAAACTTATCCAGTAACCCTTAATATACCATAATGTGTTCATTTTATGTGAATTTGATAAGTATTTTACTAGTATTAATTACTATATTACAAATTAAGCTAATATATAGGTATTTATTAGGAAAATACATAATAAATAGTATATGAGCCTGATTGATTTCACAAAAAATCTTATAAACTCATAAAAATATATAGTTTAATTACTGATCATGAATTTCACTAAACTAGCTATTATCTATTTTTATGAAAATAGTTGTTTTAGCTCGAAATAATAAAAAATAAACAAATTATGGGCAAGATAAAAATTAATTACTCAAAACATTATTATAAACTTCCACAAGTCAAAACATGTAGGGCTTCTTCATTAATTTAGTAAAAAACTAATTATTCCAATAGTTTGGTAAAGCTAATTGTTTTATTCAAAATGATTATAAAAAATAGTAAACATACTTAATTTAAAAAATTCTTGTTGCCACAATTAAATATATATATCAGGTGTATTATATACAAAAATTGAGCTTGAAACAACATCATCTAATAATTATAAAAATTAGTTTAATTTTCGCCAAAATGTGGAATTTTCTTATGAACCCTATATTTACACTAATTATTT